>CAJHNH020001348.1:60000-135000 GCA_905116865.2 Candidula unifasciata
TATACGTTGTAAACAGACTTGGTATCAAGTATTCATCCTCAAGAAACAAAACCATCATTGGACTTATCTTCAGTGAAAACAAAGAGCTGGTAGATATGTTTACATATTTTATCAACAACTTTTTTATTCCTTTTTGTGCATTTATTATCGTCGCTGTATGCACAGTTATTCTGACCTCACAGCTACACACAAGCTCAGAATGGAGAAAAACAACTATCAGTTATGGGCAGGCACAGAAAACGTCCAGCCGGAACAAGAAAGTCGCAAAAATGGTGGTCGCCATATCTGCTTTGTTTATTTCTTGTTTCGTTCCGATCAGCATTATCATGCTAGGAATGGCTTTTGTACCAGATATGTCGATTCGTGGCAAATTTTTCAATGCTGCTACAATACTAGCTGGATTTACTTTTATTTTAGAAAGTATCAACTCATCAATAAACATATTTATCTATCATCATATGAGTTCAAAATATAGAGATACTTTTAGGGCCATATTTACCAGAACATAGAAAAGTAAAAGTTTAATTATGACAACGCTGCATACCATTATATAATATATTGTAATATAATATAATATCTCTATTTGGGTACCAACATTCGAATGCATCAGGCATGACCTCTCTACTTCAGTACCAACAATCGAATCCATCAGGTATGACTACTGAGTCTGGGTACCAACAATCCAGTCCATCAGGCATGACCTCTCTATTTGGGTACCAACTTTTGAATGCATAAGGCATAACTTCTCTGTTTAAGTAGCAAAGTTTGAATGCATCAGGCATGACCTCTCTGTCTGGATACCAACATTCCAATGAGTGGAGCCAATGGTAGTGGACATTTGAAATATGTCACACAGTGGGATGTTTGATGGCTGGAATTATATACATAACTGCAGACAAAAAACAAAAAAACAGCCAGATCTGTTAAATGGATGTGCAGGCAAAACTCAAGTTCTGAAACAAAAACAAAGAAAACTGCTCTTAACGGTAATATTGTCAAAATAAGAGAAAAGGTCATTATATAAGTCAGAAATGGTTGTGGGATAGCAGGGAAATGTACCTGGTTGTTTCTAAAGTAGTCATTAGGTGACCGCAACATCGAACTTTAGGTCTCCTTTCGTTAGGTGGTGCTAGTTGTTGCAGACGCATTCGCTACACAGAAACAAAGTGGCGACTGTACTTACGGAGTAAGAACAAAATGCTGTTGTACTTTTTTGTTTCGGGGGGTCGGGGGAGGGGGGGGGCATAATAGATGCATGCAAAGGAAATTAATTTATGAATGCTTTCTGTTTACGTTGACCGATTTTTATACGGTAAACCGGTGCAGAGCTGCGGAAAAGTCCAATCTGGTCGTCCTGTCGATATGTCAACGGACGCATCTGTGCAGTGTGTAGATGAGATTATGAAAGGTGCGAGTAATTAGAAGAGAGGTATTGAAAAACATCGTTACACCTATAAAGATCATTGGTAAATGTGGTAGAGGTAGACAAAGAGAGAAGATGCTGGATGGGCTGAAACGATGGCATGGTGGGATATTATCAAGAGATCTGTTTCGGGCAAACAGGGATTGTGATCTTTAAAGATACATGGGCGCCAAACACCATTAGGCAGGTCAAAGGATAAAGATTATGTGTGAACTATTGGATCAATGCAATGTTGGATGGATGCTTGCTATCAATGTTTTATGGAGTCCTTAGCTACACACACACACACACACACACACACACACACACACACACACACACAAACACATGAAATATGATAGCAATTACCCTCTTACGTTACATTCCAAACTAAGGCTCTCGGCTTTCAATGAGACCATTTTTTCTGTCATATACTAAATTGCCATCTTAATGATGATGATGATGATGATGATGATGATGATGATGATGATGATGATGTTGTTGTTGATGATGATGATGATGATGTTGATGATGATGATGATGATGATGATGATGATGATGATGATGATGATGATGATGATGATGATGATGATGATGATGACTGAATTGTGAGACATTTTAATTTCCAATATACATTACGCGAAACTCAACACATCAGATGTGCAATGTAAGTGTCGCGCGCCCACGTGGGTAAATATACTGATATAATGAGGGTGTGGGTTTGAACCTTAACAATGCCCACCCACGTGAGAAACTGGACTATTATCTAAGCTATGTTGATCCTAGACAGTCCTGGATAGCCAAGAAATCAGCGAGTGGCTCGTTCCATGAAATGAAAGTTGCTGTACTTGTATCCACAGGAGTAGGAGAAGGGATAGATAGATATCTGGATAAACCCACTGTGATATAATCCAGGTGCTCAGTTAACCCCTCCGACTGCTCTCCTCTCCTGGCATTACTTAAAAGTCCCATCAAGTGATTTAAATAGTTGTCAGCTGAAGTAAACTAATATGCACAAAGACACTTGAACCTAAGTACACAATTTACTCAACTATTTTGTAACAACATAAACATGATTTATTTAATAAATCTAACCGAAATAAAATGAACTTGTTTAGGCTAGTAGAGTTGAAATGATGTGATTGATGACAGTTTGTACATATACTTAACTCCTAGTAGGAGATTTCACCGTCGGGACAGTTCTCGGCTTGAGACCCTGTCTATTCTTTCCAGTTTGTCGTCCTCACTGCTTTCTGCAGGTCGATACACTCGACGGTCGGCAAATAATGGATGCCTACTAGTCCCTGCCCAATGTGGGAACTGTGATAAAGAAACAAGCGCATATTTGTAGTATCTGCTCTAGATGTACACTAAGCATGTATATTATAATAACATCAAGCATGTTTATTTAAATAAAACATGTCATCTCTCCCTCATGTTCACATTCACTCCTGTCCAATTTGGAAGGGCTTATGTCTCACATTCCAACTGTTACATCTTCTGCCTTCCTCTACGCGAGTCCTGTAATGATAGTCAAGTCTTCTACGTCAGATGCCATCTCTCGTACAGACTCAAATGACAATCAGTCAGACCGAACAAGTTCTGGAATCCATGCTTGGAACAATGGACGCGCCCAGAAAGCTAACAATATTTTTGAGGCGAATCAAATAACAAATCTCGTGGATTTACTCTCCGGGATCAATCTCCGCATTAGCCTCCCGAGAGTTAAACACATTTCAGTGTGTTAGCTGTATGTAATACAGATTCACATTAACCACACGTGAAAAGATTGCCAAAGTGATCTTCACGCTTGTGATTTCAAGAACATGATAGTTGTGACGAGCTGGTCTGGACAGCTGTTTCTGTCCTTTTAAAGATTGCTTTGTTTAGATAATATTATTACCAAAGTTCTAAACATTTTCCTATTGCTTTTAATTAGCATAATAACACTGGATTAATTGAGAAATTTCTTACCCCTTTCTTAATGCTTCATTGGACAAAATTATAATTAAATAGTTAAAAGTTAAAAAGTGAATGGCGATTGGGTAGTGAAAGGGGTAACGAAGAGTAACTTCCCCCTTGGTAGGACTCTCCACTTCCATTTTCATTCCAGGCACGATTGGGGGAGTCAAGATTTTGTTCTCCCCAATTGACACAGTTCAGTTAGTTCTGTTGTCCGTTGCCTGTGTTGGAATTCCTTACCAGGGGTGAGTTTATAATAATTAGTGTAATTTGAGCTATTGATATTATTCCTCTGAATTAATTTTATCTGCTGAATTATGAAATTTGATGCCCCACATGGCTTAAAAACTATGATAAATTTCTTTATCCTCACTAACCACGTTTATGATCTAGTATGTACATGTATGCAAACATATGATCTATTTGATGATTTAATTAATGTTTATTTGCTACTAGAAACGTCCATTTGTATTTTCAATTATTATACTTATATTAATTAAGTGATAATTATGTCCTCATGTGAAATCTCGGCCAGTTCCGGTTTCCAGCATGGTGGGACAATTAAAAAGGAATGAAGTGTATATTCATTATACCTAATCCTTACTAAGTAATTTTACCTCATGGTGAAATTAGCTTGATAAATTACTGTCGTGCTTTAATTTAGATGTAGTCCAGATAATTCTGAGACTAGTTTAAGAGATTGGAAAGTGAATAACACAGTGAGGCTGAATTTAATATTCACACTGTCAGAGAAGAAGGAGTAAAGAGATGTATGGCCCATGCTTGTAATTATTATTGTTGTAGATATATTTCCCTATTACTAGGAGTATTTCAGTACTGCAGCAGGTGGCCTTACAATTGTAATAATTATATTTCAACCTTTACAACTTCTAAACTCTACTGACTAAGATATTATCACACAGGTGGATTTAGATTTAAACTGGAGTGAGTGTTGTTGTATATTTTATGTTAATACTGTGACAGATGGAAAGCCCATTGTCATCTATGATTGTATTTTGACATCTATCTCAGCACCCAATATATTGATGGAGATATGTCAATCACATTTATTTTCAAACAGTGCAAAGCACCTGTTATGAGTTCCTGGTCTTGGTAAACTCACTCCCTGTTTCTCATTCATTGTGATTTGAACCCATGTGGTTAAAATGAGAATATTGTGAAATATGACTGTGTATGTCTGTGAGTGTAAGCATGTTAACCCTTTAAAGGAGTACTAGTGTGCAGACAGCAGAACAATTTACACTGAGGAATGTCCTTTCTTTTTGTGTGATGTAAACTCTTGTTCTTGAGAGTATTCATGAAACTGGTTTCCTAAATATTTCCCCATCAGGATTATGGACCATGTTCTGTATACGGTCCCATTCTATACCAGTAGAATGTGAACATCTGTTACTATCCTACTCCATATATATGTGTGTAGTGTAACAGTTTAAAGACTGGATGTATTGTTGT
Organism: Candidula unifasciata; assembly: GCA_905116865.2. Lineage (NCBI taxonomy): Eukaryota > Metazoa > Mollusca > Gastropoda > Stylommatophora > Geomitridae > Candidula > Candidula unifasciata. The sequence goes on from CAJHNH020001348.1 coordinate 64,838, forward strand.
CTCCAGTTAGAACCTTCCTGACTGTTTGTATAAGGACTGTTCTATTGTTCTAGTTCCAGATTGTGGTCCAGGTGGAAGATCCATAAGTAAATCCATAAGTAGCTGCAGATGCCCGATTGTCTGGACTGGACTGGAAGATTCGGCCTGCCTGATGTGTCACCGAGGCTTAGCCAGAAGCTGACATAAGCTACAGCTAAGTGGACAGTTGACCACTAACCTTTATAACAGGATTTTATATCCACAGCCAATTTGTTTTTTATTTTGAAATCCAATTCTGAATAAATGTTACTTTTAATGTTCCTACAGTTTTATGAAGTTTCATTTAACTGTAAACATTGTCAGTGAACTTAAGAACATTTAAATACACAAATTTAAGAACAGTAGGGAATAAGATGTGGGCAAACCCCAAATCCTCTGATTTAACCAGCAAGACTGGGGGCAATATAAACCTTTATTAAGATTTAATGTTTGTAGTTCCCTCTGTGAATTGCACATAGTGCATTCGCTAGTGTAAAGCGAAGTTACCCGCCACAATAGTTCATTAAATTTCAATGGCAACAACAACATTTAGGTTTTACAACATTGAAGCACATGTGCACGAAAAAACATTCATGACACTATCAAATAGGAAATAAAGCAATGTGACAGTGCTCTAAGAGAATGGAGAATTGTCCGCTAAGGAGTACTACAAAGTGATGAAGACACACACTTGAGTAAAAAGACAGTTAGATTTCTATCATAAAATATAGATTTGAACCTAATTTCGATCTTACCTGGAAAATGAAACCACGATGCCAAAAGTTCTGTCTCAAGCTTAGGTTAAGCCCAACAGATGGCATGTGCTTGACAGAGTCTCATTTACCAGACCTAGAGTTCACCTCTTTATAACTTTTATTAAGCTCCTCCTACATTACGCCTAAAACCATTCTCATTCAAGGATGTCACAGCTCCTCCCTGTGGGTGAGTTTATTCGCTGTCAGTCAGGGCTGTACAACACTTGTTTAAATTCCCACGCTAGGATCTCCTGGTCAATTCATCTGACCAGAGCAAATAGGCCAAGTCACACCTTCAGCCTACTTCACCTGTCATCACAATAAAATCAGACTTTGTCAATTCTTCTGCCAAAACTTTCAGCTCACTGTGTCAATATTGACGATCTGACCGGCACTCCAGTTTAGGTAACCTCGGGGGGAATTAAGCACAATTAGCCGGAGTTATCTACTCCTAATGGTCTGGCTAGGAGATAAATATCTGACACCAACAAATGGTATGCAAATCTCCAGTCAGTAAGTCTGCTTGGTCAGTCTTATCTCTGTACCTTAACACTTAACATCTGGGAAAAAGTTTTAGTGTTTGATATGACCAACTGTCCAGGAGAATTAAATGTTTGTTCACGTCGCCTACTTAGATTAAGGATGTATCCAGATCCCTATTTTTCTGCATACTTTTAAAATACAAAGAAATAAAAGTAGGTTGAGGAAAGACATTCTGAAGTCACCGAGCGTATTGTCACAGTAAGGCCTACTTAACTACTTTTCCTTGCTCCCCGAACAAATAACAATGCGTGAAACTTAACAAACAAGAGAAAGCACGGGATGTCTTTTAAGGTCAATCCTTTGGGTTGAAAACCCTTTTAGGGGCTGGCAACAGTAGCTAAGTAGATAGAAGCTTGTCTGTCAACTGGAAAGTTTTTGGTTTGAATTAAAGAAGAACATATTTGTATTTTCTGAATCTCGGTTCTTTGGTCGACCAAACTTAAAATAAGTACAAGCGAATGATTTGAGAAGCACCGCTGGCTTGTTTAAACTTAAAGACAAAATACCATTAGTAGTGCCAAATGGTATTTACAAATGAATCCAACCCAAATTTTGAATGCATCACTGTGTGCATCCACACACAAAAAATGGCTATAGTTTACTGGGTTGTTTCTGCAGATATATCGCCTTTTCATTTTTTTGTTTTTTTTAGCACACTTTAAGGTTCATTTTTAAACAAATTGTAGGTGGCATTTACTCAACCTGAATATTAAGGTCAGGTCAGCTTATTCACTACGTAACCCCCCCCCCCCTCCTCCCCCACCCCTACTCGGCCAGGACATACCACTGATAAACATGTATCATTTCCCTCACCCACCATGCCCCATCCCACCCCCCCCCCCCCCCCCCTTGCCTTTTCGAATACATTTTACATCGGAAATATCACCAGCCAGAAAGATCTCTGACAGAGAACAGCGACGTTTTTAACCAGAACCGTATATGTACTAAAACTGTCTGATCTAATATCGATATATGCATTACATTAGTGTAGACAATTGTAACTGTAATTAGCACTTTTAAGGAGAAACTTGTCATGTGTCTGTATATGGATTATACAATTTATATGTATGTATATATATATATATATATATATATATATATATATATATATATATATATATATAAATATATATATATATATATATATATATATATATATATATATATATATATATATATATATATATATATATATAATCATGTGATGATTTCTGTCCACAACTAGGTAAAATCAGAAATAGAGGCTGACAAAAACAGTAAGATTTCACAAAGAACATAGTAAATGTTATGCATGTTAGAAATTTATAGAATCCCAACTGTATACTCAGCACACCCAGCATTTATGACAATTTCAGAGGCGCAGGTTGCATTTTAAATTTGTGACTTTCTTCACTTTTGACATCCTACTTGCTACATGTCCGTTGTTTTGTACTTAATTGTACGCTTCTAATCATTTAGCGGCGGTGACGCAAATAAAGTGTATTTAAGCGTGTACTTATAGCATACAAACTACATATTAAAATGGGAACGCCTTTAGTTTGAAAGATTTCACAGAATAACATATCTTGTTTTAAATATTATTTATATATCCTTCAGGGGTACTTATCTCGAGGTTGAACAAGACTTGGCATAGTGCAAATTAAGGCTAGCGGACTGGGTTTTCAAAATAAGAACGTACTGTGGTGTTATGGTACTAAAACTGATTTAAGAAAAGTATCAGTCCGTCTTGTATATTATTCTTATAAATGGCTCTAGAGGTGAATCAATCGAACACAGTCTGTTCTGCTATAACATTCTATTTAGACAATAGAGTAACAGTTATGTCATGCTGGGCCCTGTTCTCTGTGCTGTCAGATAATTAATATATTTGATATTTTCACGAACATTATCAACATAATTGGTTTTCTAAAGCAAGGTTTCAATGAGTCAACGAACATCAGTCTTTTAGGTATGGGTAGTGAGAACAAAATCAGTACTATTTTAATTGGCAATAGTTAGTTGCGTATCCTTTGCCGGGCATTGCAGAACAAACTTCAGCATTTTTGGGCTGTTGTGATTTTTCCACGCAAATACACTAATTTGCAATGATTTATGGACAGGCGACTTCTCGACACCACCGTCGAATGCAATGCTCTAGGCTCGTAGCTGGGATCAAATCTAGCACCCCACCCCCAGAATTACGAAGCGCTTTTGCAACGCCCAAGCCACAAACGCCGACTTTGGTAATATACTGTCTTCTAAAGACTGAACAGTTGCCACAATGTATGATGTTGAAAATGATCCTACAGACCTGCGTGAAAATCATTATATTTCTAACTTACCCCACTCAGAAAATCAGAAACTGTATGTTCAATATGCAATATAGATTATTAATCAATTTTATCAACACCGAAAAAAAAGTGATGCTTAAATGACAAGAAGAAAAAAAAAAACACCCAGAGATATAAAAACCCTACTTATTTAGGCGATATCCCACAAGAAGGTGTGGGATCATGCATTTGTTTCGGCTGTAGAGTAGATTTAAAAAAGCGTAGGAACTAATATAGAATGCAAATACACAAAGCAAGAGCATTCATTGCAGCACTAGGTAATATATATATACGTCACAGAAAGTAAAACTACCAGTAAACTTGAAATATTTAGCTATAATGTCAAGCCACTAATGGGGTAAAGAGTTGAAACTTGGAGGACAATTGAATTAATAAATAATAAATAGTAGACGTGTATTAACTGATCCCTGTGCATGTGAGTCAAGAGGCGAATAGAAAAAATGACACTAGGATTGGAAAGGACATATGGTGACAACACGTGAAAACAATGCAGCTAGAATGCGTTTGCACTGGAATCGATGAAGACATAGATATAAAGTCAAAGACAAACTTATACAGAGAAGTGAGCTACTGCGTGAGTTTAAAAACATAGGGAGGACATGGGATGAGCTATATGTGATGACAATCGATGGGACGATTGGCTGGATCTCCACCACTGGGTGGTGAATTGATACATGACAAGAAGGATGTGGTCAAGGCCTTTTGGGAAGAAGCAACGGACTCAGTAGAGAAACAAGACCATTATGTCGTGGAGAGAATAAGGCACCTGGGTGTAATCAGAGGGTCTGGCCGGCTCACTACACCTAGAGGAAAGGCAAGACGGACATATAACCAGAATGTGACCGGTACCATCAGTATTGGAACTCTGCACTGGCCTCTAAAGATAGGGACGGAGCACGCATGGGAATGCCCCGAGTGCTGCGATGTCAATTGTTGACTCAGCAAAACTCAGCTAGGTGGGACGACATAGAGTGAGTTAGTTTAGGGTCTATGCTACGTTTGGCGGATACAGTGCAGAATACAGAGACGGAAAAGGTGGGAGGGGTGTATAGTAAAAGAGCGTTTGCAACAGAAGCATATAACACATGATGATTACTCGGATTGTTGACAAACTATAGACTTAACCGTTCGGTGTTTGATATCCATCAAATCCTCTGCGCAAATTACATAAAACAATAACATTGATACAATGCCTAGACTCAAAAGTAAACATTGTAATTTCTTCAACATTTCAAGGTGCTAAGCCTGAATTCGATAACTGCAAAGCAAAATTAGCGACAGATTCCGTAAACCTGAAAAACAAATTATGTATATGTAGTATAGTGATATGTTTGATCTTATTCAGAGAGCATCGCCTTGCAGTAATAGGGGAGATTAAGGTCCTCAGTGGTCTAGTAAGCTATGCCGGTGGGAACGCATGTTCCTGGCAGGGTCACCCAAGCCGGACAAGTTACTGATGAAGGGCCAGACTAAAGATGGCCTCCCGGTCCACCAGGCTCAGGGGCTGGGCGCATTGTTGACAGCTCTGTCCTGTTTAAAAAAAAAACTGTTTACTTAAACTTCAAGACGAAATAAGTGTCAGCATGAACCACATGAGTAAAAGCCGAAAGGAAGCCCATCATGGGGAAAAAAGTCTTCTGGACGTCAAAACCAAATTAGGAATTGGCTTTTGGAATGTAACACCATGGCAACGAGCGATTGAAAATGACCTGAGTACGGTATAGTAGAAAACTTCACGGAAGATTGCACAGGAGAGGAAAGCATGGAAAGTCCTCTCTGAAGCCTCATGTGCCACTAGGCATAACGAGAACTAAAAAAAAAAAAAAAAAACCACACACATTGCTTTTTAATATTATACAGACACTCTCATGTCTTTAAAACAAAAAATTACCAAACACACAAACAAAACTAACAGGAAACTGTATTTGATTCTAAAAAAATAACAGAAGGGGGGGGGGAGGGGGGGGGGGGAAACCGCTGCGTGTCTGTCCATCACCTATTGCTTTGACAGTCACTGAGCAATGTTCATTGGTCTTATTTTATTTGAGAGATCATCTTTATTGCATATTGGACAAGTTCATAAGTGCTGCGACCTCCTCCAGAGTGTGTCTCTAAGTGTTTTCAGACTAATATTTCCTATACTTTTCTGTTTGATGTATCGACGGGTATCGAATTTTCACATCTCGCGACTCCAGTTGGTACGCCCAGGGAATGCAGTCTGTCCAGTGAAAAATCATCTTCCACTAAACTAAAATTCTCACAACGTCTCGTACTGCATTTAACCTGATAATCACACTGCCAGCCACAGCGTCAGCTCTATGATTTACATTCACATCAGCATTTCCTCGGGAAAAAAAAAGCTGATTTTAGAAAACGCTACGTGCTGTATCAGATGGCGCCACTGTTTCTGTTTGTATCCTCCTTGATCTTCTGTACCATGCTCACTGAGTCGCTAAGCAAAGATGCATTGGTGAACTTCAGTGTTTTCAGCCAATTTTAGGGCCTTTGCCACAGCCACGACGTTCATTTTCATGCTGCTGGTGGTAGAAGCAAAGGCTCCACTGTCTTCATTAATGACTGTTCCGCTTTTGTTGTTGTCGGAAAGCCATAGGACTTCTCTTCTAACGAATCACAGAATCATCTGCATACATAAATGTATCTTCCAGCAATGTGTATTCCTCAACCAATGTTTTCACTTCTACGTTACCCTCTGGTGGCACACATTTGGTGCATTTTAAGCCTGCTGTTTATATCTGAAAGATCTAAATGGTATCCCATTGCTCCGAATGATGTGTCCTTGATGAAGTCAAGTATGATGCGCATTGCTTCATTTTGTACCGATTCTAGTCTGTCAATTTGTGTATTGCTGAGGGTAAGGTAACCGGTAAAGGTGAAATCCCCGCTTAGCTGCAGGGGTTTGATCCCATATAGCTCATTCTCTCTAAGCAGGACAGCTAACTGCCTGTCGACAATGTTGCACTCAGCGAGATCTTCGTAGCTCCGGTGATGATCCTAATAGATCTTCGTACCAACTGCACTCGTGAACTGAACATTCATAATTCGGAAAGTAACTAACTCGCACGCTGACAGGATTTATAGTTATTCACCCATTTAGGATATACGAGGGCAAAATGACAAATCATCTGTTTTGAGAACATATTGTGAAAACATAAGTCATTAGTGGCTAGCATGTTTAGGCTAGCGGGCTGTATTTCATTCCAGAATTAACTGGTCATCGACTTCAGAGACGGCAGAGACAAACGTAGAAAACCTATAATAAAAAGAAATAAAGAATTCAACAATGAAGAAATAGCATAGTTAATAAACATAGATAAAAAGGTTGACCAAGAACGATATGTTTAGATAACATCAGAGAAACTCTTCAGCACCAACGTATTCTATGGCCGAAGCAACCAGAAGAAAACGAAGCGGGTTCCTTTACCACCACCGACACCCGAAGCGGTAAAAGAGAACGTCAAGACGAAGAAGAATAAACATCTAATAAGTATGAAAATGAAACATGTTTCTAATCAGTAAACACTACATAAAAAGATTAGAATTTTAGGCAATACATTCCATTTATTTGTTCTCTGTAATAGCGCACCAAATAAAATGTTAAGTAAAATGTGTCAAAAAAATTAGTTTTTCCTAACAAACTATCAAAACTGTTGCCAAAAGCTCAGTATGCAAAAGGATCATTCATAACTATTTGAGCTGAGCTGATTACAAAACTGAGAATTCGGGACATCTGCATAAACCTTCTGTCCTTATTTTTAGCAAGTGCTGAGTTTTGATTCCGATTGCACCAGTAGTGTGTGGCTAATTGATCTGTCTTGCATTTCCCCCTGAGTATTAACTGTCAAAGACGGCCTGCGTAATGTTGACAACATCTTCCACTGAGTGCTGATTGGTCTGTAAAATATAGGTCTAGTCCTATATGGCTAATTCGCCTGAAGGCGTTGAAAAGGGTCCTTCAATTTACCTATTGCGTGTCAGCCTAATCAACTGGCCACTTCCCGTTGCACCATCATCTTTAGAAAGTGTTGTCTATCTGTGCCTTAACCCCGCTCACACGCTTTTACCGAGTACTGATGACATACATTTACCACGAAGTTGTGGTCCAGAACAACAGAATGTGTCTGGCTGTTTCCCAGTCAACGTGTGTAAAATAAAGACAATACCTTAACGAACGCCTACCTTTCGGGACTTCTGAAGAGACACGTGGTACGCTACCCTGAAAATGCCTATCTTCACCTTTCCCATGGTTCTTTTTTGAGGATGTGACAAAAACGACTTGTGTGTGCAGTTAGTTCCCAAGCCAACAGAGGACTGCAGTGTGTACCTCGGCTTCATTTCTCAAAAAAGATGCAGTTTAAACACTAATAATAATATCAAAAACAGCTCAGTTCTTGTAAACCTTTTTTTTTCGATTGTTTTGCATGTGGATGCAGGTACCAGTTTTAATTTCAATATATTTGTTGATGGGGTGAAATTGGTGGAAGCCTATACGATCTGCCCAAGATGTGCTTTCCTCAGATGCTAACCTAGTCAATTGGTGCGCAACTAACGACATATTCCCCGTGTGCAAAGCCAAGCAAGCGCTCGAGCTTGCAATGTCAGTGCAGGAGAGTGTTAGGTCAGGAGCGGTAAGCACGGCGACACAACAAGGTCTTGAAAGAGCTAGCGGACATTGTGGACAAAGTCAGAATGAGGATCAACGCGAGTGCTAGTCCTAGCAGTATAGAACTAGAGCACTTCTATAGTCATGAACCAGGTTACATTACAAACAGCAGTCCCATGGCATTCGTTGCAAAGACAGCGCATTACAGGATAAGCCATGTTGTTACGATATTTAGTATAGTACTACATCTTTCACTATGTTATTACTGTAATCATTATCATACTTATTATAATTCTTATTGTTACTACTATGAATTGTATTATTGTTATTACTATTATTATTGTTGGCATAGCGGCTGTAATATTACTTTCATATTTTTAAAGTGCCGTCTCAATCCATTGTGAAGCTCTTTGGTAGAAAATCACTTCCTGTTGACTTTGACAACATTATGAGTATCGGTCGCAAAATTGCATCGACACACTATTGCACATTACATTGTCCAGTAAAACTTACAGCCAAGATATGCTATTGTTTGGTTTAGATGTTCTGTAAAACTTAATAAATGCAATATCAATAGGATTATTACTGTCATAATTGTTATGTACATGTAGAGCATGGATAATAAGTAAAAATATCCAACAACAAATAACATTTATTCGCAGCAGAGATGTTTTTTTTTTTTTTTTTCCTGAGAAGACTGCAAACAATATCAGGGAAGTATAGAAAAACAAACGAAACAGTCCACATAGAGACATCTGAAAATCGTAACCACTTACTAAAATAATTAGAAATTGACAGCCAACGTGTTTTGGACATGTCACTAGAAGAAATTGACAGGAGAATTTGCTAACAACTGCCAAGATTAACGGACAAAAAGATAGACAGAGGTAGACTAAGATATACGAGGTCTGACAATTAGGTAATGAAACTAATTTTATTGTGGCTAAGACAAAAATGCCATCTATGATTCACAGCATGAAATCCAAAGAGGCAACCTTCGTCTATGATCTGGGAACTTTTCATCGCCGCCAGACAAGCAGACAACAAGCAAGCCGCCATTTTATTAACATAGTCAAAGGTGCATTGTTACGTCTTGAGTATGGGTTTTAAAAAGCTGACATTAAATTATGTTTAAAACTCAGAAAAAAAGCGCCATTGCAACAGTTGCATTGATGCGACAAGTTTACGGGATAATTGTTTATCTCTTCACTGATTTTCAGTTTGTATTCACAATTCAAAAGTGGTGTGGAAATAATTATTAACTAGACTAGCAGCTAGACCTTGACGCTCAATTTGTGTTCGTAATGAGGAACTCATTGCACAATTCCGAGAACGGATACAAGAAGATCGTTGTTCGATAATGAGGATGATGGTAGATGAATTTGGTGTTAATACTGAGACTATTTGTAACATTTTAGTGGATGATTTAAACAAGAAAAAACAATGCCTGCTAGTTTGTATTCAACACCTGGCAAATTGTTTCTCCTTCATGGCAATGGACCGGCTCCAGTGGCGGTAGCTGTACATGAATTTCTAGCCCTAAAACAAGTATGTGTTCTTAAACATCCACCTTATTCATCAGATGTGTCTCCCTATGACTATTTTTTCCCCAAAATATTTGCCATTAAAAAGACATTTCTTTAACACATTTGATGACACACATGGTTTTGTAACATCGACTTTAACGGCCATAACAACAGAAGAACTACAGAGGTTGTACTAATGTTTCTTAGATCGTGCCGCTTATTGTCTCAAGGTGCTTGCTTTCAATAAAATGCAGGTTAAATCTTCACCTGTTGATTTTTTTACATTTTATGGAATTAGTCTCGTTACTTAATTGTCGCACCTTGTACGTGCCTGAAAGACCTAGCCAAACGGAGGGACGATATAAAACATTGAACTGATCCCGGATTATGGATCGTGGGAAGAATATGACAGTCTACTCTTTCTGACACGGCACATGACCATGATGATGATGATTGTGATGTTTTTTTTTTTTTTTCTGTTAAATGTTTCTCCACACAGCTTTCGTCAAGGCACGACATAGCTTGTTGTCAGCAAATTGATACTTAGGAATGGAGATGCTGTAAGGAAATCACGTTTATAACGGGATAATACATTAAAACATCCATGACACAAAACTTGAAAATTGATAAGTTGAGAGCTGACAAGACAGAGATGTGTAATGTGTCCAGTTCGCACTCCAGCCCTCTCTCTCTCTCTCTCTCTCTCTCTCTCTCTCTCTCTCTCTCTCTCTCTCTCTCTCTCTCTCTCTCTCTCTCTCTCTCTCTCTCTCTCTCTCTCTTCTGTGCCATAATTAATTCTTCTAAATCTATGGATAATATTTCTTTATCTGAGGAGTGATAAAGTGAGTAACGTTTACTTTAGTGTTCAACCCGAAATATGTGTCGCTTTCACTAATTTCCGAATTAACTTTTGAAGTAACTAAGAAGCAACTGAGTTTTTTTTTTTTCTGCAGCAGAAAGTTGCTTTACAATATCAGCTGTGGTTAGAGGCATAAAGCTATTGTTTGTGTGTGTGTGTGTGTGTGTGAATGTGGTCTTTTTAACTTTTAGCATCTGTTGTTTTTTTTTTCAATATGTCGAAAGACACCTAACGCACCAGTATAACACGGAAAAATATCCATAGGATATAATCTGGAGAATATGTCCGCATGACGCCCAACACACCTGCATGATCTGGAGAAACCATTCAGAGAACGCCCAGCACCCGAGGGTAACCTGGAAAAAATGTCCAGAGGACGCCAAATACACCAGTATAACATAGAGAAAATGTTAAGAGGCATCCTAACACACCAGCATAACCTGGAAAAAATGTCCAGAGGACGCACAATCCACCAGTATAACATGGACATAATGTCTAAAGGATGCACAATCCACCAGTATAACATGGACATAATGTCTAAAGGACGCAAAATCCACCATTATAAACTGGAAACACTTTCTAGAGGACGCACAATACATAAGTATAACCTGGGAAAAACTTTCTAGATGACGCACAATCCGCCAGTATAACATGGAAATAATGTCTACAGGACGCACAATCCACCAGTATAACCTGGAAAAAACTGTCTAGAGGACGCACAGTCCACCAGTATAACATGGAAATACTGTCTAGAGGACGCACAATCCACCAGTATAACATGGAAATAATGTCTAGAGGATGCACAATCCACCATTATAACATGGAAATAATGTCTAGAGGACGCACAATCCACCATTATAACATGGAAATAATGTCTAGAGGACGCACAATCCACCAGTATAACATGGAAAAGATGTCTAGATGATGCCCAAGACACAAGTATAACATGGAAATAATGTCTAGAGGACGCACAATCCACCAGTATAACCTGGAAAAGAAGTCTAGATGATGCCCAAGACACAAGTATAACCTGGCAGTCAAACTAATACTAATAAATTATTCCAGTGTTCGCTGACTAAAAAAACGTTACTAAATAGGAAAGCACACACAAACACACACACGCACACACAGAGGCACACACACAATGACGTTTGGCTGGGACCTTTATGAAAATTAACTGACTACACAGGGGACGGTACTCTAACCATTAACTTAAACGTGGGAAACTATTTTTTTTAAAAAGGCGAAATGGAATGCAAAAAATTAAATTAAACAAAAAAGGAAAGACTCGGAAAAAGTCATATAATAAACAGCTATAATAAATAACAATAGCAAGAATAAACAGTAGTTAAATTAAAAAAAATGATAATTACCCATGAATGGTACTGGAAAGAAGTAAAACTAAATAGTAATGCGCAACAAAATAAGCATTTCCTCTCCCCCACCACACACACACACACTCACACACATTAATAATAATACAACTGTTTTGATGAAGGTATCTTGGACTAGAAAAATGGTGAACACACCTTTGTGTAAACAGGTTTATTTTTTAAATTTTTGTAATGATTTTTTGTCATTACCAACACACCTGCATGACCTGGAGAGATATCCAAATGATGCTAACTTCTCGGGACCTCTGAAGTGATGCTTGCCACTATGTACGGAGCATACCTGTCTACACCTTTCTAAACGTGCGCTGTGTGCCAGTTACAATCACGGCATGTGTGTACAGCTGATTCTCAAGCGAGCGGAATGCAGCAGTGACTGCCTACACCTCCATTCTTAAGCTAAACTTTGTGGTATCATCTGTATAGATAATCACATCTCTTGGGTGGGAATTGTCATGGATCTTTTGGTGAACTTCTTGTTGAACGTGTTGAACTATCATGATTCCGTGATAGATACTGTATATCTTTGAAATAAGTGGCGTTATTGCCTACCCTGGATCCGTGAAACTGGTTTAACCAACTTAGCTAGCGTGCCAGGGATTCACATACTATACCTGCTATTACAGTCATAAAAATAATCGCTGTTTACCTAATAATATCACTTATGTGTACGTTTCGCTGCTTTGACATAGTGAGTGTTGTGTATGCTCTGTGTTTAGTACATAATTGTGTGTACTGCTAAATACAGTAGCAGTGAATATGGTACCGTTTTCGAGAAAAAAAAAATATGTGCCTCTGGGTTATGCAAAAAAAAAAAAATATTTTTCAAAAAGCAGATGCAGGAAAGGGGGCAAAAATTACAGGGGGCGGGGGCATTTCTTAAACAATGCCTTTTACTGGCATTCGTGTTTTTTTAATTGGATATTTGAAGTCAAACCGCATGTTATTATAAGAGTATTGTATTTATCCTAATGTCACTTCTTAGTGTTTAAAGGTTTGACAAAGCAAAGTAACTTGTTAGTTAGCAAATATATTTCTTTTTTACCTATAACTCTCCTGAGATTCTTCAGTTGTGTCTATGTGCTTGTTTGTTTGTAGGCTATGTATTGGGTCTTTGTCACAAACGAATATATCTTAGTGTTATAGCACAGAGACTACACATTATGACATGGCTAGACACGAAAATCAGTCGCACATTTCACATTTTACTTTGACATTTTTTCTAGATGATAGAACAACTAAGATTTGCACCTGGATTTTGTACTCTGTTCTATGTCAAATAATAAATTTATTTGGTGTCGTAACAAATATTATCAACATCATCTGTTTTGTGAAGCAAGGTTTTAAAGAGCCAACCAACATAAGCCTTTCATGTATGGATGGATTGTGCAATACTCACTTTTGGACATACGTTTAATTGTTATTAATAATAAATGTTTGCTGTCTTTTAATAACGATCAATCTTATTAGGTCGAAAGATGCTGGAAACACCGTGAGTATAGTTACTGATTAATGAAGACTATTAGCCATGGACCTAACTGCCAGTCCTTAAGGAAGAAAACAGTGGCTTTTTAGCTGACATATTACAGAAAGATTATCAGAATATCATGGACAAGGAGGTAAAGTGAACAGCGCCTCCGTATAGCGAGCCCGCGACCTTCAGTGCGCGAGGCGAATGGTTTGATCACTTTCCCACGGCGACCCGCGAGAGTTAGAATTGCCAGTGTATATTCTATGAGAGAGAGAGAATCGACACGAATAGTTGCAAGACCGCTTCTATTTCCTGCTTCACTTTGCCTGACGTCTGTGTAGGTGCTCAGAATGTCTTTTACGAGTGACCAGCTTTAGTCAGCTCTAGCGTAGAAGTGGCTGAGTTTCCTTGGTGTTGTTTCTCCATTGTAGCAATGTTATGGTGACACCACTAACTACGCCACAGCTACTGGTGCTGAACTTCAAGCTAAAATGGAGAAAGTGGATACTGTTTAAATACACACTTTAGCCAAGAATACGAAACTAAGACATATTGTCCTTAATCAGCTCCTTGTATACTGCAGCTCTGATATTCCCAAGAAATTTAATTGTCACCAGATGAAACGCATTCCAAGCTTTTCGCTGGTTTTCTTTCGACAGATTGCATATCATCTTGTCTCTAAAGAGCTCTTCGTCTGCTGGCCAGAAACACAATTGTGTCACTTTAATATTCAATTCGTTAAGTCTACGAAATGTGTCAGCCAAGTATTCGAAAGCTGATCCAGTTGTTTCAGTGGCTTTAAAAATATCTTTTTTATTTTTCTGAGTTTGATGTGATAGAGCCGTAGGATGCGCTGGGTGTTGCACATTTATTTCTCCAGCATTTAGAAATACTCTTAAGGGCCATATCTGCTTCTTCAGAAATGTCCTCAGCGGCCATTCTCTGCTCACGTTGTGCAAGGTCTAGCTAGGTTTTCGAATTTAAACAAAGAAGGACACAGCTTTTTATATCCCAAATCCAGACCTATCAACAGTTACCACTTTCAAGCCACTAGAGTGTTGTCAGCGATACTTGCTATAATGAATACAGTGCAACCGATATTTGGGGTTTTCATATTTAATTTTATTTTGCAGACAGCATGTCTGACATTTGAATTTATATATATAGATATATATATATATATACTATATATATATATATATTATATATATATATATATATATATATATATATATATATATATATATATAGATAATATATATATATATATATATATATTAATATATATATATATATATATATATATATAAGGGCTGTACCGAATATTTGCTTCGTATTCGCTTCTGGGCCGATTAGTGGACCTTTTGACTTATTCGGTATTCGGCCGAATAGTTGCGGTCGGGGCGAATACGAATAGTAGTTAGCTTACTTTCTTTTTTTGTGTCAAAATCTGCTTGTGCCGCTAGGCGTCGCAGTCTATCAGATGATCGGCAACCGAGCCAGGGCGCGCTCAGACGCTTCATATGCCGTGATGTTATGAAGTCTCAAGTTGTCAGTGACTCCTTCAATCCATATTCTTCTTGCTCTTCCCCTGCCTCTTGGTGTTTCGATTTCCATGTTGTATGCTCTTGATGCTGGCATCGTTTGTTCCATTCTCATTAGGTGACCAAACCATTTCATTCTTTGCTTCTCAATAAATTTAACGATGGGTATGGTTCCAATAGTTCTTGTAATCACATTGTTTCTTACATCCGCTCTTTAATATTGGCAACATGGAACGATAAGTTTTGTTGAAAGCTTATGCAGTTTTCATGCATTAACAAAGCTGTTAGTGACAACTTCCAAGTGTAGTTACTTATTATAATACTTAAGATTCTTTCCTTCCTAGTTATTAGTTATCACAGACTAACTGAAGGATGCAAAACATAAAATGTTTTTAAATGTTTACTATTCTGTACGAATACTAACTAGACATGGAAAGAATATAAACTCCGGCCACATCTAAGTCGATATGAAAATCATACGAACGGAAACATAAGCACCTAGGTGCAAACTTTAACTGCTCCAACAAGCTGAGAGAAGAAATACAATTTAGAATACATTCTAGAAATACAGTATACTATGCCCTTCAACATCTGCTGAAGTCAAAGTGTCTGTCTCGCAACACCAAAATCAAAATGTATAAAACGTTAATAAGACCTGTCGTTTTATATGGCTCTGAAACTTGAAGCAGAAATAAAAGAGATGGGCCTTATTACAGGTTTTCGAAAACAAGATCAATCTTTGGACCCATCAAAGATGCTAACAGCGGGTAATGGAGAGTGAAAAATCACCGTCAATCATTGGCATCATGAGAGCTGACAGACTAAAATTGTTGGGACATTTTGAAAGAATGTCAGATGGCAGAGAAGTAAAACTGTATAAGCGAGGGAGATGAATGGTCGTAGACCACGAGGCAGACAACAAAGAAGTTCGAGAGATAATTTCCAGCCAGACCAGCAAACAACTGGTGTCACAAATTGTGAAGAGAAGACCAGCCAGAGAGATGAATGGAGACGAGTGATATCTGCAGCAGTAAACCTCAAGGGCTGAGAAAGCTTAAGAAGAAGATGACTAGTCTGTTCTACTTCATGTGAAGTAAACGTTCAGCGTACATTTGACATTATGAATGTTTTTTATTAAATAAAGATATATCTTACACACTATATACTATTCGTATTCGTATTAGCCGAATAGTGAAAATCACTATTCGGTACAGCCCTAATATATATATATATATATGAAATTTTAATAATCGTGACTCTTTTTCGAGCTGTCCATAATTAGTCGCGATTGATTTTTTTTTTGTAAATCATACTTGATTTTAAGGACATTTTAAGAACGGAGATACGATTATTTATTTTTTCACACTCCGAGAGTTCGCTTTTTTACTATTGTCTACATTATTTTTGGTTAACAATATTTATCTCGATTCGTGTGCGTGTTCGGATGAAGCAATTCAGAGTGTTGCATTCTAGAGATCAATAAGACGTTTCGGAATTATAATATGTGTACCTTGTGCATACTGAGTAGTTTATATTTGACCCTCCTGAATGTCGCCCTTAGTGCTATATAGGTCGCCCTCATCACTATATCAGTCGCCCTCATCACTGTATCAGTCGCCCTCATCACTGTATCAGTCGCCCTCATCACTGTATCAGTCGCCCTCATCACTGTATCAGTCGCCCTCATCACTGTATCAGTCGCCCTCATCACTGTATCAGTCGCCCTCATCACTGTATCAGTCGCCCTCATCACTGTATCAGTCGCCTTCATCACTATATCAGTCGCCTTCATCACTTTATCAGTCATCATCATCACTATATCAGTCGCCCTCATCACTATATCAGTCGCCCTCATCACTATATCAGTCACCTTCATCACTATATCAGTCGCCATCTTCGCTATATAAGTCGCCCTAATCAATATATCAGTCACTTTCATCACTATATCAGTCACCCGCATCACTATATCAGTCGCCCTAATCAATATGTCAGTCACCTTCATCACTATATCAGTCGCCCTCATCACTATATCAGTCACCCTCATCACTATATCAGGCACCCTCATCACTATATCAGTCACCCTCATCACTATATCAGTCACCCTCATCACTATATCAGTCACCCTCATCACTATATCAGTCGCCCAAATCGCTATATTACTCGCCATTATCGCTATATCATCGCACTCATCGATATATCATCACCCTCATCGCTATATCATCGCTCTAATCGCTATGTCATCGCCCTCATCGCAAAATAATCGCTCTAATCGTTATATCATCGCCCTAATCGCTATACCATTGCCCCAGTAGTTATATCAGTTGCCCTAACAGCTTTTTTATTCTCCCTTATCGTTAAATCATATTACCTAATCGCTTTATCAGTCTCCCTAATCGCTAAATCAGTCTCTCTAATCGCTACATCAGTCTCCCAATGTGCAATTCGCATGGCATCGATGACCTTGCTCCTGACTATTGTCAGACAGTCATGATGGTCTCATTGTCCCCTAATTAATCTGCACTCTTATAGCCTTGAACTCCCACATAGCCCAACACAGTGAGAAACATTTGACTAGCCAGTCCCAATGCACATAATATTAAAACCATTGGTGTCTGACACAGCCTGTCTAAATGAAAGCACTTAGGCTGGTAATCTTTTAAGTCATTTACGTGAAAGAGGAAGAAGGAAGGTACGTAAGAGAGCTGGATCACTTTTAATATAGCCCGTTTACTCTGGATCAAATAAAGATTTCAACATTTGACAACACTGAAACGCCGAATGAATTTCAGTATACATTCTGCCAGTTTATTTCTGCTATTCCATCATAGTTACTTAACCACAATCATCTCTGTTCACTTCCACAACTATGCCACATTAATGATTTATCAACGTAGACTACACTTCATTTAAACTACTTTGACAACATCTCGACTGTCCTCTTCCAACTCTGGTAGACAACTGACCACTAGTCAACCTCGGACTTTCCATCGTTCACCCTTCTAGTTCAGTCGTTTGTCGCACGGATTTTCTGCTCGACTTTCTGTGAGTGTGGAGACCACGCAAAGCACCTCATCACAAAAAAACATATTAAAAAAAGTAAAGATCCTTTTCCACACCTTTAAGCGTATCGGGCATATGGGAAGATCGCCCATATTTTTACAGACCATCATCACTCGGTGGGTAATGTTGTCAGCATTACGCCGGCTGTCTTTACCTTCACAGGACATCCCATCCTGGTACCCATTTTACATTGGGTCGACCTGCGACGCCCCGTAACATAATAAAAAACCACGCAGCCAGCAGTGGGTTTCGATCGTGGTACGCTGAATTACGAGTCGGACTCGCAACGCCTAATCCATGGACGCCGCTCCACAAGGTACATAGGGAAATGAAAATAAATTGTATTTCTCATCGCATCGTTCTGGTTGTGAAAGGAGAAAAGTTGAGAATTTATTGACACATGCAAAACTGATTAAAAAAGGGAACAGTAATGGGGCAAATAGCAAAGTTCGTGTATGATGGCGAGATATGACCATTTATGACAATCTGCACAAAATGATGATTGTGCATATTGCAAGCAGACTGGGAAGGGAGCGATATTAATTTTGAAAGGCGGCAAGTCGCCCAAAACAACTTTTGGAAAACACTGATATAAAATCATCCACATCTTGCTAAGAGTGCAAGAACTGTGACTACAGATTAGCAAAGCCAGGCACAAGAAGCAAACCGGACTCACGAGAAGTCTTGTCATCGAACAAGGGACTGGGACTATCAACCGCGGGACGATGATGTATAAGATGAAAAGAGGAATCTGCAAATCTATGGACGTGTCCGGTGTGCCGTGAAGATAACCCAGATCATTGCACATAACATAACTGGTATAAACAGATTTTACATAAAATCTGCAGCTCACAGTAATGCATATTCGACTCGATTCAAAAGATGCTACTACATTGTAACTAAACATAACATAAATCATGTTGTTTATTTCACAGCCACACCTCTTTGCATATTTTCAGGTTTATCAGTTTCTGATTTAATTGCCCTTTTGATGCAGTTTGGGATCTGCCTCTTCTTAACGCCAGCTGTAATTGATTCAGATTTACCATTTGAAAGCACGGAAGTCACTTATCTGGTATTTGCAATGCCACACTTCGCATTCGCCTGTGTCAGCGGTTGTATCACTGCTTTGATAAGCATGGAGAGATGTTTGAGTATTGTGGCTCCATTGAAGGTCAGTGTTAAAGTGTATATGGACAGTAACAATCCACTCCAGCGAAAAAGATGTTTAGTATACTGTGTGCATTAAATATTCTCTCCTATCATCTAATGCTTTGCCGACGGGTGTTGGCGATCATGCCTCTCTACAATATCCGATCCGCAACTCTGTGTGTGTGTGTCTCAATACTTGTGTTGACACACCTGCATGTCCTGACAAAAGGCTGTCAAGAATCTTATAGCGATGTCTTCCTCAGTCTTACTTTACACAGATGTCTCAGGTGGTCACAATTTGTTCCAGTTCCCCTCTTATCATATCATTTAAAAAAAAAAGGTAAAGTCGGGATATGTGAACACATATATGTATATTGATATTCGTTAAGTTATGTAAATGTCTAGTGGGGTGCACTTCGAATAATATTTATTGTGTACGTATTGACTTAGGACCATCTCAGGTATTAGAACTGCTTAAAATGAAAAACTAACTTTAGAAAAAAAAAAAAAAAAACAATGCCGCTATGGGGACGCAAACCGTTGACAACCAAACTGAAGTTTAAGTGCTTGGCAGTGAGGTTACATCTTTGACAAAAAGACACACCCGTTACTTTACTGGTTCAATAATAATTACAAACTCAGAGAAAAGAATTAAATCACAAACAATTATGTATGTTTATAACCTCCGCCAGGGTTTCACTGTTATTATGCATCTTGAAACAAATTCCTATAAGAAAAAAAAACAATATAGTGTCAGTCCATAAAACTCTCATCCCCTTTTCACCCATTTCACTCTGTTGCCCGCATACACAGCACAGACAGACACACACACACATACACACACACACACGCAGAGCACATACATATTTATTAATTCCTTTTAAAATCATAGTCTTGTCTTTTAGTCTTTCCTATCCCGCCATCTCCATATTGATGACACCGAGGGCGGCTCACACCCACTTACTATGCTGAAAATAATCACTGTATTACCACTTTTGGGTGTAGAATATGGTGGGGGGGGGGGTGGGAAAAGGGGGATTGTTTCATAATCACAAGATTTAGTGCCGCATAGCTAGTGCAGTCGCCTCGAACTGTGCATGTTAAGATGCCAATTTTTGCCCCCTGACAGAAAAAAAAGTAGTTCTTATCACTTTACCAAGGATTCGAACATAGGCCTTCTGCATAATAGTTCAGTATGCTACCACTTGGCTAACTGTGCAGGTTCAGATACCAATTTTTGCCCCTGACCAAAACAAAAATCTTGTACTACTCTACCAAGGATTCAAACATCGGCCTCCTGCATAAGAGTTCAGTGTTCTATCACTCGGCTAACATCATACTTACGCACTGCCTTAAACACATACTGCAAACACACACATATGCAGGCACATACACATACTATTATTGACCAATGTATATGCAAATTAACAAGGAAATATAATTTAATCATTTTAAGAATGTCTAAATCTAGTATAGACAGCCATAAATTTACAACAGCATCTCTCATCCGTAAATGAAGAATGTAAATCAAATAATGTGATAATCCACCTCGAAATGACAGAAGTAATGTGGGTAGGAAGAAAGAAGCAAGATTTAAATATAGCATTAGAACATACATATATTAAACAGGCATTTCAGTTTTACCATCTTGAAACAACATTCACTAAAGATGGTAATTTGGACGAAGGAATAAACATCCGATGCACTTCGGCAGGCTAAGTACTGGGAAGCTAGTCCTCCTCTTACAGATAAGGCAATCCTTATCAGCACAAAGAGGCATCTGATACAAAGAATATTCGGTCCAACCTAAGCTATCATGGCCAGACGTGGTCATTCACAACAAAACATAAAAGACGAGTAGTAACCATAGAAATAGAGTGACTGAGAAAGACTGTTGGAGTGACCAGAAGGGACCAAGTGAGGAATAAGGTCATACGAGATACAGTCGGCACAGAGCCAATTATAAACTAGATAAAAAGACAGCAAATCAAATGGCTTGCCCACCTTTAGAGAGAATGCTTTTAGATGCTATACCTTTTAAGGCATATACCAAAAGATGAGAACAGTGTAGGTCAATGGGTATACCAAGAAACATATTAGATAATAACATCAGAGAAACTCTACAGCACTACGATGTGTTTATGGCTGAAGCAGCCAGAGGAGTACGAAGCATCATGTTTTGATGGTTAGAACATTACATTTCAGTATAAACTATTTCCTTTTCTATAGTAAACTGCTGCTTTACTTTTCACATTAAAATATGTACATTCAAAGCAACTTCAAAATAAAAACATTCTCTTAACTTCAAAATAATCCCTCTTTAACGGTTGCTTGTCTTGATGTAAAACGTATTATCACCCGTTACAATGCAGCGATTCGTGTAACATGTGTCTTGATCTTCTTCATATTCAATGCCCCGCCTTTATACACTGCAAACCGAGTGGGTACACAGTTTTCGAACTCAAGAAATAGAGACATTGTTGGACCTAAAGACGATAAAGAGCAGATCGAGCTGTTTACTTTTGTTATGAATAACCTTTTCATTTTGGTTTGCATCTTTGCTTCTTCTTCTTTTTCGTTCACCGGCTGTGAATTCCGGCGGAAGGTCCCGGTTAATCGTCCGCTTGGACTTTTGGCTTTTACCTGGACCTGAGTTTTGCATGTACAACAGTTTTGCTGTTCCCTGCCTCGCAGGCAAATGTGCTCCGACTTCGAGGGAAGACGTCAGGCCTATTTCTAGGATGACTGTGGCCTTGTTTTGTGTGGGTCGAGACGTTGCCTGATATGTGTGGTGTCCTCTTTGTCGCCTTCTCCGCAGGTGTTACCCCCGGAGTACCCCTTTGGGGCAGCCATTTGTGGAACGGTTAGCCCTCAAGGGCAGGGGCAGATCATGGGCATTCCCCGCCATCCAAGAAGGCTTCCATGTATGCAGAGCCGGCACATGCCGCTCTGGTTCTGGGCTCACCCAAGGAATCGTCACGTCCTGCACATGCCTGCTTAACCTAACCTCACAACCGTATTAATTAGGCCTCCTGCTCGACAAGGGCTGTGCCCTCCGGAAATCAGCGGGGAGCAGCCCGCGGGTTCTGGACTTTTGTGACCACATGAATAGGAATAGATATCTTTGACCAGCCGTTAGCACGACATAATTTAACAACCTGCGTCAGGCATATCGTTATCTGTTTGGTCCCAACACTCGGGCGAGAAAGGTCTTTGGGTGTGGACATTTGGACTTTTTCCCATTCCCATGATGGTCGGATTTTGAGCTTACTCGTGTGCCGTAGGATTTAGTTTTGTCAGACATTTAGGCTTAGCCAGCCAATGGGCTGTTGCTATTGTGGTGTACCTCAGCGCGGTGACGACGACACTGAGGGTTAACAAAGGATGTACATGGGTAGAATCTTGCTGCGAGACGCCACCCAAAGGAGATGTTACTCGTCTGTGCTGCGGGTAAATCTCTAGGTCAAGTGTAGAGTCTCAGCAGAACAATGTTCTCTTTACTCCGCAATCTTCTAACCAAGGATTGTAATTTTAGTTGTACGTTTGGCAAGCACTTTACTCATGTTCCTAATGAGTTTTGATAACCTTTTTTCACTCATGCGTTTGGGGGGCGGGCTGATGAAAGCCACAAGGACACATCACCTCTGGGAGCCGCCAAACTCCGAGATCCCCTGACAGCTCTGTTAATGCACATTTGAGACATTATCCGTGGCGCACGACGAGGACGTGCTGCAGGGGTCTTGCGTGAGGTTCCGTAAAACCAGAACAGTGAAGTACTGGCGCCAGAGTAACGTACGGAGTATCTCCTTATACACATCATGTTGGACTTAACATTCCCTCACGCATGTGACATAAATCACCGCGCCGCTTTTCCTTTGCAATTGTCGTAGTTTGTACCGTCATTTTTGCATTCCCATCTATGTAAGAATTCGGAATGGAGAAAAACTTTACTTGATGTGCGAACATAGATCACAGCAAAAAGAAGCTTGCAAAAATGATAGTCTTTATCTCTGCAATGTCTATTTTATCTTTTCTTCCTAATTAGCATCGTGATCTTGCAGTCGGTTTTCCACTCGACACGCAATATAACCTAGTCATAAATATGGCCTAATGGCTAAACGCGGTTTCCGGGACCTCTCCACGGGTGATCCTCATCTGCATGGTGGCACTTTGTGTAATCTGGTGTTTATCGCTTGTGTGATGTCCTATTGGGGTAAAATGAACTACTACATTTCTACTACTACTACTATTACTACTATTACTACTATTACTACTACTACTACTACTACTACTACTACTACTACTACTACTACTACTACTACTACTACTACTACTACTACTACTACTACTACTACGTCAATAACGCCATATACATCTAAGCAGATAGTGTTCGGTGGAGGTTCTCTCTTATCAGTCCGTACATATTTCGTTAATCATCATATGAGAAGGAAATACTGACACGTTTTGGACCCTCATCAGACCAATGAAATACACTCGTTCAATGAAAGTAACCGTTATAATAACAGCACACCTTTTACCCGGCGTAATGCTGGCAACATTACCTTACTTGTGCCGATTGGTCTGTAAAAATCTGGGCGGCTCTTCACACATGCCTAATGCGCCAAAAGGCGTGCAAAAAAATCTTTACGCCACTTTACTTACATCTTTTACCCGCAGACGTACACGCACCCAGACAGACGCATAGGTGATATATATGTATATATATACACATTAACACATACATACATACATGCACACACACACCCATAAACACACACCCATAAACACACACCCATAAACACACACACATGTACGCATACATACACACACAACAAGTAAAGGCCTCGTTTCCACGTCTTTAGGCGTATTGGGAATAGAGAGCCAGACCTATATTTATTGATCAATCGGCACCTGGAGGGTGATGGCATGAGCATCACGCAGGACGCATTGACTTCCCAGCATTCACCTGGTACCACTTAAGGCTGGGTCGACTTAATGGTCAAGGTCATTTTTAAAAAAGTCTGGCTCCGTCAGAAACTGAACCCTTGACCTTCGGATCCGCAGGCGGGCACACACACATACATTTTTTTTTTTATACGTCTGCCAAACCTGTCTCTGGATTCCCATCTGGTTTTTCTTATCTCAAACCGTGCAGATTTTGTCAGGACACTGCTGCTATGGAGACAGTGTATTAAGGCACATATAGTCAGTTAACGCCTCTTGTCTTTGTTGCAAAATAACAAGATCCTCATCCTTGACAAACAAGATGAAGCAAGCATAGTGGATTAAAATAGCAAGTGGATTATGAAGGAATGGGTTCAGATGCGCCTTTCTAAATCAAAATATGTGAACTTTGAGAAAGTAATTTACATTTTTTATATAATTTTGTGTTGGAAAATCAAATATTTGAGTATGTAACCACATTTTTGTATAATTCTAAAGTAGAAAGATTAACTATTCGCCTTTGAGAATCAAAAGAAACAAATGAACAAACAAAAAGTAAAAGAAACAAAACATCAACAAGTAAAAGACCTTTCTCCACGCCTTCAGGCGTGTTGGTTTTAAGGGCTAGATGTTTACTGTATAGAACACAGGGCACTTGGTGGGTAATGTGGTCAACATCACGCCGGTCGCCTTTACCTCTAATGACTGTACCTGGTACCCACTCAAGGCTAGGTGGACTTGGAAACAGAGGCCGTTTTTTTTCAAAAACGTCGGGCCTTCTTCAGGACCTGAGCCCACGACCCTCCGATCCGCAGCCTGGTACCCTCTAAAGTCTAGGTGGACCTGGAAACCGAGGTCATTTTTGAAAAATATTCGAGACCTCTTAAGAACCTGCGCCCACGACCTTCCGATCCGCAGCCTAGAGTCTAGACCACAGCGGTTTCCGAAAGAAAACATACTTTACTGTATTAGAAGTAAAGAACCCGTTCCCACCCATTCAAATGTATCGGGCGTATAGGGCTATACCTATTTTATAAACGTTTGGCATTTGGTTAGTGATATCATCAACACCACGTCAGATTATTTGTATTACTGTCATGTGGATCTAAAACTATACAAATAATAATAATAACATGCCAATTGGTGATTTTCATAATTAAAGATAGAATGTCAAAATAAATCAGAAATATCGCATCTACATTTTGAAATAAATAACGTTAGAAAAAAGTGTTAACCAGTGATATCTTCGAATGTGTAGATAGGAAAAACAAATTTGCAGCAATAATTGTCCTTTTTTTTTATTTTTTTTAGGTTAAACAGATTATTACCCCTAAAAGAGCAGTGATAAGCGTCGTCTGTATCTTCATTATTTTCACATTTAGCGCTACTCCTATTTACATTGTTAACAGACTGGGTGAAAAATTCTCAGACTCTGAAAACAAAACCATCGTTGGACTTATCTTCACATCTGACAAAGAACAAGTGGAGATGTATACCTTTTTTATAAACAACTTTTTAATTACATTCGGTGCATTTATCATTGTAGCTGTATGTACAATCATTCTGACCTCCCACCTACGCATCAACTCGGAATGGAGAAAAACAGCTATCAACGATGTCCAAGCACAGAAGATGTCCAGCCGTAATAAGAGGGTTGCAAAAATGGTGGTCGCCATCTCTACCTTGTTTATCAGCTGCTTCGTCCCACTTAACATTATAATGATTGCTTTGGCGTTCGTGCCCGACTTGGCAGTAAATGGAAAGTACTTCAATGCTGTTAAAGTACTGGCTGGATTTACCCTTATATTAGAAAGCATTAATTCGTCATCAAATATTTTTATTTATCACAATATGAGTACAAAATACAGGGACACTTTTCAAAAGCTGTTTTGTAATGTAATAAAATCTATCAGTTAAAAGCAGGTAATTTTAAAATCAATAAAAATATTTTTTTTTTACCTTTCTTGTTTTTTGTTTCAATGCTCTTCAGTGAAAACGTGTTAAGCAGGAATGAAAGCAACAGGTTGTTTCTGTGTTTGAGGATTGAACAACGGACCAACATCATGGCACACGGGTTAGTAACCCATAAGTGCTACGTTCTTCTTCTAACTCAAGTCTGAGTCCTCAGAAGGTCAGAAAAGTGCACAAGCTCTGGAACCTTAAATACTTCAAGTATATTTTTTACTCAAAATATTTGCCCAGGCAGCGCCGTTAGGCTACTCTTTTCGATTTCCAACTGTCAAGGGATTTTTCACGTGCGCAACAATGCACAAGGGCGTCCTAACTACCCAGAGACCAGGGGAATAACTAGAAGCCCAAGTCCACGTGAACCAATCCAAGCCCTCACCGGGGATTGAACCCGGAACCTCCAGCACTTAAGGCGGACACCATGCCTCGAGACCACGCTACCCCTTTGTTTCTGGGTGAAAAGGATTAAGCGTGTGCCTGCCTCGTCAAAGCGGGACGAATGCAGACAACAAAGAAATGTTCTTGCCTCTAATAGCAACGCTGGCTTAAAAAGAAATACTATAATTTGTCCTGAAAAGTAAAAGACGGTGTGTATGAATCTGACAAAACCATCCCTTGAGCTTCGATTAATCTATGATTATAAGCCTAGCATCATTTGCTTAGATCAGTAATTACTTAACGCCGTATCTATCTTTATTTGTTTGCTCATGCAGTTTACCCTATCCCCTTCTCGTGTTTAATTTTACTCAATAAATTGTTATCTTTGTTTGGGTTCCGTTGTCCTATTATAGGGAAAACCAGAATAGACCCACTGCCTACACAAAAGCATGTCATAAGAGTCGACTAATTGTGAGCTTTCTTCGAAGTTAAGGTGCATCTTCATGGAAGGCAATAAACCAACAATTTGCATACAGATTAGTCAGATTTGTCAAACGGATGCACAGGCAACACACAGGTGTCGGAACAGGGCAGCAGTCCAGAAGTGGATAAACAACTAGAACTTTCCGCTGGTGTTTACAGCCGGTGAGCGCGAAAAAAAGAGAGAAGAAGACAATAATTCCGTTCATGTCTATTTTCCTTTGGCCCAACATTATTCTGTGAGCGTATTGGTTCCATTGTCATGTTTTAGTTATAATGTTATCAAGTTTTCTGTTTGACCTATCCAACTCCAGAGGCTTTTTCGAACCGGGTTGATGTCGCACCAGACAGTTTGTCGCACACCGAAGACTTGACAATTTTCCAAAACCCATTAGTGCTCTGAGTTCGCAAGTCTTCTGAATTCTGGCTGCTCAAGTAAAGTAGTAAAGTAACCCTCGGTTTTTTCTTCCTTTCAGGCAATGTCATGAATTGTCTTGAAATCAGGTACTCGGATTTCACCAGGACATTACCACGAACTCTTGGGTACCTTTCGGTCAGACATCCCCAGCTGTAAATTTGCCCCCAGACTGGTAACAAAACGCCGTCAAATATATAAACACAGTGAGTAGGACGGGACGTGAAATTATATCTGACTACGACCTTTATTCCACAAAACAGATGGTTTCTAAGAACGAGAAGTCTGACGAACTAAAATCGAAAGATGTAATAAATGCACTATAAATAAAGTAGAAGAAAAGTGGCACTGGAATCAATACGAATTTTCGAGTCGTTTCCTCGAATGACACTAGAGAAAGAGTCTTTCTACATCGCCACATCAAATTTCCATGAAAATCCTTGCCTCGGAGAGCAGAAACAGACTACACAGGCACATCTGGACTTAGGCCGCTACACTGATTTCAACTTGGACTATATGGTAATATATCCTACAGCTCCTCAGGATCAACATAAGATGATAATACTTCTGCCAAGCCTCGTTACTAAGACTGTACTGTACGTTTGATCTTTGATTGGGATTGATCGATTTACAATCACTTCCCCGAGACTGGTGATGCGTGAACTTAAAAAAAAAATTCCTTTTCGGACATATATACTGACAATGATCTTGGTCAACTTGTTAGGAGATGGAAATCTCCCCAGGTGCTTGTTGGCAAAGAGAGAACGAAAATAATAACGTAGTTTAGATAAGACTTATATGTCTTTCAATACCTTAATATCAATAAGGATGATTACGACTTGCACAGAAGCTGTCACAACTTGCAATCACTATTCTCACGCTGTCCACAAGCTCAGAGGTAAATGCTAGGGCTAGTCCAAACCATGAAGGTTGACTTATAATCCTAGAACCCCCACAACAATATTAGAGTGAGCACGAGAGCCATACTTACATTTCTATCAACTCGAATAGTTTTTGAATCCAATCTTGTAGCGAATGCCAGACAGATTCCTATCTTTCCCCATCCCTCTAAATATACTCTTTTCCCTAGTTGGAAAGAAAAGGGATAGGAGATGAAGACAAAACCAAGATAGAAGAAATATGCTCCGAAAGCAATTCTAAAGCCTAGGCTTGTTCTGGTTACAGTAGCTCCTAGCAACGGCGGACATGACGTCATGCTTTACCCGAAGCTCTCTGTCCTTTGTGGGGTAGCAGGCGACTCAACAAGTTCTGGGACCGAATAAAAGATAACAACTGATACATACAAGGTTATAATCCCATAAATACACTCCAAATAGGTGGATTGATTGGCGAAGAGGTTTAGCAAGCCAGAAACTCGAAGAATTCACAGAGAAATTTCAACCAAAAGTGCATTCCAACCAGGATCGCTATATATCGTCTTTCATCGCAGGCGACCGTAGGCAAACAGATTCGCATTATCAATCTGCCGACCTTTTCTTGCACACACACACACAGGCACTGAGCACACATATTCATTTAAATCCTTTTAGGAAAACTCACCCATGTCAATGGACAAGGAGAATAAAGAAGCTTGTCTTTTTTTTTAACGGTCAAGTGGCTACAACTTGAAATACGTCTGCACACTTGAACGGACTAAGAAGAAGTGACGTATAAAATTATAGTCCCTATCTACGACAGTTGGTGCGAGAATATGGCTCAAGTACACTTATCATGCAAATTGACACTATACGCCTAAAAGAAACAATCCCAGAGTGATTTATATAGATTTCTCACAGCTGGACTCCCCATCAACAAACGAACTATATAACTACGGACGAACCATCCGATATCATAGTTACAACAAATATGGGGGTGTCCAGACTGTGGGCCAGTCTATTGTGGTAGGTGTGTTGATTCTGTTATGTGACAGTTGACCAGCACCAGACAGTCGTGTGGAACGAAGACATTGACAACTGTTGGTGTATGAGGCCATTGCCTGATGATCGCAAGCTATCTGTTCTGCTTGCTCCAGTAAAGTAGTAAAGTAAAAGACCTTTTTCAACGCCTTTAGGGCAATGTTATGTATTGTCTTTAAATCAGGTACTAAATTTTCACCAGGACATTCTGTCGCCCCGTATTCAGTAATAACCAGCTGTACATATAAGTGCAAAAGCCGTCCAAAGTAGACATTTTGAGGCACAATTATATGTGACTTGCGACCTTTAACCACATACCAGATGTTTGAATGTATAACTGTCAGTGTGTGGCTTTATCGAAACATGTGATGCCGTCTTAACTAAAGTAGTCTCTAGTAGACTGGGTGCAATATTGTTTTCGATGAGTCTCCTCGAGTTAAAATAATCGCGAAATGCGGGGTTGTATAACATTTAAAAAAAATTTAATTCGTAAATGTGAAACGAGTACACAGATGAAGACATATAACTATTACTTATATTTAATATATCCCACAGTTCTACAAATATCAACAGTTAAGGTGATAATATTTGTGAATGCCTCTTGTCTTTAACTGTACGATCCCTGTTTGATCTTTGATTTTTACTTTATTGCATTCCCAGAGAAACACCGTGATAGTGATGCTCACAATTTGAAATTGGGTAGTGGGGCAAAATAGCTGCATGCAAAGGACATTCATTTATGAATTGCTTCCTGTTTATGCTGACAAACATTTTTACAGTAAACCGGTGCATAGCTGGGGGGAAAAAAATGCTCAAGGATCCTCTAAAACTGTTGATGAAGCCCAGTCTGGTCGTCCTGACGAGATTGCAACAGACGCATCCGTGCAGTGCGTAGATGAGACTATAAAAGGGGCGAGTAACTGTAGCAGCTGTTGCAGCTGCGATAGGGTGCTAACATGGTTCAGCATACAACAATTTGCATGATCGATTGATCTTTAAGAAAGTTTGCTCAAGGTGCGTACCCAGACAATTGACGGACAAACACGAAATAAACCGATTAAGCCTGTCCTTGTAGCAACCTTGTTAATTCGCAAATGAAGGAGAAGACATGCTGAACAGGATTACTACTGGGGACGAATCATGTGTACATCACTACTAGACAGAATCAAAGTGTCCTTCAATGACGTAGTGTTGATGGAAATTAATGTCATTTATCAAATTAAGAACAATTTGGATGCAGGAGAGATGTGGTTTCTGGGGTGAATCTTAGGCAAACCTTGGTCGGCAAGATTAACTAACAAACGAATGTTTGAAAGAAGCTAATGAAAGTGTAACGCTATTTACAACATTAGGAAGGAGACAAACACTCGATGGTCAAGTAATTAGAAGAGAGGTATTGGAAAACATCGTTACACCTATAAAGATCATTGGTAAATGTGGTAGAGGTAGACCAAGAGAGAAGATGCTGGATGGGCTGAAACGATGGCATGGAGGGATATCATCAAGAGATCTGCTTCGGGCAACCATACACCAGTAGGCAGTGCAAATGATAATGATAATGTGTGAATTATTGGATCAATGCAATGTTGGATGGATGCTTGCTATCAATGTTTGATGGAGTCCTTAGCCACACACACACACACACACACACACACACACACACACACACAATATGTCAATAGTTCACTTGGTTGTTTCTGAAGATATATCGCCTTTTTATTATAATTATTTTTTTTTTAAATTTTAAGCACACTTTAAGGTTCCTTTTCAAACAAATTGAAGATGGCATTTTCTCTACCTGAATATAAGGGTAAGGTCAGCTTATTCAAACCCGCAATCCCCTCCCCTCCTCTCCCCCAACCCCAAATCGGCTAGGACATACCACTGATAAACATGTATTCATTTCACTCACACAGCATGCATGCCCCCCTCCTCCCCCACCCCCCCCCCCCCCCCCCCGCCTTTTTGAATATATTTTACATCGGAAATATCACCAGCCAGAAAGATCGCTGACAAAGAACAGCGACGTTTCTAACCTGAACCATATGTGTATTAAAACTGTCAGATCTAATATCGATATGTGCATTATATTAATGTAGACAATTGTAACTGTAATAAGCACGTTTGAGGAGAAGCGTGTCATTTGTCTGTATATGGATTATACAACTTCAGTGAATAGCAGCAGATCAACGAGACACACATACAATAACTGAATATAGCTAGTTATGTTGCTGAAAAAAAGTTTATCTCTCGCAAACATTTCAAATCAGTGATATCACGAACTAAAATTAGTTTGAATTGCAACGTATGCAGTTACAGACATCTACGTGTGTCTGTTTCTTTTGATGGTCAAAAGCAAATACAAAATATAGTAAAACATGTTTTAAGAAATCATTGTTTTCACATAATATGTATTGCATTTTTTGTTGTTTATCTCACATCTAGAGCACACGTTACTCGGTGAGTCCTGTGGTTTATATAACGTAGGTTGAATTTACTTTCCAGATAATTTCTTATTACATGTACAATATAAAGTACCCGATAATTATATGAAAAGTCAACATGTATCCCTGGTCTGCACAAATCGCAACTCCACTAGTGCGCATGTATCAACCTCAAACACGTTGTAAATATTCACAACCGCATTATGTCGTCAGAGCTCAATAATATCAAGCATAATTTTTTTATGTCAAGATTGTCTTCTGTACTTGCTTCTGGGGAATAAAAATCGGTGATTCCCCTTCTCAAAACACTTGTCAGTACTAAAGAGTTTTGTTTTTGTCTGTTGGCGAAAAAAAAAGTAAAAGATGTGATTTATTCAGATATATAGTACACTATCTATATGTCATCATGTCGTGCTTTCTATTCACTGACAAGGTCAAATTAGAAATATTGGTTGACCAAAAAAAATGACAGAGCTCACATATTAGGCAAGTTACACATTTATAGAAGCACAATTGAGTACTCAACACACCCAACATTTAAGACAATTTCATAGGTTCAGGTAGTATAATATCTTTGTGACTTTCGTCATTTTTGACGTCTTACTTGCTGCATGCCCGTTGTTTTCTACATAATTGTACGCTTCTAATCATACAGCGGAGGTGATCGTGTAAATTGTATATAAGCTTGTGCTTAAAACCTACATGCCATATATTAAAATGTCAACGCCTGTAGTTTGACAGATTTCACAGAATAACATATCGTGTTTTGAATTACACGTATATACGTATATATCTTTCAATGGCACTTATCTCGAGGTTGAAGAGGACTTGTCATTGTTGCAAATTAAAGTTAGCGGACTGAATTGTCAACATAAGAACGTAGGGTAGTGTTATAGTACTAAAACTGTTATAAGAAACGCATCAAGCCATCTTGTATACTAATCTTATAAATGGCTTCAGAGGTGAATGAATCGGACAAAGCCGATTCTGCCATAACATTCTATTTAGACGATAGATCAACAGTTATTGCATGCTGGGTCTTGTTCTCTGTGCTGTGTCAGATAATTAATGTATTTGGTATCGTCACAAACATTATCAACATAATTTGTTTTGTAAAGCAAGGATTGAATGAGTCCACGAACATCAGTCTTTTAGGTATGGGTAGTGAGAACAATATCGGTACAATTTTTATTGGCAATAGTTAGATGTGTATCCTTTACAGGGCATCGCAAAACAAACACCAACATTTTTTAGATGTTGTGGTTTTCTATGCAAATTTACGTCCACTAGTTTGCTATGCTTTCTGGACGGATGGCTTTTCGATACCACTGGCGAATCAAACGCAATGCGTTAGGCCCACAGGTTGGATCGAACCCGGCACCCCGGCCTTACGAAGGGCGTTCGCAACGCCTAAGCCACAGATTCCGACATTTGTCAATAGACTTGGATTATAAAGACGGAACAGTTGCCACCAGGTATGATGTTGAATGGGATCCTACAGACCTGCTTAAAGATATTTCTATTACTAACTTACACCACTCAGAAGTTCAGAAACGATATACGATACGCATACTAGATTATAAATCAACTATGTCAACAACAACAACAACAACAACAACAACAACAACAAAAGACATACTTAAATGGCCACGAGAAGAAAACAGAAATACAATAACCCTGCTTATCTTGGCGATGTGCCACTACAAGATATGGGATCATGCATTTGTTTAGGCTGTAGAGTAGAGTAGATAAAAACTCGGAATACTAACATAGATTTTGAATGCAAAGACATAAAGCAAGAGCAGTCTTTGCAGCACTAGGTAATCTACAGACATGAAAGAAAGTAAAGCTACCAGTAAACTTAACATATTTAGCTCTGTCAAACCACAGCTGCGGTATAGAGTTGAACCTTGGAAAACAATTGAAACAATGAAAAATACATTGTAGACGTGTATTAACTGATACCTGAGCAGAGGGAATCAATTGATATGATATAATCACTCATAGGGAAGAACAAATTTATGTGAGTCAAGCGGTGAAGACAAGACACTGGGATTGAATAGGGCATATGGTGACAACACGTAAAAACAATTGAACTAGAATGCCTTTACACTGGAATCCAAAAGAGCATAGATAAAAGGCAGAGCGGGAAACTTATAAAGAGAAATGAGCTAATGCGTGAGTTGAAAAACATGGGGAGAACATGGGATAAGCCATATTTATGATGGCAATTGATGGGACGACATAGAGCGAGTTATTTCAGAGTCTATGCCACGCTTGGCGGATAAAGTGAAGAATGCAGAGAGAATGGGAAAAGGGGGGGGGGGGCTTAGAAAAAGAGCGTTTGCAACAGTAGCTTACAACACATGATGATTACTCAAATCGTTGCGAGTCAAACTACCGACTTGCCCGTTTGTTGTTTGATGTCCGTCAAATTCGCTATGAAAGTTAAATTAAACACTAACATTGATTCAATGCCATGGCGCCAAGGTAAAAAAAAAACAGAAATTTCTTAAATATTGCAAGGTGCTAAGCCCGAATTCGATAACTGAAAAGCAAAACTGGATATGGATTCATAAATCTAGTATAGTAACATGTTTATACTATTCAGCCACTCCTTTTTAAACATAAACCAACAAACAGGCGACTGTATTTAATTCTAAAAAAAAAAAAAATGCTACGTGCTGTGTTAATTTATAATTGCTTTGACAGTCACTAAACATTGTTCATTGGTCTTCGTTCATTTTATCACTCCCATCTCCTCCTGAGTATGTTTGCGTGTGTGTGTGTTTTTTTTTTTTTTAAGACATTTCTAATCTTTTCTAGTTGATGTAACGACGATGTCGTGTTTTTCCTGTCTCGCGACTCAAGTTGGTACGCCCATGGAATGCAGTCTGTCCAGTGATGAAAAAAAAAAATCATCTTCCACGAAACTAAAATCATCACAACGTTTAGTCTCTCGTACTGCATTTATGATGTCTATCCTGTCCACAGAGATCCCATTCCTGATAGTCGCACTGCCAGCCACAGCGTCTGCACTCCCATTGCCGTTCACACCAGTATGCCCTGGGACAAAAATGTAGGTGATTTTGTAAAATTGCTGTATCAGATTGAGCCATTGTTTCCGTACACAACCCGCCAAAATCTTCTGTAAAATGCTCACTGAGTCGCTGAGCACTGGTGAGCGCTGGTGTTGTCAGCCATTTTAGGTCCCTTGTTACAGCCATAACCTCCATTGTCATGCTATTGGCGGTAGAAGCAAAGTCTCCACTGTCTTCTTTAATGACTTTCTCTTTGGATCTTGCTGTAAAACCCCGTGGACTTCGCTTCTCTCGAATCACAGAACCATCATATATATGTGTATACATATATATATACATAAATTCATCTTCCTTCGATGTGTATTGCTCCACCAATGGTTTAACATCTGCGTCAACCACTGGTGGCACACACTTGGTGCATATCAAGCCTGCTGTTTATATCTTGATGATCTAGTAAGTATATCATTGCTCCACGTTATGTGTCTTTGATGCCGTCAAGTATGATGCACACTGCTTCATTTTGTACCGTTTCCAGTCTGTCAATGTGTGTCTTCCTGAGGGTAAAGTAACAGGTAAAGGTGAGCTGACCGCTTAGTTGCAGGGGTTTTATCCCATATAGCTCATGCTCTCTGCATAGAACAGCTAGCTGCCTGCCGAGAATGTTGCACCGAGCACGAACTTCGTAGTTCTGGTTACGATCCTTATAGATATTCCTACAATTTGCACTTGTAAACTGAACAACGCCGCCATGTAAAGAGCCCGCGACGTTCAGTACGCCAGGCAAACGGATTGATCACTTCCCCACGGAGACTCTCGAGGGTGGGGATTGCTAGTGTATATTATATGAGAGAGAGAGAATCGAATAAGAGGTGTAGAGCAGTGTGGTGGACACAGAAAACGAATCGGCGCAAGACCGCTCTATTTCCTACTTCACTTTGACTGACATCTGTGTAACTGGTCAGAATCATCTATTACGAGTGACCAACATTAGTCAGCTCTTGCGTGAAAGTGGCTGAGTTTCCTTGGTATCGTTTCTCCATTGTAGCAATTTCATGGTGACATCACTAAACATTCCACAGTTACTGGGGCTAAACTCCAAACGGAAATGGAGAAAGCTGATACTCTTTAAAGACACACTTTAGCCAAAAATGCGAAACTAAAGCATAATGTCCTTAATCAGTCGTTTGTATACTGCAGCTCTGATATTCCCAAGGAATATAATTGTCACTAGACGAAACGCATTCCAAGCTTTTAGCTGGTTTTCTTTCAACCGATTGCAAATCATCTTGTATGTAAAGAGCTCTTAGTGTGCGGGCCACAAACACAATTATGTCACTTTAATATTTAATTCGTTAAGTGTACGAAATTTGTCAGCCAAGTATTCGAAAGCTGATCCTTTCTTTTCAGTGGCTTTAATAATATCTTTTTTTTCTTTTAATTTTTATGTGATAGAGCCGTAGGATTTGCTGGGTGTTGCACATTCATTTCTCCAGCATTTAGAAATGCTCTTAAGGGCCCCTATCTGCTTCTTCAGAGATGTCCTCAGCGGCCATTCTCTGCTCATGTCGTGCAAGGTCTGTGCTAGGCTGTCCCATTTACATATAGAACGACATAGCTTCGTGTATCCTAAATCCAGACCTATCAACAGTTACCACTTTCAAGCCAGTAAAGAGTTGTCAGCAATACTTGATTTAATGAATACAGTGCGACAGATATTAGGAGTTTTCATATTTAATTATATTTTGCAGTCAGCGTGACTGATTGCAATTCATATATATATATATATATATATATATATATATATATATATATATATATATATATATATATATAAATATATGTGTGTGTGTGTGTGTGTGTGTGTGTGTGTGTGTGTAAGATTTTATCATTCAAAAGAACCACACTGTCACTCATTTTCGAGCTGTGCATA
This sequence comes from Candidula unifasciata, assembly GCA_905116865.2. Lineage (NCBI taxonomy): Eukaryota > Metazoa > Mollusca > Gastropoda > Stylommatophora > Geomitridae > Candidula > Candidula unifasciata. Next base: position 101,624 of record CAJHNH020001348.1, read on the forward strand.
ATTAGCCGCCATTTTTGTAAATCATATTTGATTTTAATGGCATTTTAAGAACAGAGATACGAGTATTTTTTTTCTAACACTCCATGAGTTCGCATTATACTAATGGCTTCAGAATTTTTGGTTAACAATACTTTCCTCGATTGGTGTGCATGATGGGATGATACTATTCGCGCAGCGTGTTGCATTCTGAAGATCAATACGACTTTTCCGAATTATAATATGTGTACTATATGCATACTGAGTAGTTTATATTTGACCTTACTGAATGTCCTAAAAAGAGAGAATATCAATATATTTAAGTAGTTTTTTTTTTTGTTTTTTTTTTCTTGTCCCGCATTCCACAATTGTAATAATTGCCAGTTTTTATTTGAATGCCACGATCCAGTTGTCCAGTGATGTTTGCTGGTAGATGTACGGACATAAACTTCAATGTTTTTAATCCTGAAAAGATCAGGAGCCAATAAGTTCACTATATCAGTCGCCCCTCATCACTATATCAGTCGCCCTCATCTCTATATCAGTCGCCCTCATCACTATATCAGTCGCCCTCATCACTATATCAGTCGCCCTCATCACTATATCAGTCGCCCTCATCACTATATCAGTCGCCCTCATCACTATATCAGTCGCCCTCATCACTATATCAGTCGCCCTCATCTCTATATCAGTCGCCTAAATCGCTATATCATCGCCCAAATGGCTATACAATCGCTCTAATTGCTATATCAGTTGCTCTCATCTCTATATCATCGCAATTATCGCTATATCATCGCCCCCATCAGTATATAATCGCCCTAATCGTCATATCAGTCGCCCCCATCACTATATCATCGCTTTAATCGCTATATCATCGCCCTCATCGCAGTATCATCGCCTTTATCGGTATAGCATCGTCCTCATCAGTATATTTTCGCCCTAATCGCTTAATCAGTATCCCGTATCGCTATATCATCGCTCTCATCGCTATATCATTGCCCTAATCGCTATATCAGTCGCCCTCATCACTCTATAAGTTCCCCTCATGGCTATATCAGTCGCCCTCATCGCTATTTCAGTGCTCTAATCGCTATATCATCGCCCTAATAGCTATATCATTGCCCTAATCGCTATATCAGTCGTCCTAATCGCTTTTTTTTTTCGCCTAATACTTATATTATCGCCCCTATAGCTGTATCAGTCTCACTCATCGCTATATCATTCGTCCGTATAGCTATATTATCGCCTAAAAGCCATATAATTGCTCTAATCGCTATGTCAGTCGCCCTAATCGATATATAAGCGTCACTAACTGCTATTGCATTCTCCCAAATCGCTGTATTAGTCATCCTAATCGCCACATAAGACTATTCCTAATCCCTTTATAAGTCGCTCAAATCTCTATATCAGTTGCCCCAACAGATTTTTTTTTCCCTAATAGTTATGTCAGATTCCCTAATCGCTATATCAGTCTCCCTAATCGCCATATCCGTCTCCCTAATCGCTATATCAGTCTCCCTAATCGCCATATCCGTCTCCCTAATCGCTATATCAGACTCCCAATGCGCAACTCGCATTACATCGATGACTTTGCTCCTGACTAATGTCAGACAGTCAAGAAGGTTTCATTGTCCACTAGTTAATATGCCCACTTACTGCCTTGAACTCCTTCATAACTCAACACAGTGATACACATTTGACTAGCCTAGTCACGATGCACATAATATTAAAACCATTGGTGTCTGATAAAACATGTCTAATTGAAAGCACGTAAACTGGTAATATTTTTTTACGTCATTTAGGTGACTGAGGAAAACGGAAGGTATGTAAGAGAGCTGGCTCACTTTTAATATAGCTTGTTTTCTAAGGATCAAATACAGATTTCAACATTTGTCAACACTGAAACGCCGCATGTATTTTAGTATACATTCTGCCAGTTTATTTCTGCTATTCCATCATAGTTACTTAACCACAATCATGGCTGTTCACTTCCACAACTATGCAACAATAATGATTTACTCAATGTTGACTACACTTAATTTAATCTACATTGACCACATCTTGACTGTACTCTTCCAACTCTGGTAGACATCTGGCCACGAGTCAACGTCGGTCTTCCCATCGTTCACCCTTCCAGTTCAGTCGTTTGTCGCACGGATTTTCTGCTCGACTTGCTGTGAGCGTGAAGACCATGCAAAGCACCTCATCACAAGGTACATAGGGAAATGAATATAAATTATATTTTTCATTGCATTGTTCTGGTTGTGAAAGGAGAAGAGTTGAGAATTTAGCGACACATGAAACACTGATTAAAAAAAGGGACAGTTATGAGGTAAATAGCAAAACTCGTGTAAGTTGAGGAGATATGTCCGTTTATGCCAATCTGCACAAAATGATGATTCTGCATATAACAAGTAGAATGGGTTAGTTAGTTAGTTGCGGATCCTTTACAGGACGTTGCAGAAACAACCCCAATAGCCCATGGTTGTTGTGTGGTTTTTCTAGGCAAATTTACTTCCAGTAGTTTGCCATTGCTTCTGGACAGTCGGCTTTCAAGATACCACTGTCGAAACCAACGCAAGGCGCATGGCCCGCAGTTGGGATCGAACCCGGCATCCCGGCATTACAAAGCGTCCTTATCGACTTAGCCAAAGAGCCGACAGAGTGAGTTGAGAGCGATATTAATTTTGAAGAGCGGCAAGTCACCTAAAACAACCTTTGGAAAACACTGATATAAAAAAATCCACATCTTTGCAAAGAGTGCAAAGAGTGACTGAAGATTGGCACAGCCAAGCACAAGAATCACACCAGACGCACGAGAAGTCAACCAACAAAGGACTGGGACTATCAACCGAGGGACGCTGATGTATATGTTGAAGGGGCAATCTGAACACCTATGGACATGTCCGGTGTGCCGAGAAGATAACCCACGTCATAGTTCATAACTCATTACTGGTATAAACACGATCTATATGAAATCCGCAGCTCACAGCAATGCCTAATTGATTCGATTCAATAGATGCCACTACATTGTAACTACGTTGTAACTAAACACAATAAAGCATATTGTTTATTTCACAGCCATACCTCTTTGCATATTTTCAGGTTTATCAGTTTCTGATTTAATTGCCCTTTTGATGCAGTTTGGGATCTGCCTCTTCTTAACACCAGCTGTAATTGATGCTGATTTACCATTTGAAAGCACAGAAGTCGCGTATCTGGTATTTGCAATGCCACACTTCGCATTCGCCCGTGTCAGCGGTTGCATCACTGCTTTGATAAGCATGGAGAGATGTTTGAGTATTGTGGCTCCTTTGAAGGTCAGTGTTAAAGTGTATATTGACAGTAACAATCCGTTCCAGCGAAGAATATCTTTAGTATACTGTGTGCATTAAAAATGTTCTCGTATATATATATATACATATACATAATCAAATGTTTTGCAGACTGGGTTGGGTGATCATGCCTCTCCACAATATCTGACCCTCAGCTGACACACCTACATGCCCTGACGAAAGGCTGTCAATCTTATAGCGCTGTCTTCCTCAGTCTCTCTTTCCAAAGATCTCTCCAGTGGTCACAGTTTGTTCCAGTTTCCCTCTTTCTATAACATGATCAAACAATGATGACTGTCTCGTTATGATGTTTGTGATAAGTTGTCTTCGAACCCTCACCTGAGTAAAAACATCTGAAGTGTTCAGTTATAGCTGACTAAGGAATTCTAACGATTCCTTTTTTAAAACTACATCTCTGAGAAATCCACAAACTTCCGACCGGTTCATTAATCGTCCAGGAACCACAGACTATGTTAGAACTGACTCTATATAGCATGCGAGAAAACTTTTCCTAACCTCCAAGAATACGTACTGATTGCATAAAATGTAATTTGAAAAAAAAAAAAATGCAATTTATGATATACACACTCAGACACACACAAACACACACACATTTTTACATATACATACACACATGTATGTATATTGATTTTCGTTAGGTGATTTAAATGTCTAGTTGGGTGCCTTTACTTCGAATACTATTTCTTTTTGTACGTATTAAGTTAGGACCATCTCTGGTATTATAACTGCTCAAAATTAAAAACTGACTTTGAAAAAAAAAAAAGGGGGGGGGGGGGGGAATCAATGCCGCTATGGGGACTAAAAATGTTTACAACAAAACCTCAGTTTAAGTTGTAGTCAGTGAGGTCACATCTTTGTCAAAAAGACACACTTGTTACTTTATTGGCGCAATAATAATTACAAATTCAGAGAACACAATTAAATCACAATAAATATATATGTTTATAACCTCCGCCAGAGGTTTCACTGTTATTATGCATCTTGCAAGAAATCCCAATGAGAATATATAGCCAATAATGTGTCAGTGACCTAGATAGTAAAGAAATAACTGGTGCAAAAACGTTCCTGTCATCCCTCCGTCACCACCTCCACCTTTGTCCCCCATTTCACTCTGTTGCCAGCATAAACAGCACATACACACAACCGCGCGCGCATACACATATGTATTCCTTTTTTTTTTAAACAAAGTTTTGTCTTTTAGTCATCCCTGTCTCTCCTCCTCCATATTGATTACAGCCACACCCACTTCAGGCTCTACTATGCTGAGTATTATCTCCGTGTTACGCCTAACAGGAAAATATAATTAAATCATTTTAAGAATGTACAAATGTAGCAGATACAGCCGGGAATTTAAAACAGCATCTCACATCCATTAATGAAGAATGTAAATCAAATAATTTGATAAAGAACATCGAAAAGACAGAAGTTATGTGAGTAGGAAAAAAGAAGCAGGATTTAAATACAGCATTATAGCATACATATATGAAACAGGCATTTGAGTTTAAACATCTAAGAACAACATTCACTGAAAATGGTAAATTGGACGGAGGAAGTAACATCTGATGCAGTAAGACAGGCTAAGTATTGGGACAGCTAGCCTCTTCTTACAGCAAAAGGCAATCATTATCAGCCCACAGAGGAATCTTATACAAAGCATATTCGTTCCCACCCTAAGCTATAATGGTCAGACGTGGTCATTTCCAACCAAACATAAAAGACAAGTAGTAACCAAAGAAATGAAGTGACAGAGACAGGCTGTAGGAGTGACCAGAAGAGATAAAGTCACAAATAAGGAAATGCAAGAGACAGACGGCACAGAACTAACTATAAATTACCCACAAAGACAGCAAATCAAATGGTTCGCCCACTTTTAGATTATTTTTTCATCACTTTGAAAAAAAAAATAATAATAATAACGTCCGTTGTTGAATTTCATTTTGATATTTAAAGTTAGAATGTCGAAATCAGTCAGAAAAGTCGAGTCTACATTTTGAAACAAATAATGTTAGAAAAAGTGTTTAACAGCGATATCTTTGAATTTGTAGATAGGAAAAACATATTTGCAGCATTCATTTCGCAATTTTTCTTTTTTAGGTTAAACAGATTATTACCCCACAAAGAGCAGAGATAAGCGTCGTCTGTATCTTCATTATTTTCACATTTAGTGCGACTCCTATATACATTGTTAACAGACTGGGTGAAAAATTGTCATACTCTAAAAACAAAACCATCGTTGGACTCATCTTCACATCTGACAAAGAACAAGTGGAGATGTATACCTTTTTTAGAAACAACTTTTTCATTACATTCGGTGCATTTATCATTGTAGCTGTATGTACAATCATTCTGACCTCCCACCTACGCATCAACTCGGAATGGAGAAAAGCAACTATCAATGATGTCCAAGCACAGAAAATGTCCAGCCGTAATAAGAGGGTCGCAAAAATGGTCGTCGCCATCTCTACTTTGTTTATCTGCTGCTTCGTCCCACTTAACATGATAATGATTGCTTTGGCGTTCGTGCCTGACTTGGCAGTAAATGGAAAGTACTTCAATGCTGTTAAAGTACTGGCTGGATTTACCCTTATATTAGAAAGCATTAATTCGTCATCAAATATTTTTATTTATCACAATATGAGTACAAAATACAGGGAGACTTTTCAGAAGCTGTTTTGTAAGAAAAGAAAATTTATCAGTTAAAAGCAGGTAATTTAACGTCAATAGAAATCTTATTTTTTCCCTCTCTCTTGTTTTTTGTTTCAATGCTCTGCAGTGAAATGGTGTTAAGCAGAAATGAAAGCAACAGGTTGTTTCTGTGTTTGAGGTTTGAACAACGGACCAACATCATGGCACACGGGTTAGTAACCTATAAGTGCTCCGTTCTTCTTCTAACTCAAGTCTGAGTCCGCAGAAGCTCAGCAAAGTACACAGGTTCGGATCCTGAAATACTTTAGGTAGATTTTTTTACTTAGAATTTTTGCCTGAGCAGTGCCGTTAGGCTACCCTTTTCGATTTCCAACTCTCAAGGGATTTGTTACGTGCGCAACAATGTACAAGAGCGTCCTAACTACCCAGAGACCAGGGGAAAAACTAGAAGCCCAAGTCTACGTGAACCAATCCCAGCCCTCACAGGGAATTGAACCCAGAACCTCCAGCACTTGAGGCGGACACCATGCCTTGAGACCACGCTGCCCAGCTGTTTCTGTGTGAAAACGATTAAATGTGTGCCTGCCTCGTCGAAGCGGGGCGAATGCGGAAAACAAGTAACATCTTCTTGCCTCTAAAAGTCGGCTCTGTGGCTAAGTCGATGCGAACGCTTCGTAATGCCGGGCTGCCGGGTTCGATCCCAGCTGCTGGCTATTCGCCTTGCGTTTGTCTTGACAGTGGTATCAGGGAGCCGACCGTTCAATTCGCAATGGCAATCTACTGGACGCAAATTTGTCTACAGAAACCATACAACAACCAGGGGCTGCTGGGGTTGGTTCTTCAACGTCCTGCAAAGGATACGCAACTAACCTTTTTTGCCTCAAAAAGCGACGCTGGCTTGAAAAGAAATACTATAATTTGCCCAGAAAAGTAAAAGACGGTGTGTATGATTCTGACCACATTATCCACCGAGCTTCGATTAATCTATGATTATGACCCAGCATCATCTGCTTGGATCAGTAATTACTTAACGCCGTATCTATATATCTTTGTTTTCTCATGCAGTTCACCCTATGCCCTTCTCGTGTTTTTTTTTTTACTCAATAAAATGTATCATTGTGTGGCTTCAGGGCCCTATTATAGGGAAAACCAGAATAGACCGACTGCCTACCCAGAAGCATGTCGTAAAAGTCGATTAATTGGGAGCTTTCTTCGAAGTTGGGGTGCATCTTCCTGGAAGGCAAGGAACCAACAATCTGCATACAAATTAGTCAGATTTGTCAAAAGGATGCACACACAACACTCAGTTTCTGGAACAGGGCTGCAGTCCAGAAGTGGACGAACAACCCGAATTTTCCGCCGGAGTTTACAGCCGGTGAGCGAGAAAAAGAAGTAGAAGACAATATTTCCGTTCCTGTCTATTTTTCTTTTGTCCAGCATTATTCTGTGAGCGTGTGGGTTCCATTGTCATGTTTTAGTTCTACTGTTATGTTTTCTGTTTGTCCTATCCAACTCCAGAGGCTTTTTTGAACCGGGATGACCAACATCAGACAGTCGCGGGCAACGAAGACATTAACAACTGTTGGTGTATGAGGCCATTGCCTGATGATCGCAAGCTATCTGTTCTGCTTGCTCCAGTATAGTAGTAAAGTTAAGGTCCCTTTTCCACGCCTTTGGGCGTATAGGGCATACAAGGTTAGACCAATATTTTTTAGACCAATCGGCACAAGATGGGCGATGTGGTCAGCATCACTCCGGCAGCCTCTACTTTCCGGGACTGCAGCCTGTACCCACTCAATGCTGGGTCGACTTGGGAGCCAAGGTCATTTTTGAAAAAATTCCGGCTCCGCCAAGGAGCGAACCCACGACCTCCTGATCTGCGGCGAACGTCTATCCGCTCCGTCACGGCGACTCCCGCTTGCTCCACCAAGGGGTTACGTATGACATGGTACTTTTGATCAGTCTTTGAGATGGCCATGCGCTATATTTTGAATTTATATCATTATATTATAATTAATGCATGCTCACTGTGCAGGATTGCTGAATGAATAAAACACTACAAATAGTTTGGATTGCCTTTGATCAATACTTTTTTATATGCAAGTCTAATAATGTTAATGACATGCCCTGCGCTTAGATGAGAGACCAATGGTATGTTAGCAGGATCGTAATAGTGTCTTTCAACCCCTTTTTATCTCATGTCTTTGACACGTCTAACCCTCTCCTATTCGTAGCGTTCACCAGCTGTGAACACTCTTAGCTGAAAGTTTTGGTTGCTCGTGCATTGCTTGTTGATGTTCTTGATGCAGCGCTTGAGTTTAGGATGTACATTGGGCTTATATTGATGGCTTATTTGTATGAAGACTGTTGGGCCCTTGTCTCTCACACCGAAGCGCTCCGACTTTTTGGGAAATATCACAGTGGTCGCCTTTCACGATATGGTTGTTAGACGGCCATATACTCCTAGAATGCCTCGCGGCGGCATGAGGGGAGAAAGAGATATCTAGAACAGTCATTCTGTTCGCTTCGTTTATAGTACTTTTCAGTGTCGCTGATATTTCTGCGGTCTATCCTTTGTCCCAAAAAAAAAAACGCGACATCGGAACTCCGTAGGAAGACATGTCTAACAGCAAGTCTAACTGTGAACAGAGTTTACGATTTTGATGTGTCTCGATATGGGCTGTTTCGTTTGTTATTCTATCCGTCCCTGATATTGTTTGCAGTCTTCTTAGAAATAACATCACTGCTGCTAGTAAATATTTTCTGGCTTTTGTACTTTTTATCCATGGTTCACATTGTTGCGTGATGATTCATATTAGCTGTAACCTTAGGGCAGGACAACATATGGGGAATGGTGTTGTTGGAAGTCCACTAGCAAGTTCGGTTACCGATATCAATATGTTACCCAGTGCTGACTCAAGCCATGAAATATTTTTCGGTTGTCAATATTTTGACAAGTGTTAAGGGACTTGACACGGGATGGACACGAGAAGCCTAGGATAGTAGTCACGTGGGCTAACTATCATGATTTGTACGAGATAGCTGCGATGCACGGAAAAAGGATGCTAGCGTGCTTCTCGCGGGACCTGAGCCGACCACAAGGGGCAGGCAAGGGTACATACTGGGGTTGAGAGTCAGACAGACAGAGTACCGCAGTAGGAGTCAGACAGTGAGGTATGAGCCAAGAGTCTCGGTCACGAGGCAGTCGAAGGAAGAGAGTCCAGACGGCATAGTCAGGCCACGAGGACTAGACACTCAAGAGTTTCCGTTTTAGGTGACGACGCAAGAAGGCGTAGGATCACTAGTGAAACAAGATAGCGGAGATGCCGGCGATAGGTGTGTGCTAGAGTGAACTCTAGTTAAGAGTCCTGTCGGCCATTGGAATCCTTCGACGGGCTGATGTGCGGTGTGCGCACGCTGGAAACTGGTGTTGCTGAGTCCGTTCCAAGTTAGTCTATGTGTCTGCTCACTGTAGAACAGAGGTCCAGTTGATAGGAGAGATTTCCTGTTCATCTGTACAGCGTGCCCAGAGTGCTGGACACTGTAGACCTACGACTGTATCGGTCAGCTCGCATGTAGTGGCAGCGAGTGCAAGCTATCCGGGAGAGCAACGATATAAGTGTAAAGTGAATGCACCGAGGCGCTAGGTTAACGTATTAGCCAGGAATGATGTCTACATCACTTTGCTTGAATTGTATATGACACTTGACCGTGTGCTGCTTGTTGTTACACCCATGATAGCTTACAAAACATATATATATAACAAAACAAGCTTTACATAGTATTTTAGCACTGTTTTTGTAACTGCAATTGACATCCTCTTAAATAAGAATAAATTGTTAGAATAATGACAGTATTAACCCTACTGGTATTTCATTTAGTATGTTTCACAGAACATCAAAACCAAACAATAGCATACGTTGGTTGTTTAAACTGTTTCTGGACAATGTTATATTCAATAGTGCGTCGATGCACTTCTACGGCCGATGTTCATAATGTTGTCATAGGCAACAGAAAGCGAGTTTTTGCCAAGTTGCTTCAAAATGGATGGATACGTCATTTTGAAAATGTTAAAGTAAAATTGCAGCCGCTATGCCAACAATGATAATAATAACAATAATAAAATTCATAATAATGACAATGAGTATTATAATAAGTATGATAATGTCCGCCAGCTCTTTGAAGACTTTGTTGTGTCGCCATGTTTACCGCTCCTGGCCTAACGCACTCATGCACTCGGACAATGCAAGCTCGAGCGCTTGCTCGGCTTTGCACACAGGGAATATGTCGAGTCGTTGGTTGCACACCGATTGACTAGGTTAGCATCTGAGGAAAACACATCTTGGGCAGATCGTATAGGCTGTCACCCATTTCATATTATCAACAAAGATACTGAAATTGGAACTGGCAACTGCATCCTCATGCAAAACAATGGAAATAAGCTTTACAAGAACTGAACAGTTATTATTATTATTATTATTTCAAATTGCGATAGCATCTGGTTTGAGAAATAAAGCCGATGCACACACTGCAGCCTGCAGTTGGCTTGGGAACCAACTGCATAAACAAGTCATTTTTGAAAAAAACTCAAAACGAACCCTGGGAAAGGTGAAGGCATTCTCAGGGTAGAGTAGTATGTATCTGTTCAGTAGTCCCGAAACGTAGGCGTTCGTTAAGATATTGTCTTGATACAAGTGTACTGGGAAACAGCCAGATACATTCTCTTATTTTGGGCCACCACTTGGTGGTAAATGTTTGTCATCAGTACTCCGTGAAAGCGTGTGAGCGGGGTAAAGTCACAGATAGGCACCACTTTCTAAAGATGGTGGTGAAACGGGGAGGGGCCAGTTGATTTGGCTGACATGCAATAGGTTAATTAAAGGACCCTTTTCAACGCCTTCAGGCGTATTGGCCATATAGGGTTAGACCTATATTCTATAGACCAATCGGCCCTCACTGGCCCTCACGGTCAACATTACACAGGCCGCCTTTGACACTCAGTACTCGGGGAAGGGAGGGGGGGGGGGCAAGGCATATATTTTAGCCATATTCTACTGGTGCAATCGGAATCAAAACTCAGTACCTGTTGCTAAAAATTAGCACAGTACTTTTATGCAGATGTCCCGAATACTCAGTTCTTCAATCAGCTCACCTCAGATAGTTATGAATGAATCTTGTAAAATAATATTATAACTTCCTATTTCGACTGAGCTTCTGACAAGCTTGTTGACAGTTTGTTGGAAAAAAAAAAAAAATTGACAAATTTTACTTAACTTTTTATTTGGTGCACTTTTACAGAAAACTAAAAAGGGTTGGAGATGTTTTGCCTCAGATTTCCACCTTTTCCTGCAGTGTGTAACGTTCCTAAACATGTGAAATACTTGTTAGATGTGTATTCTGCTTCTTCTTTACGTCCTCTTTTACCGCTTCGGGTGTTGGTGAAGATAAAAGAAGCTGCTTTGTGCTCTTCTGGCTGCTTCTGCCATAGCATATTGTGATGCTGTTTAGTTTTTATAATGTTCTCGGCGTCCGTGGCTAAGGCGTTGCGAGTCCGACTCGTAAGCCAGCATACCGCGATCGAAACCCACTGCAGGCTGCGTGGATTTTTATTGTGGTATGGGACGTCGCAGGTCGACCCAGCCTAAAATTGTTACCAGGATGGGCTGTCCTGGAAAAGTAAAGACAGTCGGCGTAATGCTGACCTCATTACCCACAGAGTGCGGATGGTCTGTAAAAATATTGGACGCTCTGCCCATATGCCCGATGCGCCGAAAGGCGTGAAAAGGGATCTTTACTTTGCTTTTTTACTTTCCATAATGTTCTTGGTTTACCTCTTAATCTATATTTAAAAACTATGATATTGCTATAGTTGCATCCTTTATTTCGTCCTTTTTAGGTTTACTATGTTTGTCTTTGTAGTCTCTTAAGTAGATGACCAAGATGACCACTTGATTCCAGCCTAAACAGGTTGACCACTAATGACATATGTTTTCACAACATGCGCTAGGTAAAAGTCTTCAGTAATTGCTTTGTTTGGGAATTAATGTAAAAATCCTGAAAGGGCATCCCAGCACTCTGACGTGCCAACACCTGTTTCGTTCCGTTCCTTGGCAGTCAACGAAGGTGACAAGCAAAATGTACCACTTGTAAACGGATCACATGTACGCCTGTTCTCTGGCTTTAGTGTTGAATATTCCCTCCGCTGCAAAATGATTTGATATACATTAGCATAAAGGAAGTGGATATGAGAATGTTTGTGACATAGAAGATTAGAGGTCAGAAGAAGATTGGGTGGAGGACTGCCCATAATAAAGATGAAGAAGACAATTTTGTTTTAGGATTATATGTTAAAGATGTTAACGACAATGCTGGGGAGGATGATATAGAGATGGAGACGAGGACGGAGATTCTAGCGACAGTAAACCAAGTGATGAGGAATCGAGTAGCTCTCTAGGCACAACCAGAAAACTGACAGACTGAAGATAATGACATGTAGTTTTAACAGACAATGGTTTATATCTAATAATGCTTCAGCCTGCATGCTGTGCTTCTGTAGGAAACCTATCTGTGGTGTACGTATGAATAAATGAATCAAGAATTCATATCACTGCACATGTGTCGCTATTATTTAGACACGGTTTTATTATAACTTTCTCTGGAATATTCGTATTAGTAACCTTGTGTTGTTATTGGTCCTATATTTTCTGCTCCAGTGCTCATTTATTGCTAATGTTTGACACTGATAGTATGAATTACGGATGAAAATAATAATAATCAATTGCTTATGTGCTGAAAGGTATTTGAGCGTCTAAGCAACGGGTCTAACTGCTTAGACGCAGAAGTTGCATTCAAATAACAAAAAGTTTTTTTATATAAACAGACCCAGTTTGGAAATTGTTTACTCACTACAGATGAGCACCATATAAAAAAAAAAACCACAATGCCGATATTATGGGCTGTATTCCAATACTCTGGACAGTCTTCACAACGAATGTTGGCTACAGAACACAGCCTGCTTTAAGTGTTAGATTGCGAAGCCCCAATCTCTCTTCACGTTGCTACTCATGTTGAAACAAACCATCCAGCGTAAAAACTGTACCTTACTACAGAAGGATCATGAAATAGTTCATGACTTTCACTAACCTCTACGCTGCCAGCAATTTATCTATTGTCTTAAGTCAGGTATTAAATTTTTACCAGGACATTTTGTCGCCCCGCATTCAGTAATAACCAGCTGTACATATAAATGCCAAAGTCGTCCAAAGCAGACACTGTAAGGCTTAATTATATGTGACTTTCAACCTTTGACCACATACCAGACGGTTTGATTGTATATATGTCAGTCTGTGGTTATAACCAAAGATGTGATGACATCTTAAATAGAGTAGACTGGGTGCAATAGTGTTTTTCGATGCGTCTCCTCCAGTTAAAATAATTGCAAAATACGGCGTTGTCTAAATTTGAAGGAAACAAAACGAAATTCGTAAATGTCAAACGAGTACACAGCTGAATACGTACAATCATTCGCTGTACATAATATATCCTTCGGTTCTAAAAATATCAACAGTTAACGGGATCATATTTGTGAATTTCTCTTGTTTTTAATTGTACTTGCCCTGTATGATCTTTGTTTTGTACCTAATTTTAAACACCGAGAAACACAGTGACAGTAATGATTGCACATTGGTTTAAAAAAATGTTCTGCTCATCAACTACTGATTATTTAAATGTCCTTCTCCTCCTTGTTAGGTGATGTAAATGGCTGTGCCACTTATCGAAAAAGTTCACGAAACATAATAACGTAGTTTAGATAACACTTATATGTCCTTCAATGTTAATACACATACAGATGATTACAACATTGCACAGAAGCTGCCACAACTTGCACATTTATTATTGTGTCGCTGTCAACATATACATATATCGTCGTGCTAAGGCGCAGGAACTAATATCAAAACCGCGCTTAGACAGTGACTATGCTTAAAGGTGACAAGGGCCAAAAACATGAATCAGTCTGTGACATTAGCTTCTTCCTCAGGATTCTATCTAGATGATGGTGTAACTGTTATCTGCACTTATCTCTTGTACTCGGTGATGTGTCAGATTTTTAATGTCTTCGGCATGGTCACAAACATGATCAACATTCTTTGTTTTGTGAAGCAAGGATTCAAAGATTCAACGAACATTAGTCTGTTAGGTATTGATCGAACATTCAACATATATATGTATATATATATATATATATATATATATATATATATATATATATATATATATATGTTTTATACACACACATTTATCATATAAAGGATATCACACACACACACATAAATATATATATATATATATATATTATATATATATATATATATATATATATATGTTTGATACACACACATTTTTTTATATAAAGGATATCATACACACACACACACATACACATACACACACACGCACACACACACACACACACACACACATATATATATATATATATATATATATATATATGTGTGTGTGTTGCAGTAAATTTTCATATTGTTTATTGGTGACCTTTCGCTTATTAGAAAGTCTTCGGCCTCATGCTGAATCATGTCCGATTGTTTTTAACAGTGTTCTTTGCTACTATAGAACTGAACTAAAATTTATAGAGGGAAATTATATGGCAAGAAAGGTCAGCCGGCGTAATGTTTGAGAAAAAAAAGTAGCCCATCAAGTTCCGATTGATCATTACAAACAGAAATCTAATCTCTTGTCTTAATGGTGTTAGAACGGTTATTTTAAGATATTTTGCTACGATAACAATATATATATATATATATATATATATATATATATATATATATATATATATATATATATATATATATATTATATATAGACAGGGGTCTATATATATAAAGTAAAGATCACGTTTCACGCCTTTAGACGCATCCGGCATATGGGAAAAGCACCCATATTTTTTACAGACCAATCGGCACTAGGTGGGTAATGTGGTAAGCATTACACAGGCCGTCTTTACTTCCCCAGGACATACATCCTAGTACCCAATTTAGGCTGGGTCGACCAGCGACGCCTAACACAATGATAAAATTCCACGAAGCCAGCAGTGGGTTTCATTTGCCTTACGTTGCATTTACGAGTCGGACTTTCAACGCCTAAGCCACAGACGCTGTTCTTTACTACAATATATTGTGAAAGTGATATTGGTTAAATCATAATGGAAGACCCTCTAATGTTTCTATATCTTGAAGAGGTAGAGGGGCTTGAGTATTCCATTGACCCTAAGAGTCATGCCCGCGTCAGCGTAGCTACTGGTAGGCTCTCCCATGCCGGACAGGTCAATAGAGAGGAATCATACGTAGAGAGACACGCCTACATTTTACGATGTCACAAGTTAAAAGTATGTGGTGCTAATCTCGTGAGAGATAGTGCCGGTCCCCTTGCCTCAATAGGGTGGACACAACACTACTCGTGGCCACCCATCAATGTGATGTGGAGTCAAGGTACAGGTCATTAGGGTAAAATCTATTGACAAATCATTCAGGAAACTCAACATGACACAGTGGAACGCTGATGGGGTCTTAAAAGAAAATGTCCCTAGCAGAACGCCTTTCTCAAGATATAACGTTGCATGTATCCAAGAGACACACCTCAATGCCCATTACAGATTTTCGGGCAAAGGAAATCAAGCTATACGCAGTGACCGAGAATGCTACAATGGAGGAGTTCTTATACTTTTACAAAACTCAATACCATGCAGTGAAGTACCTAGTTAACTCAGGTAATAAGTCCGAAATTATAGTGCTTGATATCGTGATAAAGAATGAGAAAATACGAGAATACAAATTAAATAGCCCAGCAAATTAAAATCTTGTACTGTTAAAAAAAAAAATTATACAAACTGAATAATGGTTTGAGACTTTAATAACCACTCCGGAAGATGGGGATACCCAGATACTGACACCAGAGAAGATTTTAAAGTGGATGACTGTAAAATAGACTTCAATCTCCATTTAATCTTTAAGCCAGAAGACAAACCCATCTTCTACTTTATGAGATGATCTGACACCTCCATTCATGACGTAGCCGTCTTCACAATAGACATTCTTCACTAACGTTATCGCATTGTACTGGGTCAGTTAGCAGGCAGCGATCAAAGACCAGTGAAATTTGTGAAAAGTAAATGTAAAGTTGAGAGATGTGAACCAGCGTCAGTGCAAAATGTTATAAACCATAAATGCTTCGTCACAGGTACGGATAGCTGATAAGAAACTGTCCGCCTGTGGTGCCGTTTGTACGAAACTCACTAGCTACAGCTACGTCCCTCCATTTACCTCAAAGAGTTAACTCTGATACCTATTTCGTAGAGGCTGTGTGCACCTCGGGAACCGCCCGGATTCGAACACCGGCCATGGGCCGCAACCAGTCGCAGATGGATTTGAAAGCGAGACCCACAGTAGCTAAAACCATCGCCTCGCAGACAAGTACTGTAAAAACATAAATTCATAATATGGCAACGTGAAGACAATTGTGGCAAGTCTTAACAAAGCATTACTGTAGGCAGCATCTGAATTTATTCCAGGAGGTGCACTGAAAAATTAAAAACTATGATGGAATATAGAACTACACACTCTGGAAGAGCGGTTCATAACATGTCGGTCGCAACCCTTTTTTTGAGTCGAAAGACTATTTCATAGGAAAACGCATATTCATTGAAGCTGTGAAGGAAATTGTTTAAAGGTCGCCACAACATGAGGGACCTGTATTAAAAGATCGCTGCATTAGGAAGGTTGAGATGCCACTGCTCGGGGTTTGGGGGGGGGGGGGGGGAGTCGAAGAATTCAGCAGGAAGACAGCGAAGAGGAAGCATACAACTAAAGCAAACATTTGACTGAAATCCATCTCAGTACAATACAGAAAGACATAACTTGAAACAACAAGAATTTTCTGAAGAAAAAAATCCTGACAATAGACAAAAATGTAACCAAACTGTGCGAAGTGATAAAAGCCATGGACAGTGAATGACGCAGCAACAAATAAATGACTCTTAAAAATTGTAACCACAAATTAACAGAAAACAAGACAGGGAATACACTTATGTAATGCTATGGTAGTGCAAACCACATTGATGTCACAGCTGAACACACAAAGCAATGAAAGAGAAACAGGTATGTTACCGTAACACCGAGAAATCGGAAACCTATGTCAGAAAAATTGAAATGTGGAAGAACCGGAAGGGGCAGTGAGTTCCCTGAAAAACAAGAAATCCCAAAAGAGGGATGGGATCACCTAAAAAGAAATTATAATAGGACTGGGCATTAAGGCAAAGGCGTAATTACCTGCAGTCATAAATTTCAGCTGGAAGAGGACTAGTCCCTCAGACATAGGAGGAAGCTATTCTGATACCAGTTCAAAAAAAAAAAAACCTGTGGAACTAAATTCCTATCAACCAGTCAGCTTAGTCAGCTGTGTAAATAACAGGCTAATGGGGCATCTTAAAAAAAAAAAATCACCTCACAACAGGGAGGGTTTAGAATGTAAAGATTCACTGAAGACCAAGTAATATATATAGTCCAGGACAAAGAGGATTCTTTCCAAGAGAAAGACAGTCTGGGTAGACTCAGGAAAAGCATTTAATGAAGGGTAACACAGCTGATATAGGACACCGAAAACAGGCTTCGGGTCCAAAATGTCGCCCAACAGTCGCAGCAGGGCCAGAAAATTTGCCTAGGGTGTGTCTTGCGACGAATGCTCACATGGGGTGAGATGTGGAGAATGGCCTCGCTGCGGCCAAGCTTTGTCATAAATCTGCTTATGATGTTTCATCCTCTGGCGCCAGAATGGCCAGATGGCGTGCGACCATCGACCTCGTGTGCAGAGCTAAGCAAACTAAGCACGTATTGTTAGCGTGCATAAAAGCGATAGGCCATGGAGGATATACATCGTGCCACAATAAAGTCCTGAAAGAGCCTGCATACATTGTGGACAAAGCCAGGATGAGGGTCAACTGCAATGACTAGTCCTAACGTCCCTACCACGCGCTTCCTCAAGGCTGGACAGATTCCTAGAGGAAAAGTCAACAATGTCGCCTATACTCCATCAATACTTGACTGTGCGAGGGACTGGTTACAGGCGATCGACCTGCCTGGATTCGAAAAGTACCCCGAATCAAACAAAATGACCTGCCTGAGACCAGATATAGTCCAGCACTCAGCGGAAAAAACGCCAGCTCATCCTGATAAATCCCATCATACCGCAGGAGTCGCGGATTGTGGGAAAAAAAACCCATCTCACTAGAGTGAAAAGTTTAGATATCTAGTGATCATCCGAGGAGCGATGGGGAGTTCACATCAAATCTCTTCACCGTTTAGATATGCTCCACTAACACATACAATGTACTAAACAGCTGGGCTTGCGAGGAAAAGAGCGTAAACACGCGCTTAAACTACTCCCATGACTTCCTTGTTGATAGAGCCTCTTTCATTATGTATACAAGCTATGGCAACTGTGACTAATCCCCTCGATTTGGTTGTCAAGATTTTAACATATTGTCTGACTGCAAACTGTGTCCCTGCTTGTCACTTGGACCATCTTTCTCAGACATAAATCTTTCAGGCCTATAGCTGGCTTCAGTGAGGCGTTGTCATAGCTCATGACTCCCACGCGAAGGTCAGGACTGGTACAAAGGTAGAGCGGTATACAGCCATTTTCATGTTACTATAGTATAGTGTAATACTATGGAAAAACAGAAATGATACCTCTACATGCAAACACATTTACACACAGGTACGCAAACCCTTCCCCCCTCTCCCACCCACAAACACACATCAACACATGCAAAAATGCACATACCAATATATATATATATATATATATACACACAAAACTAATATAGCCTTACACACACAAACACACACACACACACACACACACACAAGCAAATTTATATATACATATATGAGGAGAGATTATTTTAAACTTGTATCTCCTCCGCACTGTGGCAGGCGATTAGTCATGTCACCAGTCTGAGTCGAGCAGCAAAAGATAGAGCAAGCTGGATCACCAAAAGCCGACAATTCAGGTTAAAGATGTCCGCTTAGCAAGTTTTATAACCCTACCCCCCTCCCCCCACTTTTCTTCCTCGTGAAGGACTACACTTTGCAGACTAAAGAACTCAAGTCAATTGGAACATGTTTCAAATGAGCAATTCTTATTTAATGGAGTGTTTTTTTGAAACCCGTGCCAAAGGCTATGTTACAAAAGCATGTAGGAAACAGCATCATATGTAGCAGCATTTATGAAAGCGTGCCGTTCTATCTTAGGCAATCACTTTACCAATATGAGCGGAATCCAATTCCGCACCTTCGGCTTCTCTCTTCAACATTTGTTTTAGGGTGTTTTCTTTGAAATCTGTGTTTCCTCAGTTAGCCAATAATATATATATATATATATATATATATATATATATATATATATATATATATATATATATATATATATATATATAAGTGTGTGTGCGTGTGTATGTGTGTGTGTGTGGCTTAGGAGTTGCGAGTCCGATTCGCAATTCCAACGTACCACCTGCCATCGAAACCCACTGCTGGAGGGGTAGATTTTAATAATGGGCATCGCATGACGACCCAGCCTAGAATGAGTACTAGCAGGATGTGTGTCATGCTGAAGACGGCCAGCCTAATGCTGACCACATTACCCACCAAGTGCTGACTGGTCTGCACAAAATATGGCTGCTCTGTCCAAATGTCCGATGCGGCTAAAAGGAGTGAAAAGGGATCTTTTCATAAACATGTATATACAAGCAGGCAAACATCTATATATATATATGCATATATATATATATATATATATATATATATATATATATATATATATATATATATATATATATATATATATACGTGAATATTGTATATACAGTTGTACCTCAGTTTACATCTTAAATCCGTTCGATTACATTTGACGTAAACCAGAGAGAAGATATTCGTAAAGAAATTTGAGATATAACATCAATGGTCATAATGAATATGTTGCCATAACTGACGGACTTACTGGCTGACATTCAACCCAAACAGGGTCCGCACAACATTCAGTGACACAAAATGTAACCATCCGGATGATTATCATCTGGACGCAAGGTACATAAACCCCGTTCAACCAGTATGATATATTTATGTTTACCTGTCGACAACAGAGTGGAGATTTAAAATACCCCCCCCCCCCCACACACACACACACACACAAATGTTAGTCCAACATTAGGGCGGGTATGTATTATGTATGATTACCATTGATTGGTCTCCGTTTTACCAGATCAGGACATCACGCAAGCGATAAAACACTTGGTGACACCATTCGAATGAGGATAACCCTGTTTAACCCATATATTTTGTTATATTAGGGCTTTATGCAACAGCCAGCTTCGAAAAACCAAAAAATTGCATCCCACATGGTGACCGAAACATGTATGCGATCCTATTTTCATTGTCAGTCTGTCGACTCCATGTGTGGTTCCATTTTTAGTTATTTTAAAGCCCCACCCTGGTTTTTGCCAGGGGCCCTAAATATAACTAGGCCTTGAATATTGCCCTACAGCTGAAGGGTATTTCTGTGACCTCCCCACGGGTCATCTTCATCCGCATAGTGGCACTTTGTGTCACCGAATGTTTATCAATTAGTGAATGCACTAGTGGGGTACAACTTACCACCGTGCTATGTTCATTGGTACATTGTGAGTGTATTAATTTGTACAAAATAGTTAAAACACTGTCAAATAATACAATATACGAACAAGCAATAATAGGAAATAAATTAGGATTTGACCCCATTTGACAGCACTGGGAAGAGTCGAGAGCATGCGAGGATTATGCTGAACAAGGAGGATAAGAAGAATCCAGTTCCAGTAAAACAGAAGGAATCTGGAATTCTAGTTTTGTTTCCCTTTTCTTGTAATTTCTCAATTTTTTTTGTGTGTGTATCTTTTCCTACTTGTACCTGGCTGATGCTTACCGTGTTTGAATTTTACTAAACATCTGTCCAAAGAACTTTGCTTCTTGCTTATCCTTCAGATGTTTTGGAAATAAGACACTGTCTAATTCCAGATTACGGCGTGTTTAGGCTTCTTGAGTGGTTTTTCTCTGCACATTTTTTGACATCGATCTATTTAGTAAAAATGTCCATGATAAGTGAGAGATAAACAAGGGTAGCGAGCAGTGTCGTGGACTAATTTTGACTCATACAAGTTCTTGTGGGCTAGTTGTATTCAAAATAAAAAAAGTGTGACAAGCACATGGTTTTTATGTCTAAATATGACGTATACAAATTTGGTCGTATACCAAAGCAGGCGTAACTGAGTTGCCACAACATATATGCATATATTTATATTCACAGACAGGTACAAAATAATACAGAAAACATCAAACACTTTAGGCATATGGATCCGTATGTTTTAAAGCAATAAATAACATCAATACGAATAACACGTGGATAACACATGTAACGCTCGCTGAAACTTTTTAAATGTTCAATTTATCAGCCTCTTTCTCACTCTTCTGGCCTTGATTACTAATGCAGCATATATTTTGAGCCAGAATACACCAAGTCGTCCTTTCATTTTCTTTTGTATTCTGTTGAAATCCTTCATTTACATTACTTCAACTGTGAGACTAATGCAAACCACGACATTTCATTCACATGTCTGTTACCCTAAGTTAATATTTTATAAGTTATACCAAAGTACAACATCAATTTTCAGAGATATTTTCTATCAATAATGACAAAGACAGTTTCTTAGTAAACAAATATAATATAAAGTGGTAGGTTCATTTAAATATTTTCCCTCTGCTGCTAAGCGCAGTATGGCAATCTGATCAGTAAATGATATGTTTACCCGAAAACATGTCTTGTGATTCCTTATCTGTTTGTTAATTGCAACGCTAATCTTTACAAAGAAAACTTTCTTTATGTCGCAGAAACCCCAAAATACAACATGCAACTGTTTTAGTCTATATTATGTCTGACGCACAGTTATGTTGATTTGTTTTCAGGTCTATCCGTCTCTGATTTAGGCGCCCTTATAATGATGTTTGGGATGTGCATCCTTTTCACGCCAGCAATTGTTGACGCAGATATACCATTTGAGAGCACAGAGATCCTATACCTGATATTTGCCATGCCACATTTTGCCTTTACCCGAGTCAGCGGCTGCATCACTGCCCTGATAAGCGTGGAAAGATGTTTGAGTATTGTGGCCCCACTACAGGTAATGTAACAATACAGCCAGCCAACATTTCCCATTTTAATAGCCTAATTACAATGACCACACACTATCTAAATTATAATAAGCCCTGCTGGATGATGTTGCTAATAGCATAGCTCAATATTTAATTTACTTTACTTCAACGTAATTCGAACAAAGTAAATTTTAAAAACAATAATCTAACTGCTTATTGGAGTGACAGGAGCCGCCGTGGTGTAGTGACTAGACGCTTGCGTGTAGATCGGAAGGCCGTAGGTTGGGGTCCTAACAGAACACGACAATTTTTCAAACATATCATTACTCAAAGGTCGAACTGTAAGTGGGTACCAGGTGAGGTCCTGAGAAGAAAGGCGGCTGGCGTGATCCTGACTACAGCACCCACCCTATATGCCCAACAAGCATGAAAGCGTGGAAAAAGGGTCCTTTACTTTTTTTTCTATTACGTCAGCATCACTTCAGAGGTCCTGGGTAGTTGGCGTCCTATCGGTTTTTTTTCCCTCTAATCATGCCGGTGTGTTAGGAAATGAGAAGGCAGATAGTGTGGCCTCTCTGCACCACTTGCTGTTGAATTGATGTGTAACAAGCTAGATAATGTGAGTACCCTTTGGGAGTGAGTACTGAGGCACAGCTAGTTCATTACGGTCTGAAGAGAATGGCGCAATGAGGAGTTACCAGAGGATCTGGCAGACGCTTAACAACTAGAGGAATGGCGAGACGGATATACAATCAGACAGATACTGGTGTCATTAGAATTGAACTCTTCGCTTGCTGCTGAAAAGGGGGAAACGCTTTTTGGAGTGTTCCGAGTGCTATGATTTTGATTCCTAATTCAAGAGTCAACATTCGTATTTACTATTGGAGTGATGTGTATATTAGATGAAGCAACAGAACCGGTGTGGTGACCAATGCAGCAGTGGCTGCTGGTGTTTAGGTACTGAGGCACTGGGCACTATTATAGATAACAGTAATTATGAGTACTTTTCTTTCTCCTACTTTTCTTATTTTGTTTTACTTCTTTATTTATAAGGTACACAATATTACCCTTCAGTTTAATTTCTGTAGGCGTCGTATAACTGGTCAGGAGGGAAAAGCAACACAATCTTTCTAAAAATTAAATGTTGGCTGTTTGTGGACAGCAATTGTCCAAAATAAGAAGGGGCACACATGGTAGAGGAGCATAGTCACAAACCCGGTGTCAGTCGACCATGTTTTATTAACCGTTCGCACAAATTAAAAGACGAAGAATGCATTTCGCATTTAAATGAATAGATGAAGCTTGAACTGTAACAGTTTCTTGTCAAATTTTAATGTATTTCTTTGATCAGGTTTTTTTTTAAAATCTGGTAATGCCTATCTTATCTCGTATGTTTTTTTTTTTTTTTCGCAGTACACACAGTTACAAAAATGACAACATTCGTTTACAAAAACTTAGTTTCTATGTTGCATACCTCTGTGGGAAGCAATTTTTCTTTGTTTGAAGTCCCATCTGGCTTTTGCCTGGGGCCCCTGACGTCTGAAAGGGGTATCTGGGACCTCTCTACGAGTGATTCTCATCCGCCTGGTGGCACTCTGTGTCACCGCGTGTTTATCGCTTGTGTGATGTCCTGGTAGGTTACAACTACCTACCTACATACCTTTACTAGAACTCCTAAAAATACTAGCTACGAGCTGTGACTGCACTTCAGTGATGCCATCTTTGCCTTTGTCCAAATTCCGCTTTGGGCCGCCTTTCCTATCAGGTTAACATACGATCGGTGTCTAAACTAAGGTAAGCTCGGTTTCCCGATATGCTGAGATTATGTTCTTCTTTTTCTTCTTCTGCTTCTTCTTCAGTTTCTTCTTCTTCTTTGCATTCACAAGCTGCAATCTCTGGTGGAATGTTTTGATTGTTCGTTCACTTCTGGACTGTAGTCCTGTTTTAGAAGCTGAGTGTTGCGTGTACATCCGTTTGACAGATCTAACTCATTAGTGTGCACCTGAGACTAATACATTTTTCATAAAAATATGCATTTACTTTACTAGGGGAAGTACTAGCATAATTGGATTTATAAAACAAAATAATAAGTATTACTAAAGAATTAAACTACATGTTAGTAACATTATCCAAAATGAATGTGTCAGTTGACGCACTGAGAAACGCTTTTTGACAGTTTGGGATGTGTCAATCAAACAATCAATAAATAGATCATTCAGTTGTGTCTAAACATTAAAGATTGACAACAAGTGATCTCCAACACGCTCCGTGCCTTTCTCTTAGTTGTACAGTCCCTCAATCGGATGTTCGTCAAACAGAGGTTTATGCTGCAGATATCACCCGCCTCCAATGATCTCTCTGGTTGACCATCTCTTTCCAGTTGGTAACATTACATGTTTGCAGGTTTGTCTGGACATTATCTCTTCATAATCTTCTTTGTCTGCCTCGTGGTCTACCACCATTCAGCTCCATTGTGTATACAGTCATCTGACATTCTCTCAGTTATGTCCCATCCATTTCAGTCTTCTTAGCTCTCCTCATGCCAGTGATCAATAGTGATCTAAACAGATTATGGATTTGGTTGTTGCTTCCCACTTTCTATATTTATTTTTATAATGCAGTTTCGAACATTTTGAGTTAATAAAAAACCTAAACCCTAACCTGACATCATAAATGTCGACTAATCAGAGGTGCTTTTGTCGCAGTCAGAGTGGACCTGAATAAGATCCTAATAACCAATATAATGCAGGCAGACATGTGAGATCTGTAAAATCCGCGTGCACGCAAAAAGTTAAGTTCTTGAAAAGGTAAATGTCCAAATGAAGGACGAACAACGAAAATATTGCGTTGCGTTTACAACTGGCGAATTGTGGCATTTGTCGCTCTTTATTATGCAAGTACGTTTTGCAAGTAAATATATATATATATATATATATATATATATATATATATATATATATATATATATATATATATATATATATATATATATATATAAATATGTCATGACCTCTAATATATATCTGTTAGTGTTTAAGTATGACACAGCTAGACATACTAAATAGCATTGAATGGCAGGAAATAGAACCAAACATTCCTATAGTTTTTACATTTTGTAATTCATCTTTTACTGTTGCATGTCTTTAGGTCAAACATATTGTTTCCCCCACGCAGAACGGCGATATGTATCATCTGCATCTTCATCTAGGCCGATTGCTTTCAAATTTTCACACAACGTTGCCTTTGACTCCAAGCGTGACTTTTTGTCAGAAAATCGCACAAACCAAGAACGATGTAGCTTCAGCAACAGTCATATCATTTTTTTGTTTCGTTGACGGCCCGGATTTGTTTTTATTTAATTGGCCATATTTGACTGCTGAGCTCTTATTGAGCTTTGCGTTATTATATAATATCATTTCCACTATCTGCTTGAGTGTTTGGTAGCGTAGTTTGTAGTTATTGTGCCTAATATGCGGGTGACCCGAGTTCGAATCCCAGCTAGGTGATATAATTTTTGTGTGTTGTGTTTTACAGCTAGGCTGCGATATCTACGCCTTTTTCGGTTTTGGGGTTTACAGCTAGCCTGCGACAACGGCGACGTGATGCTCAATGGTCATGTCACGGGTAATCTTCGTTCGCCCTCGAGAGGGCCGTTGGCACGTTGTGTTGTGGTTTACAGCTAGGCTGTGATATCTGACCTAAACTCTTCAGTCGTCGGTAGTATAGTTGTAGGTATGTCATTCTTTACGCGGGTGACCGGTGTTCGATTTCCCGCTGGGTGATAATTGTTTTTTTTTTTTCCCTTAAAAGTGTGGTTGCCACGTTGTGTTGTGGTTCACAGCTAGGCGGCGACATCTGCGCCCTTCGCCCAAAGACATCCGATTTCAGTTAGGTCCTAATGAGCCTCCCCGCAACGCTTCTCGATCAAAAACTACCGGCGATGACAGAAACTGTTAACTAAGACGGCCTACAGTCCAGTTTAGTTTGGGTGGACACGGATGCCAAGATCAGTTAAAAATCGTTCCCTCGGAGAGGGAGAGATGACGGGTGCGGCGTATTTTTCTCCCCTATTCGTGAGTATAGTGTACTTTTTACTGTGGGTTCCATCACTGGTTACGTGATGAAGTTTTTTTTTTTTTCTTTTTTTGAGAGCAAATTTAAATCAAATAGTCCGTGGCGACAGCATGAGCGCTAACTCTTCTTTTCTACACCGACCTACACAGACTGTAGTAACAGTTTTGCTTGTTGTTGTTGTTGTTTTTGTTGTTGTTGTTGTGATGGTGCTGGTGGTAGTTGTTGCAGTAGTACTGGTACTGAATGGGTGATGTGGTAGCTGTTAAACTGGCTACATTTACTTCTCTGTACAAGTTAATGCTACCTTTTTAAGTCTGCGTGGACACGGATGCTAAGCCCAATTTAGTTACACTATTTCGTTATGCGGTGACTTTTCCATTATTCGGAGAGGATGATATGATTAGGGGAAAGGGGGAGGGGGGGGGGGGGTATGCCAGACAATGTTAGCTGAGAGAGCTTAAAATGTTATTTTATCAGTCCTTCGGAGAGGAAGATTTGATTGGTGGAGGGTGGGGGGGGGGGGGGAAGGATATGATTGGTGGGGGGGGGGGGGGGGGGGGCGAGGGGGTTGTGCCAGACACAGTTAGCTGAGAGAGCTTAAAATATTATTTCAAAGTTATCATTTCTTTACTATTTATATTTTAATAATTTCACCATGGATGATTTTTCAATTCTTCGGTGATGGGGATATGACTTCGCCAGGTTATGATTTGTCAATCCTTCGGGGAGGGAGATATGATTGGGGGAGCTGGGGGGGGGGGGGGGAGTTATGCCAGACACAGTTAGCTGAGAGAGCTTAAAATATTATGTTAATGTTCTCATCTGTTACCGATTTCTATTTTAATAATTTCGCCAGGTGATGATTTTTGAATCCTAGGGAGAGGGAGATATGACTGGTGGAGGGGAGGGGGAGGGGGATATGACAGACACTGTTAGCTAAGAGCTATTTTCTGTCCTCTCTGTTTCACCATTTTGGGCCACGGGAACGCGTGGCCGGGTACAGCTAGCATATATATATATATATACATATATATATATATATATATATATATATATATATATATATATATATATATATATATATATATATATATATATATATATATAAACATGTTATTTTTCCATGGTCGGTACCTACAGTCTGAGAAACTACTAAAACGGTTGTTTTCAAAATTTTACACTACGTTGCCTTTGACTGAATGCGTGTTTTTGTCAGAAAATCGCACAACACACAAACTACTTAGCTACAGCAACGATTGAATCATTATTTGTGTGTGTGTGTGTGGTGGGGGGGGGGAGTAAATGTTACAGCTTACACAACATATCATCTATAATAAGTCCAAAATGTTTTGCGTGTTGACTGACATATACCTAGATTAGAAGTATTCAAACATTGAGTTGCATATATTATGTACACGTCTAGGAGCTACCTGTGGGGAAGACCGAAGTTCAAACGACTGGTAACGTTGTAGTTAGTCATGACAAGTTACCCTGTTATGGATGCAATATTACATTGCTTTGAAGCCCCTCCCTGGCTGTTGCCGGAGGCCCTAATATAACCTAATGGTGGAACGTGGTTTCAGGGACCTCTCCACGGGTAATACTTATCTGCATGGTAGCACTTCGTGTCACCGGGTGTTTATAGCGCTGTGTGATGTTCTGGTGGGATAAAACTTACTTACTTACTAAAGCTGTGCTACTTGTTTTCCTGTGGGGGCAGGATTAAAAACAGAACGGGCCCACTATGTCACTAACTGTTCTATCCATGCAGCATTATACCCTCTCGCTTAAACATCTCACTCCTAACACCCCCGTATACCCTGCAAAAATGATTATCATCAACATGTAGCAGGTATTTTGCAAAACGTCGCTTTCATCACGGTCTGCCTGAGAGCTTTATATACTTAACTGTTTTTTCAACCGCTCCTCGTATATAAAGGCGAGATCAAATGTAAATACCCTGAACAAAACATGAATCTCTAAAGTAGTATTCTTGTTACCGCTTCCAGACAAAAGGAGAAATTGAGGGACTAGTAATTTGGGCCCTCGCAGTTAGGGAGATGCCAGCTCGATCAAAGAAGAACAAAGAGTCTGTCGCATGGAGACCCAAAGACAGACACTTGAAAAGAGACATGACACGAGACATCGAACTACATAGACAACACACAAGATACATGGATCATGGTTAACAGAGACATATTAGGTAGAAACACTATTGAGATGCTAGAGTCGACAATTAATCCGTTAGTACCAGGCAGCATTAGAAGCCAGGTGGCAGTTACAGACAATAGAAAAATTTACAAAGTAACTAGAGATGTAGAATACAACGCGACCTCAAGAATATGCAACCATGGGGAGAACACATCGCCTTTCAGAATATCAATGATTTTGTTTGTGACATTGCTGAAGTATCACAATAACGACAGTATAGACAAGAACAATTGTTTCCAGGCATTTTATTATACAAGCATCAGGGCCACGTGATAAGCACGAAGCTAGCAAGACATCATCATCATCACCACCACTATCGACACGACCATCTTTCTCCTCGTCTATACCCTTTCAATCGACTCCCCCTGTAGAAAACCTAAAGACGAACCTGGGTGTGACATCAACGTACGCAAAGAACACAGCTGTGATATAATATATATACGCAAATAATCGTCAGTCGTCAAGAGCCACTTAGACAACTCGTTGTTAAAAACCATAAAACAAACGTAATATAAACTTAGGAAATGTAATATCCGTGAATACAGCATTTATTAAATATCAAAATTACATGTTATGCAAAGAAACCAAAACACACATTTAAACTCTACGTAGATGTAAATTGGCCAGCCAACTTTGAAATGCCAAATAATAGATACAGGACAACTAGACATTCACAAATTGGGTGTGACCACTGTTTGCAGCAAGGCATTCAACCCATTGTAGACACATCGAGTTCACAAAGGTCCAGAGAGTATCTCTATTACTAGTGTGCCATTCCTAAAGCAGAAATGCTGTCAGCTGTAAAACATCCAATGGCAGGCGATTATATTGCTAATGTAATCTATAAATATATAAAAATCCATGTTTCTGTTTTCGTTTATGATCTATAGACTCGGAAACTACTGAACCGATTTAGCTGAAATTTTCAGGATATGTTTGCTTTGATATCGGAATTCTACCCGTCATAGTTTGAAATTCTACTTGTCATTGTTAGAGATAGGTAACTACATTTGTTGGGAAAATCTTCGAAACTAATATTTCCATTTTTAGTGGCATTTAATTAACGCAACGTTAGTAAATGCGCATGAGCGATCGACTTTCACAGTGCAAGCGCAGTAGAGATGCTCCATTTTCAACATCCGCCCGCGACATTTAAGATATTACGAGGAAAACAATTGCCTGCTGTTTTTATTTCTGTTGGAATCTATGAATATCTAAAAAGGTAAGCGCATTTATTTCAGTAACATTAGTCAGTATGTATATATATTTTTTTTAACTTAAAACATGCGTGGTCAACTCTTTAAATCCCGCAATTCTTCTTCTTCTTCTTTCGTTCGCCTGAAATAAGTTGTCTATATCAGCAGTTTTGTCTCTTGTATAAATTTTACTGTCGTTGTTAGTTCATACAGTGGTCCATAAAGTTTACGTTCCATTGTTGTTCTTTCTGGCCAAAAGGTTTGCCTTAATGTGTCAAATCTAGTGCAGTCCTGGAGTACAAGCTCTGCTGTCTGGGGCACATTTCCACAGGTGCACATGGCTGATACGCCTATCTTGAACTGTGTGTACATGTGGTTACGTAATCGGTTGTGCTCTGTTCTGAGGCCAAGGATAATGACTTGTTCTGATCTGTCCAAAATAAAATAGTCGTCTTGTGCTGGGGCTGGTGGTTTCCTGATTGATTTACTGATTCTTTTCTTTTGGTAGTATGTGACTGGTACATCCGGCTGCACTTTTGTCGCACCTTCTCCTGCCAGTTTATCAGCTTTCTCATTTCCAGGCACTCCACAATGAGACGGTATCCACTGCATTACGACTCTTCGCTGAGTTCTGTCAGCTGTGTTTGCAATTCTGGTAGTTTCCTAGACTGGAGTGCTTCAAGTACGGATTTAGCATCTGTCAGCATTACCACATACTGTGAGCCATAATCCCGCAATGATAAATGTATAATTATGATTATCTTTTTGCTTTCTCATACTCGTATTGTTTATCGTGTATTGTGATTTATATTGTTACTAATATTTCTCTTATTATACAGAACTGCTACAGTTTAAATGTCTACACAGTTTCGGTTGGCTTTCTTTTGTTATTCACAAAATTTTATAGATGTACATGAAATTCCGTCTCAGGTCAGTGTTAGAATCTAAAAATATCTCAAAAAGTTAGCGCATTTATTTAGTGACATCAGTCATTATGTACATTTTTTTTTAACTTCAAAAACATAGGTGGACCACTCCTTAAATCCCACAATGATAAATGTAAACACATTATCTGTTGGCTTTCTCATATTGTCTAGCGTGTTACTATTATTATTCTTATTTTACAGAACTGCTTCAGTTTACA
This sequence comes from Candidula unifasciata, assembly GCA_905116865.2. Taxonomy (NCBI): domain Eukaryota; kingdom Metazoa; phylum Mollusca; class Gastropoda; order Stylommatophora; family Geomitridae; genus Candidula; species Candidula unifasciata. The sequence goes on from CAJHNH020001348.1 coordinate 132,477, forward strand.
TGTCTACACAATTTCCGTTGGCTTTCTCCTATTATTCAAAAGAATTATTTACATTTACACAGTCGCAAGACATATATACGAGAAATCTTATTGCTACACTGGATACCTATTCATATCGTTTACCGACTTTTCTTTATGTATGCTGCGCAGTTTCTATACATTTCCTCTTGAGTCAAGAAAAATTGTTATCTCATGCTCATATTTTCATTTATTTCAGCAAAACTTCAAGTTACATTTCATTCAGTGCGTGGGGACGTACAAGCTATGACGATCAACGCTCATTAAATTCACAGGCGGTTTACTATTTTGTCAAAATTTGCAGTTATGCCTCCCAAACGACAAGCAATTGGCACATCTACACCTTAAACACACACGAGAAAGGCATTAATTGCTTCAGAAACAGAATCTTGGTGCATTCCATTACAACAGCAATTATGATTACAGTCTTTATCCACATGTTCTTATTGCAAAATGGATAAATTGTGCGTACATTGCAGTGCCTTCATCATTGGTAGCAGGTGACACAGGCTAGTCGAAACATTTCTTGGCAAACATTCGCAAATGCAATTCATGTTTCCAGATGACATCATTCGGTGCAACACACATTGTTGCGCGAGATTTACATGCCAACATTCAAAGTGCAAGGCCAGTTTTATCATCGTGCTGGCTCACTACTACCACTGCCCAAAGCAGATTACAAATTTCTTCAGATTTGTTTTACGGGAAACACTGATCAACAAATTGATCAACGTTGTCAATTCAATAAGGGGAGACAACGAGAAATAGTTGCTGCTTTACAAACTTTATTTGATCAACACAACAAATTAATTAGATTGTTCAGAACTGCTCTTCAACAAAAACTAGCTGATGACTAGAGAATTGTACTTAGAGCTGACAAAACACTTGTTGGCCAACACGACAAACAGTACAATGCACCAACAATTGATGAAGTGGCGATTGTTATGGTTGGCAAAGACTTTAACTCGCTTGATATAATTCTTCATTGCAGAAATTGTATGGCGATACACACTTTCAAGACTAAAATGCGTATACAACTACAACATGATGCAACCACTGAACGTTTTGCAAAACAGTTCTTGGATATTGGGAATGGGACAATGCCAACCGATGAATCCACACGATGTATCACATTGCCAACAGACTTCTGTAAACTCAAAGCTACCACAGACGAACTGATTCACAAAGTGTTCGATAAGATCACATAGAATTACAAAAATCATCAGTGGCTCAGTGAACGGGCTATATTAGCAGCTAACAACAAGGATGTGTATGCCATGAATCCGAACATTTAGGACAAATTACCAGGCGGGGTGACAACGAATACGTCTATCGATCAAGACGAGGTTGTCTATTATCCAACTGAGTTCTTGAATTCGCTTGATTCGCCAGGCATGCCACCCCATGTTTTAACCTTGAAAGTTGGCGTGCCTGTCATTCTTCTCAGAAACATCAATCCGCCACATCCTTGCACTGGTACCAGGCTTTTAGAAAAAAAAAGATGGTGCCCAATATCATCGTAAGTACAAATTTTACATTTAAGGGCCAGGATATACTATTGTAACGCAATTCCAACAGACATGCCATTCGAATTCAGACGCTTGCAGTTTCCGGTCAGACTCGCCTTTGCAATGACCATCAACAAATCACAGGGACCATCAGAGCAAGCGTGTGGACTTTATTTTTTTTTTAGCATCCATAACATCCATTCTTTTCACATGGACAGCCATATGTGGCCTGTTCACGCGTCAGAAAACCTTCTGATTTATTCGTGTACGCACCAGACGGAAAAACTAAGAACATTGTATACCCGAAAGCACTTCAGTAAACAATTACAATGACATTTCAAATTGCCTGTTTTTTTTATTTTCCTACGGATATGTGAACACCACAATTGTCCAATATAAATACTACACATTATTATATCGACTTTCCTTTCAATTGAATTTCTATTAGAGGCATAGCAATGCGCGCTGGGTACCGTTTACCATAGCGCTCATTTGGTAGTTATGGTGTATTTTTCTTGTTTTCGTTTCTTTTCACTTGGGTAATTTTTTCCAACTACTTCGATATACGAAGCAAGATTTATAATTTCTTTCTTTTCAATTTAGCCAAAACTATTCCACAGCAACGCGTCGCCGGGTACAGCTAGTTCTGAATAAACAACACATTCGCAGAAAGAAAAACAAAACATAGCTAAAGTAGCGTTATAAAAATATAAATAATAAAAAGATAAAAATATATATTTGGAGCTCTCTCAGTTAACAGTTTCTGTCATCAACCCCTCCCCCCCCCCCAACCCTCATCCACATACTGATCATCTATCCCTCTTTGAAGGATTTGAAATTCATTACCTAACATATTTTTTTTTTTAATGACTTTTGCATCTGTGTCCAACCAGACTAAAATGGGTATCAGGAATTGCAATAAAATGTAAATGCAGCCAGTGTAATATGTATCACATCATCCATCGAGTATTGGTACTACTGCCACCGCACCACCACCA
>CAJHNH020001348.1:140000-152500 GCA_905116865.2 Candidula unifasciata
GTTGTCCACACTGTTGTCTTTCGGTTAAAGAAAACCGTCACCAACTACATGGCCTTAAGAAAGTAAGTTTTTAAAAGGCTACTCGTCAACTCAAACTGATTTTGCACAAAGGGGATTTTTAAGAAGCAAGATGTTTTTCTAAATTGTCACGGAGTAGTAGAATATCATCCAAGTAACAAACCAAGTCGGAACGACCGACAGCTAGTTTCCTAACTAGACATGTGAATGTGGCCGGAGCATTGGTATGTCCCAAACTCATAAATCTGAAGTGGAAAAGACAAAGATGTAACTAAAATGCCTTAGACTGCTTAGACTTCTCAGTCAAAGGGATCTGCTAATATCGTCTTGGAAAATTCAGCTTCTTGAAAAAAATTTTGATGTTGCCAACTTATGGAACATACTGTCTTTGTTTTGCACATTCCCTGCATCTATCACAGTAATGCGATCAAGCTTCTGGTAGTCTATACATGTGCATATGGTTCCATCCTTTCTTCTCACTATTACCACAGAGAAAGAATAGGGTGAGGGAGATAGCTCAATAATATTTAAACGCAACATCTCTTCCAGTTTCCTTTCCAACAAATGTTTATAGTGCAATGGTAAATTGCATGGTCGTAATTAGATATGTCGATTATCCACAAGCTTGACTGTGTGAATAGCCTGCGATGTCAGTTAAAATTGTAAAAACGATGCAAGAAGTTGTCAAAAATGACCTGCACACTCCTGAGGCATGAAGTCTGAAATCTTCATATCTCTCCAGGATTCCCTAGGGGTCAAAGCAGGTATCACTATAGGCAAGGAGGACTCCTCCTCGGGATTATCCGGTGTTTTTTTTACCATATGACAGGAACTTGCCTTAAAGTTTAAACTTGTGTGATGTCTTTATCTCGCCATATTCGCTGGAAAATCACACGAAGTTTGTGTAACTGTTTTCTCAACAGTTTTGTACACCTCTGAAAAGATTGAATCACAACTAGTGGATTTACCACTGGGAAGCTGGTGACGCGCTTCCAGAGTTTCTTCTATAGTATTTCCTTAAATACAATGTTGAAGTTGGAAGTTTGAACAACGGACCAACACCATAGCACACAGGTAGTAACCTATAAGTGCTCTATTCTTCTTCTAACTCAAGCCTGAGTTCGAAGAAACTCAGCACAGTGCACAGACCCTGTAGCATTGGCGAAATCCTGAAATAGGTTGGTTAAATTTAAAACTCTAGATTTCGCCTAGGCAACGCCGTTTGGCAATTCCCTTCGATTTCCAACAGCCACGGGATTTGTTTTTACGTGTGCAACAATGAAATGGTCGTTTGATCTTACTACCCAGATACCAGGGGGAATTATTAGAAGTCCAAGTCCACGTGAAAACAATCCTAGTCCTTACCGCGGGATTGAACCCGGAACCTCTAGCACTCGCGGCGGACACCATGCCTCGAGACCACGCAACCCCCTGCAATGTTTACAATGGTTTGTTGGAGGCGGTTGATAGTGTCGTCGTTTACCGATGAACACTGATTTAGAATATTATTCAACATGTTCATTCGATCTGTGAGTAAAGCGCTCGTTATATGCGACTAGTGTTTTTTCATCTGTTTTGAGAAGAGAAAATGGTCGTGATGGCACTCATGGACCATAGGCTGCTGTAGATTAGCGGTAAATATTTTAAGTTTATGTATGAGAGCTAAATTGTGAATCTCTGTTGAAGTCCTTCTCAAATCATCTGGTGTAGTCTACACTGAAACATTCTTCGCATGTTATAACAAACATCCTTCTTGAATGTAGACTGGATTACGTCGAAGGTCTTTGTGAGGGTCAATATTTCTCAGTCAACAACTCCTGTATTCTTTTAGAATTATCATCGAATAAGTCACTGTTTTTATTTTTTTGTTAAAATTTTCTTTTTCATTTTATTTCATGACCCATAATTTATGTAGCAATGTTATACATTTTCCTAGTTAGTACTGACGGTTAGCTTCCATGTTGTGGTCACCTACTGGGATAGACTGGAGTCGGTCATCTACTGTTTAGCAAATTATTGCTTGCTGGTCTCTGTTTTAATTTGGGGAATATTCAGTCTGACTGACTGACTGACTTTTACCCCACCAGGATATCGCACAAGCGATAAACACCCGATGACACAATGTGCCATCATGTGGATGAGGATCACCGTGGAGAGGTCCCAGAAATCGCGCTCAGCCTTTAGGCTATATTTATGGCCTTTCTATATTGCGGCCCTTGGCAAAGCCAGATTAGGGTTTCAAATAAGGAAACATTGCATCCTGAAATGGACGGAAAGTTGCTGGATGATATTCAGTCTTTTGTTGTTTTACTTATATCATTCTTGTCTAACGCCTGGTTGGCTGGATACGAATATTGACTTTTGATACAATGATGCTATGATCTACCCAGGATTCGGCTGCCCATATGAACATGGTCACCCAACTATCCTACCTATCTTCTTTTTTTTTTCTTTTAATTTTTCATAGTCAGTCAGATGCCAATGGTTTGATCGTCGCTGTATCCATGAGGTCGTGTTTCGGGAAGGTATTCAAAAAGTTGTGTTGGGTATAACAGAGTCATGTACTGAGCAGGTCTGAAGAAAAATTACATAACGGTTGCAGCGACCCACTTTGTATATAGCAACAGTACCATTTAATTTGAGTTTTTTTCGGAGCCAGCTCATGCATTACAGTCACAAGAATTGACGGGCTTATTTGCTGTTGGGTCACTACACTGCATTTTTTTTCCATTTATGATTAAAAATATCACTTTTTCAATGTGTTCGTTTTTGTAAAGTTTGGCATTCGTAGAATAGATTACACACAAAATTAATGTCATTTGTAAACAATTTAGCATTGAAAGGTTAATACTAAAGGCACCATCAAATGCACTTTTTTTGGGGATTAAAAAAAAGGTTACAAGTCAGTTTTCTCACATCTCTATATTTCTGTTTGTTGTGTGTGTGAAATCCTAAAATTTCAGCTAATATTAAGACTAGAAACATTAAATTTAGTTTGGATATTTCTTGAACAATATTATAAGGGTTTTTTTTTTTTTTTTTTTTTAAATTTTTTTTTAAAGTAGATTGTAGAGAGCTTTTGTTTGTTAAAATGTGATTATAGTCTAATGATACAAGATATTTTTGACTTTTTCAATAAACCTACATTTTAAAATTCTACAAAAAATATTCACAAACAAGTTTAAAGTAATTTAACTACACCTGTACCTCTAAAAAGGATTAAAGGTAATGAATCTATCATCTATTGTTTAATACGTATATTTGTTTTTGAAATTTTAGGATTCTAATTGTATGTTGTTTTTCCCCCAAGATGGCGGCTATTGCCATGATAACCATGATTTTTGTTGCACTTAAAGTATGCAAATGTATTGACATGTATCCCTTCAAATGACTTTTATAAAATAATTGCTCTAACTCTGTAAATAAAAAAAATAAAAAAATTGGCGTAGTGACCCCTTACTTCTGCAACGGCTACATGCAATTCTTCGTACACATCTCTGTTCGACCCACCACAAAACAATGGCCACAGTTCACCAGAGAAATAGGCCTGACGTTCTTCCTTCGAAAGTCTCACTTGGGTTGTCAAATCAGGTATGTAAGCACAGACAATGGTTGCATGCTCTCTCCCATATGCTATATGTATCTTTATCGTTATTCATACATACATATATACATACCAACACAAATACATAATTCATATATTATTGCGTACGCTCGTAATGCATACATTTATACTTGCCTACATACATACACACGCAATACGTACACATTCATTATCATTTGTTCATTCAACTAAGGTTTTGGAGGTTTTAAAAAAAAAGGATCAACATCATGGCACACTAGTGTAGCCTATAAGCGCTCAGTTTTTCGTCTAACTCAAGTCTGAATTCGAAGAAGTTCAGTACATTGCACAGGCTTTGTAGCACCGGCTAGGACCCTGAAATACGTTAGGTAGATTTTTAACTTCAAATTGTGTCAGTGCAACGCCGTTGAGCTACTCTTTTCGATTAACAACTTCAAGGGATATTTTTTACGTGCACAACGATGCTCACGGGCGTCCGATCTCACTACACAGAGACCAGGGACAATTACTAGAAGTCAAAGTCCAAGTGAAAAAATCCCAGCCATTACGGGCATTGAACCCGAACCTGTAACACTCTGAGCCGACACCATGCCTCGAGAGCACACCCCCCCCCCCCCCCCCCCCCCACACCTCCACTCAACTAAGAAAGTTGATAACTATGGTATAACTAAACACATTACTTTACGTAAAGCATGTTGACCTTGTCTATGTACCACACTTATTATTTGTTTCAGGTTTGTCAGTGTCTGATTTAGTCGGCCTCATATTGTTGGCAGGATCGTGCATCTGTTTAACACCAGCAGTTGTTCAGGCAAATCTACCATTTGACAGCATAGAAGTCTCGTACCTGATTTTTATGATGCCACATTTTGCATTCACCCGTGTCGGCGCTTGCATTACTGCTTTCATAAGCCTGGAAAGATGTTTGAGTATTGTGGCTCCTTTAAAGGTCAGTGTTAACGTAAAATAACCACAAGAACAGAAAGAAAAAGCTAAAAAGGATAATTTGAAATTGAAAGAATAAAGCAAGACTGATTGATCATTATTAATCAATGTATCAATGCATGGGAAATTAAAGTATAGGTAAAGTAAAGTCAGGAGATGTGAACCAGCTTTATTGCACACGGTTATAAACCAAAGTGATCTGAAACCAGTACGGGCAGCGCTTGCTTCGCAGTCCGTACCATACACCGTAACTACAGCGACGTTCCTCCATTTAACGCAGTGTTAACTCTGGTACCCATTACCTAGTGGCTGGGTGAGCCCCGGAACAACTGCTGTTCGTCCTTCTCTAATTGTGATCCTCCAATTGTATCCGTCTATTGCTGATTGTCTCACCCTCCTGCATGTTTTTTTTTTTTTCAAAAGTGCTTTTTCTTTAAATGTGGCCAAACTATTTTCAATTGTCTTATTTTATTTTTCTTCTCATTGACTTTTTGTTTTAATTCGCTGTTTCCCCAAAACCGTTTATATATGACACAATCGTCTATCCATTTAAATGTTCATAGACTTAGTTCGGATTTCTAGTTACATTTCATCAGAATAATGCTTATGGCAATGATTCTTCGGAAATCCGAAGATCTTAGGCTGAAGTCTGAAAGAGGCGAATTTCAAGATAATGCGCTAGGTTTTCAGGTGTGAATTCCCATAGAATGTATCAGGAAATGTCATGAGAAGTAGAGACGACGGGTGTCGTTTAATCATCTCACCCACCAAGTGAAATTTGGTCCGAAAAACAGTATACAAATCATGCCAATGGGATAGAGCCATTGCTTTACTCCGAGCTTTTGTTTTGTTTTGTTTGTTTGTTTATTACCTTATTATTATTTAATAATTAACACACGTTAGATATCAGCATTCTTTCACAGGACAATGCAGAACCCTCCCCAGCATTTTCATGCACCAGTGGCCATGAAGCAACAGTTTACTTTAAAAAAAAATGAAAGCTATGTAAAACAGACGTGCACGCAAATCTAAAGTTCTGGATACAAACTACATTCCAGAAGTTGAAAAACTACAAGAAATTGCCACCGTAGTTTACAGCTCTTGAACGCCAAGAAAAAGAAGAAGACTAGGCTGTCCTATTCACGTTTCACGGCCCATCTACACACTTTCTCAGTCTGATCTAAGTCAGAGGCATGTCACGTTGTACTCTTTTCTTCGAAAAAAAAATAGCCTCTAGTGAGACCAAGGCTCAGGCTGTGGGTAGGGGGTTAGTGTTAGGGCCAGATCAATATATTTAGGTGTCTGTGAAGGTTTGTCATAGTGTAGTATAGAACACGAGACATCGGCGCTGATGTAACTGGAGGCAAGACAACGTGACACCTCTCTGACGTGGAACAGTCGGAGAAAGCATCTATGACATGTCAGCCAGTGTATAGATGGGTGGCGAAAAGTAAATATGACCGACTAAGCAATTTTACGGTCCGTACTTTACCATTGCTTTCTTCAGTGTCGGCTCTCCATACTATTGTTGAAACCAACATAACGCTATCTGCTGTCATATCGCCTGTACCTGCAATCATGTAGGATATTTCAGCATTCCCAAGCAATTTTGCAACGCCTAAGCCACAGACGCAGATTTGTTAGATAACGTTGAGGAGAACATTTATAAATTAACCAAGGTGGTATTTCTAAAAAAAAAAAAAAAAAATAATATGTAGCCTTAACTATTGCTTTCTCTAGGTGAAACAGATTATTACACCCGAAAGAGCAGGGATATGCATCGTCTGCATCTTCATCATCTTTACGTTCAGCGCTACTCCTATATACACTGTGAGCAGACTGGGTGTAAAATTTGCAAATGCGAAAAACACAACTGTCATTGGACTTATATTCACAGACGATAAAGAACAAGTGGAGATGTATACGTTTTTTTTTAATAACTGTTTCATTCCATTTGGTGCATTTATTATCGTAACTGTGTGTACAGCCATTCTGACTTCACACCTCCGTGTCAACTCTGAGTGGAGTAAAACAAATGTCAGTGATGTCATGGCACAGAAAATTCCCCACCGTAACAAGAAAGTGGCAAAAATGGTAGTCGTTATCTCTACCTTGTTTATTTCCTGCATTGCCCCAGTTGCCATTATAATGCTAGCATTGGCATTGGTCCCTGATATGTCCATTGACGGAAAATACTTCCAGGCAGCGAAAATATTGGGTGGGTTCACTCTTATATTAGAAAGCATAAATTCATCAGCAAATATTTTTATTTATCACCATATGAGTACGAAATATAGAGACACTTTTAAAAAGCTGTTTATTAGAAAATTAAATATATCTACTTAAATATAGATACGATTTGTAACATTATTCATAAATGGAAGAGTTTTAAGGAAGAGTAAAGGAACAATCAATTAAAATGGCTGGAATGACGCTGACAAAACTACAAATCAACCGACAGCTAGTCTACAAAATATACTTTTCACATCATATCCATTGGTGCTTCACTACCGTAAACTATGTTTTAGGAAGATAATCAGAAAGACAGTAAAAGTATCATTCGCAACACCTTCAGCCATTTTGGGCATGTAGGGCTAGACCTATATTTTAAAGGACAAATCGGCACTGGGCTTGTCTTGTGGAATATATCATGCCGAACGCCTTTAATTCAGAGGATTATACCTGGTACCGATTCAATGAGAGTCGACTTAAGAGCCAAGGTCATTCGTGAAAAATATGTATGGCACCAAAAAGACCCAAACTCATTACTTTCAGATCCGTAGGCGAGCGACTAGCCGTTACACCACGGAGGCTCACAAATGAGTACGATCTGTAACAAAATAAAGAAAAGAACCCTTTTTTATATTCGGCACTGGCGTATAATGTTAGATTCATATGCGTATTGTGTGTGTGTGTGGTCTGTGTGTGTGATTGTATGTATATGTGTCTGCGTGTTTGTGTGTGCAAGTGTGTGTGCGACTGTATTATTGTGTGAGTGTGTGTATGCGTGTGCGTGTCTGTGTATGTTTGTGTATGTATGAGTGTGTGTATGTGTGTGTTTGTGTGTGTATGTCTTTGTATGTGTGTGTATACGTGTATGTGCGACTGTTTGTATGTGTGAGTGTGTGTATGCGTGTGTGTGTATGCGTGTACATGTGTGTGTTTGTGTTTGTGTGTGCATGTGTGTGTGCGGAGTGTGATGTGTGTATGTGTGCGCGTGCGTGTGTGTCAATTTGTGTGTAGGCGTGTGTGTGTGGGTGTGTCCGTCGGCATGTGTGAGTCTGTGTGATGTGTAGTGTGTGAGGTTTGTGTATGTGTGTGTACGTTTGTGTGTGCTGTGTATGTATGTGTGTATCTGTTTGTCTGTCTGTATGCGTATGTCTCTATGTTTGTGTGATGTGTGTGTTCGTATGTGTGCGTGTCTGTGTATCAGTCAGTGTGTGTACATTCGTGTGTGTATGTCTGTGTCTGGATGTCAGTCTGTAAGTATATGTGTGTGTATGTGTGTGCGTGTATGTGTGTAAGTGTGTGTGTGTGTGTAAAACAGACCAATGGGAATGTGATGGGCGATGTGGTTAATATTACAAGGCTGCGTCAAGATGAAACACAAGATGGAAGTAAGAATCTTAGATATCATTTACAAAAAGTGAATTGTATTTGGAGGAAAACGAATTTTACTGTTTTGCAATAAGTTAATGAGGCAGCCGTTGTAGTGTAGCTAGTGGACGAAGGTCCTGAGCTGGGGTTATGACGGAACCACACTATTTATCAAGAATGATGTCGGCTCCCAGTCGACTCAGGCTTGAATGGGTACAATATATAAATCTGGAAAGTAAAGACCACTGGCTTTATGCTGACAAAATCACAAACCAAGTGCCGATTGGTCAATGAAACATAGGTCTAGCCCTCTATGCCCAGTAGGTATAAAGGTGTGCACAAGGAAGCTTTGAAAGGTAATGCTAGAAACAATTTAATATACTTATACGGATGAATTGGCTTGCCCTTCTGCCTGATGATCTGGTTGGTATTCACATTTTGAAGTCTCAGAGCATGAGTGCAAAGGGGTCCTTTACTTTGATAATATAAACTATATTTAGCTATGGTTCAAACAAGTCACTTCTAGTAACACAGAATGAATTAAATTGAAAATAAACATACCATAATGGTTACATCTTAATACTTCAACCTCTACTGTTGCATGTCTTTAGGTAAAACAAATTGTCACTACAGAAAGAACGTCGATATGCATCGTCTGTATTTTCGTCGTCTTTACCTTCAGTGCTAAACCTCTATAGGCTGTGAACATACTGGGCTCACTATTTTCAACATCAAGAAACAGAATCATCGTTGGACTTTTTTTGGCAGAGGATAAGGAGCTGGTCGAACTATTTACTTTTGCTACAAACAACTTTATAGTTCCGTTTTCTGCATTTATAATTTTCGTTGCCTGAACAGTCAGTCATTCTGACCTCTCAAATACGGAACCGTTCTGTATGAAGGAAAACTACAAAGCACAGACGATATCCAGCCACCACAAGAAAGTCGCAAAAATGAAAGTTTCTATATCTACGTTGTTTAACTCATGTTTTGTTCAAATCAAAGGCAGTCGCCTTTGTGCCGAAAACGTCGATTATTAGAAAACATTTGAATGCAGCAAAAATATTCGGAGAGTCCACATTTATATTAGAAAGTATCAACTCATCAGTAAATATTTTCTTTTTATCACCATATCAATACGAAATATACAGACACGTTCAGTAAAATGTTTAGGGAACAAATCAGGTGTCGCCAGCAATGTTCGCAGTATATCACTATTCAACATGTGTTATGTGTGTTTCACACCACAACGTCATTCAAGTATGAATTATAGAAAGAAAAAAAAAAAAACGTCTAGACACTGTTTACCAGTGCAAATGAATTCTACTTAGTCATAAGCGCTGTTGGCGAAGATCCTCTATAAACCCTAATATATTAAATATTGACAGAGCTCAAAACAAAGTGTCCAGGGTAAATTGACTGTTCTGAAAGTTTAGAGAAAGGCAGGAAAGTCATGTAGGACTAGACCTATATTTTGAAGGACAGATCGGCACTAGACTTTTTTGTGGTATATATCATGAAGAACGTCTTTAATTCTCAGGATTATACCTAGTACCGATTCAATGAGGAAGGATCTTAGAGCCAAGGTCATTTGTGAAAAAGCATGTACGGCTCTGACAGAACCCAAACGCACTACTTTCAGATCCGTAGGCGAGCGACTAGCCGTTACACCAAGGCTGCTCAGAAATGAGTACGATCTGTAACAAAATCAAGTAAACAACTCTTTTTTTATATTCAGCACTTGCGTATGATGTTAGATTCATTTGTGTATAGTGTATGTGTGTGGTCTGTGCATGTGATTGTATGTATGTGTCTGTCTATTTGTGTGTATGTGTGTGTATGTGTGTGCATGTGTATATGTTTGTGTATGTTCTTGGACGTGTGTGTATGTGTGTGTATACCTGTGTGTGTGTGACTGTGCGTATTGTGAGTGTATGTATGCGTTTGTGTGTATGTGTGTACATGTGTGTGTCTGTGTTTGTGCTACATATGTGTGTGTGTGTGCTGAGTGTGCTGTGTGTCTGTGTGTTCGTGAGTGTGTGTCTGTGTGTGTGTAGGCGTGTGTATGTGGGTGTGTCCGCCGGCGTGTGTGAGTGTGTGCAATGTGTTGTGTGTGAAGTTTGTGTATATGTGTCTGTGTCTGTTTGTGTGTGCTGTATATGTCTGTGTGTAGTGTCTGTCTGTATGTGTAAGTCTCTGTGTTTGTTTGCGTGATGTGTGTGTTTGTGTGTGTGCTTGTCTGTGATTCAGTCTGTGTGTGTACATACGTGTGTATATGTTTGTGTCTGTGTGTCAGTGTGTGAGTATACGTGTGTGTATGTGTGTGACCTGTGTTTTTGTGTGTAAAACAGACCAATAGAAATGCGATGTACAATGTGGTTAATATCACAAGGCTGCGTCAAGATGAAACACAAGAAGAAGTATGTATCTTAGACTGTGTGTATTGTGAGTGTGTGTATGCGTTTGTGTGTATGTGCGTACATGTGTGTGTGTTTGTGTTACATATGTGTGCGTGTGCTGAGTGTGCCGTGTATATGTGTGTGCGTGAGTGTGTGTCTGCGTGTGTGTAGGCGTGTGTATGTTAGTGTGTCCGTCGGTTTGTGTGAGTGTGTGCGATGTGTTGTGTGTGAGGCTTGTGTATGTGTGTGTGTGTCTGTTTGTGTGTGGTGTATATGTCTGTGTGTAGTGATTGTCTGTCTGTATGTGTATGCCTCTGTTATTTGTGATGTGTGTCTTTGTGTGTGTGCGTGTTTGTGTATCAGTCTGTGTGTACATATGTGTGTATATGTTTGTGTCTGTCTGTCAGTGTGTGAGTATATGTGTGTGTGCGTGTGTTTGTGTGTGTAAAACAGACCAATGGGAATGTGATGTACGATATAGTTAATATCACAAGGCTCTGTCAAGATGAAACGCAAGGGGAAGTATGTATCTTAGACATCATTTACAAAAAGTGAATTTTAATTTGGAGGAAGACGAATTTTACTGTTTTGCAATAAGTTTATAGGGCAGCTGCTGTGGTGTAGCTACTGGACGAAGGTCCTGAGTTCGGGTTCTGAAGGGACCAGACTATTTATCAAGAATGATGTAGGCTCCCAGTCGATCCAGGCCTGAATTTGTACCAAATATAAATCGGGAAAGTAAAGACCGCTGGCTTTATGCTGACAGAACCACCAACCAAATGTCGATTGGTCTATGAAACATAGGTCTAGCCTTCTATGACCAGTAAGTATAAATAAAGATGTGGACAGGAATCTCTAAACGTTAATGCTAGAAACAATTTAATATACGTATATTATACGGATTGCATTGGTGTGTCCTTCTGCCTGATGACCATGTATTTACATTTTGAAATCTCAGAGCATGAGTGCAAAAGGTTCCTTTACTTTGATAATATAAACTGTATTTAGCTATGGTTCAAGAAGTCACTTTTAGTAACACAGAATGAAAGAAACTGAAAATAAACGTACCATAATGGTTACATCCTAATATTCCAACCTCTACTGTTGCATGTCTTTAGGTAAAACAAATTGTCACTACAGAAAGAACGGCGATTTGCATCGTCTGTATTTTCATCGTCTTTACCTTCAGTGCTAAACCTCTATACGATGTAAACATATTGGGCTCACAATTTTCAACATCAAGAAACAGAATCATCGTTGGAATTTATTTTCGCAGAGGATAAGGAGCAGGTCGAGCTACTTACGTTTGCTACCAACAACTTAATAGTTACATTCTCTGCATTTATAATTGCTGTTGTCTGTACAGTCAGTCAGTCTGACCTCTCAACTACGGAACCGTTCTGTATGCAGGAAAACTACAAAGCACAGAAAATATCCAGCCACCACAAGAAAGTCGCAAAAATGGAAGTTTCTATATCTACGTTGTTTTTCTCCTGTTTTGTTCCAATCTTTGTTGGCAGTCGCGTTTGTGCCGGAAACGTTGATTATTAGAAAATATTTTAATGCAGCAGAAATAGTCCGAGAATTCTCATTTATTTTAGAAAGTATCAACTCATCAGTAAATATTTTTTTTTATCACTATATGAGTACGCAATATACATACACGTTCCGGAAAATGTTCATTGAACAAAAAAAGTAATCCGTTATATAAAGAATAGAATCTGGCAATTATGATATTCCTTTTTTAAATTTAAATTTTAAGTGTCGCTAGTATTGTTCGCAGTGTATCACTATTCAACATTTGTTATGTGTGTCTGACACCACAATGTCCTTTAAGTATAAAATACAGAAAGAAAAACAAATACATTCAGATACTGTTTACCAGTGTAAATGAATACTACTTAGTCAGAAGCGTTGTTGGCGGAGATCCTCTATAAACCCTAATATATTAAATATTG
>CAJHNH020001348.1:160000-167500 GCA_905116865.2 Candidula unifasciata
CCTAAAAGCCGGGGAAAAAAGGTCATTTCCTTTACTTTATGTACATATTTATATATTTCTACGACAGTAACGAATCGGACATGAGGTGCTTGATTCATAACTGTATAGAAAATCGAAAATCCGAAAATCCGAATATACTTTTGAGTAAAAACTGTAACTCAATCTGCGTCAGTGTGCACTTTGCAACACATGCTTTCGTGTTCTTTTGTAATATTCATAATATGCATATCATCATATGATCATTACATGCTTTATTAGTAAAATACAACTGCTGTGCGAAAGATGGTTGACTGAAAGGGCCAAATGTAAGACGGACCTGCGTGTCCAATCCTTTGAAAATAAAATTCGTTCGTTCGTTTCCTAGGCCTGCTTTGAGAAAGGCAGGAGGTATCTCAGCATACATATATACATACGTGTGTGTGTTTTCTGCCTGTTTCTGGCTACTGACATTACTAATATCTATTAGGTTTTAATTCCTATTTTACTTGTTCTACATAATATAATCATCATCAGTTCTTGTTATGCCTAGTGGCACATAAGGCTTCAGAGAGGACTTTCCATACTTTCCTGTCCTGTGCAATCTTCAATGCAGTTTTCCATGTCAAAGATGCCACACTCAGGTCGACTCCATGTTGTTTTTGGGCGCTCCTTTTTTCCTCTTTCCCTCTGGTATCCGTGTAAGAGCTGTTTTGGCAGGTATATCAGGATTCATTCTCATAACGTAGCCAAGCCATTTCCACTTCTCTTGGCTATCATGCCTTCTAGAGTTGCTTGGTTTGTGACTTGAAGTAGTTTAGTGTTTGAGATTGTATCTGACCAAAAAATTTTGATAATTCTACGTAGACATGTGCGGTGAAAGGTGGACAGCTTGTGTACATCCTTTTTTGTCATTCTCCAGCATTCTGTTCCATAAAGAAGAACTGGCAAAATGATACTCTTGTAGAGTCGGAGTTTTGTTCCTCTGCAGTAACTGTTGGATTTCCAGATTTGCCTCATCCTTCCAAAAGCAGCTCTAGCTTTGTTTAGGCGTGACTGTATGTCTTCATCTGTCCCTCCCAGTAGGTAGGGACACCACACTGCCAAGATATGTGAAATGTTTTACATTTTCAGTTGATTGGTTACTTATTGTCACTGGTTGTTGGTTTGGACTGTTTGTCATGATCTTAGTTTTCTTTGTATTTTTTCTTAGTCCTACCATTTCTGCTGTGCTGAGTAGTCTGTTACTTTTCTCTTGTATATGTTCATGTTTATGTGATAGGAGTGCTATATCATCTGCAAAATCAAGATCCTCAAGCATGGTGAATGGAGTCCATCGTATGCCTTTTAGTGTCTTGTCTACTGTGTTTTTTAGTATCCAATCAATCCCAAGGTTGAAGAGGAGAGATGACATGACACATTCCTGTCTTACACCCGTCTTCACTGGGAAAGATGCATTGTAATTTTTTATACTGCAGGAAAAGTCTTTATAGAGGAGAGCAATTATGTTGACTATCATTTCTGGAATTCCATAATATCGTAAAATTTTCCAGAGACTGTCTCTATGGACGCTGTCAAAGGCTGTCTCAAAGTCCGCAAAATTATTATATATACCTCTCTGCTAATCATTACAATTTTCTAAAATGTTACTTAGGGTGAAGATGTGCTCAGTTGTTCCTCTGGGCTTTCTGGATCCTGCTTGTTCAACTCGTAGGCATTTATCTACCCCCTTTTCAAGTCCCATTATGATGATTTTACAAAATATTTTGCCTGGTACTGAGAGTAGAGTAATTCCCCTCCAATTATTGAAGTCTGTTAAATCTCCTTTTTTTTGGGATTTGGACTATTGTTCCTTCAGTCCAGTCATCAGGCAACACTTAATTTTCCCAAATATCATTGAACAATGGTTCTAGAATGATAGCAGTTTTGTTGGGATCTACTTTGAGAAGTTCTGCTGGCAGTTCGTCTTTGCCTGGTGCTTTGCTGTTCTTTAAAGTTTGGATAGCTTTAAGGATTTCTTGTTTGCTTGGTGGCTTAGTAATAATGTCAAGGTCCTGACAGGCTGGTTGAATATCTGGGGGATGTTCAGGATCAGGTCTATTCAAGAGGTTAGAGAAGTTTTTAGTCCACTGCATGTTTTGTTTGTGTTCCGTGGTAAGCAGTTTGTCTCGGTTATCTCTGATTGGTATGCTCTGGTAATTGTTTCTTCTTCCGCAGATTTGTTGGGTAATTTTGTGTAGGGTTTGTAGATCATGTGCTTTAGCAGAATTTTCTGCTGTTTCTGCTAGATTTTCCATAAATCTTCTCTTGTCAGTTCTGGCACTTTTCTTTACCATTTTTTCTTTTAGTTCGCTATATTCTAACATCAATTTGTATTTCTGACGTTCTGTTTTAGTGTGGTTAATGAGGTTCTTTATTCTTTTTTGCTTGGCAAAATACTCCATAGTTTGACTGTTTATCCATTATCTATGGTGTTTTTTTCCTGGTTCCTCATATGTTGTTGCTGGTTGTTTTGTATGTTTCTTTGATCTGGTTCCATCTGTCTTGAACGCTGATTGCATTATATAATAATATAGGTCAAATACTGTTGCAATCTCAATATTGCATTAGTGGTTCTTTGATATTATAAAATGTTCGTTCCTGTGACTGGCATGGAAATCGATCTCCTAAAGGCAGCGACCCCAATCACGGCCAAAATCCGACCCGCCGTAAACCAAAAAGTCCCAATCGAGCTGCCTGTCTGCGACCGCCTCAACGAAACCGCTACCAATATCACTGAGGAGACTATAGCGTCCATTATTAGCAGGCTGGAGAAAATAGAAGGCAAGCTGCCTGACTCGGACTCCTCGGACTCTAGTACGATAGATAACGAATCCTCATCGTCAGACTCAGAACCCGACCCCGACTCAGACACAATAGAAACGAGCCAAGAAGCTTAAAAAGAAAAACAGTGTTAGCACAGCGTTTATTTCCTTTAAAAATGGAGAATACCAATATTAATATTCTGCAGTGGAACTGCAATGGCGTCAGAAAAAACCTCCCAGATATATTCCAACAAACATGGGAGGAGACAACAATCTATGCCTTACAGGAAACTAGACTTAAAGTAGGAGATAGATTCACGCGCCCGGGCTTCGACATTTACAGAAACGATAGAAAAGCCAACACGAGGAGTGGCGGGGTTGCGACTCTGGTCAGCAACCAAATAAAAGTTACTTCTCACAATGGCTTTAACACCCGAAATATGGAAGGAATGCTAATCAGGATCGCCGGCCACAACCACGACCTAACGATCATTAATGTATATTGCCCAGCAGGGAAAATTGAGGCAGCAGACCTCAACACAATCAAAAGCCTTCTCACAGAAAACACGTTACTCCTCGGAGACCTGAACGTGCATCATCAGACGTGGGGAGAACCATCAGCAGACAGAGGAGGCAACAACCTAATGCAGTTTGTTGAAGACAACTCTCTGACAGTACTCAATGATGGCTCCGTCACTAGAATAAGCTCCAACCTCAAAATGCGAGATACATCAATTGACCTATCGATAGCCACGGCGGGGCTAGCGGGCTGCCATTGGTCAGTCATGTCCGACAGCAGCAGCGACCACCTGCCAATCAAAATTAGTACGAGAACACGCCCACAGCTAGTCGAAGAAATTAGGCGACCGTACTTTAACATCAAAAAAGCCAATTGGGCCGCATTCCGCTACGAAATCTCATCCACCGATTTTAATACTGTTCTCGAAGACGACATAGACCAAAGCGCAGAAAACCTCACTACCGATATCCTGAAGGTGGCTATCAAGCATATCCCAAACAAGAACATGCCCGACCACCTTATATATAATAGGCATAGAGACAATCTCGCCCCTAAACGTAATATCAAAAAATCGATGGCCTGGTGGAACGAAAACTGTGAAGCTGCGGTCCACGCGAGGCAGACAGCGCTTCGCAAATATCGCAGACGCCGAAACGAAGAAAACCTGCAAAACTACAAAAATATTAGAAATGAAACCAGCAGAATCATAAAAAAAGCCAAAACATGCCAGTGGAAACTATTCTGCCAATCGCTAAACCCCAGCACAGCTCCCACGAAAGTCTGGAAACAGATAAAAGCGATAAAAGGAGACCAAAAACATACAAAAATTCCAACACTAAAAATCCCTACCCTGGCCATCTCCGACAAAGAAAAAGCCGACACCTTTGGTCGCCACTTTTTCGATGTCAGTTCAAACCAGCGCTTGGGCGCTCAAGAGATTGACAGGCGAAACCGCTACTTTGAAGAGGAAAAAGGACGACCAGTTCAATCCCCAAGCGGCTTTTTGCCCCTAAACTCCGACATCACAGTGGACGAAGTAGCCACCGCGATCAAGGAAAAGGCGAGTTCAGCAGCGGGAGGCGACATTCTTAATTACTCCATCCTAAAAATGCTTCCAGCTAACGGAATTCACTCCATCACAAATCTATTTAACATCATATGGAGCAGGGGGCGGATCCCTACTCAATGGAAAAAAGCTCTGGTAATCCCAGTTCTCAAACCCAGCAAAGATCCGCAAAACACAGAATCGTACAGACCGATTGCCCTCACCTCCCACCTGGGAAAGGTCTTAGAGACTGTTATCAATAAACGTCTCATCTTCTTTTTGAACCGAGAGAAACTCTACAGCCCCACCCAGTCAGGATTCAGGGCCAGCAGGTCAACCTTGGACCAAATCATAACCCTGGAAAACGACACTAAAATCGGGTTCAAGAGGGGAGACAAAACGATGGCCGCTTTCCTAGACCTCGCCCAGGCGTTCGACCAGTGCTGGCGCGAAGGAGCCATCATCAAGATCAAGAGGCTAGGGCTCACGGGAAGAATCTTGAACTACATCTCAAGCTTCCTCTCTGAAAGAACTTTCGCAGTCCAGATCCGAAACGAAGAATCAGACACCCTAGTGCAGGAAAACGGCATCCCACAAGGGGCCGTAATCTCCCCGACTTTGTTCAATTTACTGGTAAACGACCTCCACAGAGCGATCACAGATAAAAGAGTCAAACTGTCCCAATTCGCCGATGACTGCGCTCTGTGGATGACCGGGAGCGAGATTACTCAAGTAAGAAACAGTCTCCAGCCAGAACTTAACAATGTTATGCGCTGGATGAACGAATGGGGGTTCAGGGTCAACACAAATCAGCCCTCATGATCTTGAACAAAAAAAAAAACATGCAGCGATACGAAGAAGGGTCGATCAGGCTAGAAATGGGAGGCAGGCAGATCCAGAGAAAGATACACACCAGATTCCTAGGGATGGAGCTAGATGAGCAACTCTGCTGGAATAGGCACATAACGTACACGATGGAGCGGTCCAAACCGCTCAATAACATGCTAAAAATCATAAAAGGCAGCGGATGGGGCGCCCACACCAAAACAATGCTTCAATTCTACATGGCATTTATTAGAGGCAGATTGGAGTACGGCTCCATCGTGTACGATTCAGCAGCCGACAACATCAAAAATAGCCTCGATAGCATCCAAAGGCAAGCCCTAGCTACCATCATAGGAACTGGCCCTGGCACCGGCAGAGCCGCAATGGAAGTTGCACTCGGAGTGACGCCCCTTAATCTCAGGCGCAGACAACTGGCCATCAACTACTGGATGCAGGCCAACGCCGACCCGGAACACCCCGCCAGGGACGCTTTCCTTCCCAACCTGCACCACTATGGGAGCGGCAAATCTCCACGGTTCCAAGAACCGGTAGCCTGGCTCCTAGCGAGAACGGTGGAAGGAAGCGGTGTAGACCGAGCCTTCAAGGACACCATCAAAATCAATGCAACCTTCCCCCCATGGGAACTGTCCCCACCGGCAACCGACACCTCCCTAACTAAACTAATCACCAAACAGACCGACAGGGCAGAAGCCAAAAAAATAGCAGAAGAGTATTTAGAACATCTCGCGACTGATAGCGTCAAGATATTCACCGACGGTTCTAAAAATAAGGAGGGGAAAGTCGGGGTAGGCATCTTCGCCCCACAGCTCGGAGTAACCCAAAGCTTCAACCTCACTGACGGGACCTCAATTTGCACAGCCGAACTAATCGGCATCAAAGTAGCAATCGGCCTCGCCCTAACCAACCCCCCGGCCAGAGTTCACATTCTCACAGACTCACTGGCCGCAGTATTAGCTCTCAAAGACCTAAGCAGAGGCTTTAGACAAGACGTCAAAGAAGAAATACTTGCGGCAGCAACGGAGATAAGAAACAAAGGATGTGAACTAACAATATGTTGGATTCCAGCCCACAAAGGAATAGCTGGAAACGAAGCGGCCGATCTAGCTGCCAAACAAGGCATCAACAGCGCCGATGTACTAAACATAGGACTGAGCAAATCCGAAGGCCGCGCAGCCACTAAACAACTTCTGTTGAAAGCCTGGGAAGTCCAGTGGCATAACTGCAAGCAGGGAAGACATGCATACAATCTACTTAGGAAACCAAGGCCCTAGCCTCAGATAAAAGAACAAACGAAAATCCCGACCGTCAACAAACTCTGGAATCTGAGGCTGGGACACTGGGCTGATGTATACAAAAACCCAACGTGCCCTACCTGCAGATGCCAGAACTCAATAGGCCACTACATGTTGGATTGCAAAAAGCATGACATCTCTCGAAAACCGATCCTTGACTACTGTGCGACCCACAAAAAGAAAGTATCCATCACAGAGTGGCTGCACACCACGAGCGACAAAGCCCTGGAAACGCTCGTCAAACAGTTCATTAGCAGAACTTCAGGGGGATCCGCCCGATAGTCGACAACCGCATAGCAACAACTCAATCCGCAACCCCATCAAATAGCACGAACCTAGAGTGAGTCGCCACGACCTGGAAGAAACAACCAACCAGAGAACAGACAATCGGACGCGGCCATCAAACCCGACAGCAATCTCCCCTCACCTAGCAAGCTATCTATCTCACTCTCTCCTTCGACCTTGCTTTAAGTCCTACTCAGCTTTTCAAGCTTTCAATTTTCTCTTAATTTTTTTTGCATAAACTGTGTTACATTCCTACTACTTCTATACCATGTGTGGCCAGAATAAAACTGGATAAAAAATTGAAAAAAAAAAAAAAACAGGCCAAAAAAAATAAAAATTAAACCAAAAAAATGAAGGCCAAAAAAAAAAAAAAAACGCTTAACGCACTTACACATGTAAGATGCAAAAAATAAAAAGCACAAAAAAGATTTTAAGTGGGGCCCTGAAAGGGGCCTTGTTGGTGGAACTCAGTGACAAGCTTATCGATTTCGATGTGGTGTACAAGGAAACAGCCAAGGAACAATCACGGACAGAATGCGTAACAGCTCACACAGGCAAAAAGGAAAGGACAAATAGTAAGATCGGTAATCAAGGCATAACCAAACGCCTACAAAAAACAAAACGACCTAGAGTCAGCACACAAACAAGGACTTGATATAGTCACCGCTCAATCAGGAGCAGACTGAAAGAGTCGAGGAGCTTTATAATTTTTGTTTTCTACCAAGTTCAAGT
>CAJHNH020001348.1:172500-175680 GCA_905116865.2 Candidula unifasciata
CAAGCTGGTCATAAACTGAGAGGAAAGCATTTTTAGGATGGAGTAATTAAGAATGTCGCCTCCCGCTGCTGAACTCGCCTTTTCCTTGATCGCGGTGGCTACTTCGTCCACTGTGATGTCGGAGTTTAGGGGCAAAAAGCCGCTTGGGGATTGAACTGGTCGTCCTTTTTCCTCTTCAAAGTAGCGGTTTCGCCTGTCAATCTCTTGAGCGCCCAAGCGCTGGTTTGAACTGACATCGAAAAAGTGGCGACCAAAGGTGTCGGCTTTTTCTTTGTCGGAGATGGCCAGGGTAGGGATTTTTAGTGTTGGAATTTTTTGTATGTTTTTGGTCTCCTTTTATCGCTTTTATCTGTTTTCCAGACTTTCGTGGAGCTGTGCTGGGGTTTAGCGATTGGCAGAATAGTTTCCACTGGCATGTTTTGGCTTTTTTTATGATTCTGCTGGTTTCATTTCTAATATTTTTGTAGTTTTGCTGGTTTTCTTCGTTTCGGCGTCTGCGATATTTGCGAAGCGCTGTCTGCCTCGCGTGGACCGCAGCTTCACAGTTTTCGTTCCACCAGGCCATCGATTTTTTGTTATTACGTTTAGGGGCGAGATTGTCTCTATGCCTATTATATATAAGGTGCAAGGAAATAACGGCACATCAGATACTGATGGCCAGTTGTCTAGGTTCTGAAATTTTAAGGGTAAAGTACACGAAGGAAACATTGCTTCTACAATGCGTTGCCCTTTTTGTGAAAGCTTTTGCTGAATTCGATGGTCATATCGTAAATTGTATCGTTCAAAAGGATGTCAAGTTAATAATATATTTGTTGGCATTACATCAATCTATTCAATTATTTAGTAATTATGCCACAGAGACCGTGTACTTATACCAACAAGCATTGTTATAAACATAGCAAACATAAGTAAGACCGCCAAGTAACAGATTATAAACACCATATTCATACCAACACTGTGCTACCAGTGCCAGATATTAGCATCATCAAAGAATTATATATATATATATATATATATATATATATATATATATATACATATATATATATATATATATATATATATATATATATATATATATATATATATGCTAGTCACTCAATTTAAAGTGAGATATTATATTGTCAAACAGACTTTGGGAACACAATTCGTGCTCTAAATTCGTTAGGAAACAGAATATCTAATGGTTTAATCATCTCGTTAGAATGAAGATACAACAACTATAAACACAGGCGCAACACATGGCAACGTGAGTTGCGAACGAATGTAATCCCTCTAACAGAAAATGGATTGACGCCCACAAGGATTTTTCTACATCAACGTGGAATGACTTTAGCTATTTCTAAAGATCAGGTAATGAGTTGCACACGGCTCCTCCTCGTGTCGATTGATCGCTAAATTGAAAAGTTATGATGATGATGGAGACCAATCAATATTAGACAGACTATATGTGTCAATCTAATAGACAGTGTTGGCGTCTGTGGCTTCATGGCTTGAACAACACAGACATCATTATAAAACAATGGTTAGATTCACTTGCCGACGGTTTGGCAGCAGAATGCTTTGCATCGACTTCGACAACTGTAGGGAGTGACTACCGTTAAGGGAGCAGAAAAAAACTGTTTAAAGTGAAAATGCCAAGTAAAACTGAATCCAATAAATGACCTGGGATTGGCCTGTAAGGTTTTGTAAAGGATATACAACTAACAATCAGACTGCACGACATAGTAACGAACTTGTTACAAGTCGAGCATATACAATTTTACATAAAACAGTCTTTGACTAACTTTGTTCTTGTTGTTGTTGTTGTTGTTGCTGCTGCTCCTGCTGTAATTATTTACACCGCTATGACACATGCGAAAATCCTAAGACAAACATTGACTGTGTGGCAGTGAAAACGCATTTGGTAAAAAAGCAATGAGACAATATAAAACCTTACAAAATGGTTTCTTCAGTTTCATGCATTCGCGCGAAATAGACTAGATTGTCTTATCACGTTTCAAAATAGTGTCTTCTTTTTTATTCTTGCATTCGCTTAAAATTTACCAGGATTGTATTATCTGGAATGTTATCTCTAGCATGAACTTTCTACTTTACCTTTTATGATGTTATCTTTATGATCGCATCATTGTCTCTAAATTTTTTCCTGTTATGTCTTCAGGTTTATCATTGTCGGATCTGGGCAGCCTTGCGACGATGGTTTTGGCATGTATCTTTATTACCCCAGCATTTGTTGAGGCCGATATACCATTTGAGAGCTTAGAAGTACAGTACCTGTTGTTTGGCATGCCTCGTTTTGCATTCACCAGAATAAGCGGTTGCATCACTGCCTTGATCAGCATGGAACGATGTCTGAGCATTGTGGCTCCCTTAAA
Organism: Candidula unifasciata; assembly: GCA_905116865.2. Lineage (NCBI taxonomy): Eukaryota > Metazoa > Mollusca > Gastropoda > Stylommatophora > Geomitridae > Candidula > Candidula unifasciata. Next base: position 174,876 of record CAJHNH020001348.1, read on the forward strand.
GGTTATTGTTTAAGCACATACAGTAGAAGTAAATTCATTTTCCAACGACTTTAAGTGATTTGGTACAAAGTGAGAGTATCACATTTTCAAATACTATTTTGAGAGGGTGATGCTCCTAGTATCATTTAAGCCACGGTTCCCTTCTTTAAATAACGTTTCCATGTGGACATAGACATTAGGTGAACATATAAAACGCTCTAGTTAGATGACAGGCAATATTTTGGAGAAAATACTACATTAAAAGTGATAGTTACTGTGCCAGCGTCTAGTGGTGGACACGATCCCTTTACATTTTTGAAGTGGTGTAAACAATAACGTAGGCTCTCAAAGTAGGCTAAATCCCTGTGTGTTTCGCGATTCTATTTTAAGAGGCCTAGGTTGAGGGATGGGGAAGAGGGTATGTGCCCCTCAAAAAGATAACAATAAAATACGACAATAAAGGATGACAATGTACAAGTTCGACCAACAAATAACATATTAGAGGCAGCGAAACTATTGTATTATCGTTTAAACACGCAGACCCGGGTGGGGTTTGTTTTGCGATGAAGGGTTAAGTAATCTTTATTTAGTCATTATAGAAAATTGTTTTGCTGTTGATGTATGCAAGTGCCAGAATGTATCTTATTTTTTTTTTTCTCTAGGTGAAACAGATTATCAACCCCAACAGGGCAGCGAATTGTGTCATATGTATCTTCATCGTCTCACTGTTAGGTGCAATACCCTCATTCATTGTTAACAGTCTTGGCATCAAATTTTCAGCCTCAAGAAACAAAACTATCGTTGGACTTATCTTCAGAGACAATAA
>CAJHNH020001349.1:0-32500 GCA_905116865.2 Candidula unifasciata
AATTCCCAAAAAAAATTTATAACAGTTTGTAGGTTTCTTTAAAAAAACTAAATTTATGAAGTTAGAAATTATGTCTTGTCCACCAATGGAATCACAGCGTAGTGGGGAATTAGCGTCGCAGTTTCTATCCTGGGCCAGGTGTGTTGAACGTGTTGTTGTTAGTCCATGTTGCATCAGGCTCTCTGATATATGTTCTATCCATCGTGCTCTTGGTCCTGCCTCTTGCTCTAGGGCAGTAGTGCTGTTCGTTGTATGCTCGTAGAGGCAGGTGGTCGGTTTTGCATTCGCATCAAGTGGCCAAACCACTCTATTTGTTGCTTCTTTATGTATTGCAGGCATTGGTGTGGTTTCCTACATTGCTCTAATGTTCTCGTTCGAACTCTGTCTCTCCTTGTGACATTGGCAGCCTTTACCGTAAGCATCTCATTTCGCACGTCGTGATCTTTTTTCTCCTGTGCTTTTGTTAGGGACCAGGTTTGGCATTGGTAGCAGAGGGTTGGTAAAACATGCAATTTATCAGTTGTCGTTTTAGTGCCATAGTGATGCTTGGGTGTTTAGCAGTGGGAAGAGTTGGTAAGTTACTGCGTTCGCCTTTTGAAATCTTGCCTCAAGTTCCCTATCAATTCTTCCATTCATCTGTGAAGATGCTCCCAAGTATTTAAATTGCGCACGTGTTTGAGTTGTTCATTGTTAACTTGAATAGTTAGTATATTAGGTGTTGTTTACTTATTTCAAGAATTTCTGTTTTGGTGATGATTGCTGATCTTCATGTTATATTTCGTTGACAGACTGTGTGTAGCGCATTTTGTGGATTTGAAGTTCTTTTTCGTTTTCATGTATTATGCTTTGGTCGTCTGCTGAAAAGTATTTCGTTCAGTTGGGGATGTATTCTTCAGAATCGCGTGTATGTGTTTTCATTATAATGATCTCTTTCAACTAACTCTGTCTCACTGCTTGGTGTAGTTAAACAGTCTCCGCTTATCAGTACATGGAAAAAATGATGTATGGAAATATAAAAATAAAAAGTCAAAGGAGAAATTATAAATTTAATTAATGATGCAGCATGTAGCCTTATTAACTCTTTATCTACCACATTAAAATGCATGTTGTGATATTCTTAACAGGTTTACATTTTTAAATAGATATATCACACACAAACCATAAATTTTGGCATAAAAGCTGACTTAATTTACAAGCCGACCTCAAGATTTTTAGCTAAAAATTCTGAATTAGGCATATACCAAAGTCACACATTTTATACCTGCCTTGTCAGTAGACCCACAGCTGTGGAAGATTTTTGTTGTGGCTTGAAAACTCAACTTACATGTCACATTTTACAGTAGGTTATCAGGTTTGATCCTCGGTTAGGTTAAGGATTTTTTCTGTTGGGCACAAAAATTAAATCCTAACATGCACAGTATATGGCGACAGCACTAGACACGCCGCCTTAAATTCTCAGGCTCAAAGATGTCTGCCTACACCAGAAAAATGGTAAACACAGACAGCCATGGCAGTTAAATTCATAAAGCAGTTTGTCTCCACCTACATGATTTGTAGATTCTCACATTCTATATAGAGCCAGTTTTAACATACGGCTGTGAAGCCTGGACAACTAATGAACAAACCAAACAGTATCTTGAGGCCACAGAGATGTGGTTTTAAAGAAGAATCCTTAGAATTTCTTGGACAGCTAAGAAGAGCAAATCAAATGTTTTGAAAGAGGCGAATGCTCGAAGATGACATAACAAACATCAGAAAGAGACAGTCATCATTTTTGGGTCATGTTATGAGAAGAGGGAAAATGGAACATGTTGTGATTACTGGAAAGATCTGTGGAAAACAAGACAGAGGAAGACAGAGTGAAAAGATTTTTGACATTCTTTTGTCATGGCATGGAGGGGTTTCAAACGAACTGATCCACGCAGTTGCACATCGCAGATTGCGGAGAGGCATGATCGCCCACGCCAGTCGATAAGGCACTTGATGAGGACATAATTTGTAATGCTGTTGTTGGTCCACAGTGGATAAAGTAACTAAAAACTGCTTGGGAAACCCAATAAATCAGCATTATAGCAAAAGAAAAAATAGTTCAGCCATCTAGTCAGAATGCAACCAGACCAAACAGCACACACAGCAGAACATCTGGGAGGATGGCGAGAGGAAGACCAAGAAAGATAATGATAAATGGTATAGCTTAAACCTGCAAAAAAAGATGAACAAATCCATCACCCAAGCCACCTGAGAAGCACAAGACAAATACAGAAAAACCACGACACTGGGCTACAAACTAACATCAGTGAAACGAGAAAAGAAGAAGAAAAAAAAAATCAGTTTTAAAATTAGCATTAAATTCAAAAACAAAGATACAATATGACAAAACTGTAAGAATTAAATGTCAGACAGTATGTAGAAATATACCTTTATTCCCAGCCATTTTGACAACTGTTGAGCTTTATGTGCTCGTAGTGCATTGCCAGCATTTGTGACAAAGAGAGCCGGAACTCTGAATTTATTGTTATGTACCAACAATTCAAAAGCTTCTCTGGCCTCCGGAAGAGGCTGTCTTCCTCTAACAATGACGCCATCAATATCGAACAGAAATCCAAACTGGCACTTGTTGTACAAGGCTTTCTGAAAACAAAGATGAAATTTAAGGGAATAAAAATTCAATATACAGTGCAGATATTTAGGCAATCTCTAATGTGGTGAATTTCTGCTGTGAAGAAAAACATGTTTATCCTGTGAAGACCATACATCTTTAACCACAGCTTTGGGGGGGGGGGGGGGGCCCCTCAAATTCTTGTCTGGATAAGAGGAATTTCTTATAAGCAAAACCATTTCTTGGGTCCTTGGTAAGTTCTCCTTATCAGGTCTGTACTGTACATGATTAAATGTGAGCAGGGTTTCTGTCTCTGATTTCTTTATGAAGAAACCATAAAAGTGGGTTATGCCAAGCAGGATGGTGATTATTTGTGCATTTCTTCACGCAAGTGCACCCTATGTGTTCTTAACTCGTTCAGTCCCGGATAGTCATGAATTAAACTCATTATATCTTAAACACCAGGAAGCATTTACAGGCCACTTGATAGCCCCCCCCCCCCCCTTTTCCCCTTTTCAAAGCCCTTTCCCTTCTGTTTCTTTTTCAGTAATTTAAAAGTGGGAGCTTTTCATTATTTCGCGCACCTGGGCACTGTTACTGCAGTCAGTCATACATACACAACATTCCTGTTTATTTAGGCCTACCCTGCGGGTGAAAAAAGGGGGGGGGGGGGAGCGCCTGGATGATGCAACCACTGTGTTCTATTCTGAAGTCAACACATATTTCTTAGTTGTCATTGTTCTGCGTACACAACCTACCAACCCTGGACTACATGTGACTGTGTAACTGTTTTATCTGTAGTACCCCAATATAACTGTGGTATATGATAATACTGTTGAATGGAGTTTCCGTGATCGGTACCTGTTTGATTCTCATCCTTGAGACGTTAATCCTACAGATTGAAAACAAAATAGGCTGTAAATAATCAAATGCTGTCTCCGTGAGAAGAGGTGGCCCTGGACGCGGCAGGTGATCTGCAACTCTCTCTCTCTCTCTCTGTATGTATGTGTGTGTCACTGTGTGGGTGTGTAGCTGCACACACAGAACGAAATGAGTCCACATATTCATGCTATCTTCCTCACATGCGGCCGTGTATAGCTAGCTCGCTCGTCTTTGAAGTTTTCCTTCAATTTTCCCTCCAGTTTGTTGTGTTTTTTTTTTAGACCACCATCTCTCTTCTTATAGGGCGAACATAATTGAATATTTCCAGTCTTTTTTATAATCCTTTTTCCGTCATGGCGTCACAGAACTCTCTTTTCCCCCAGTCTCTCTTACAAAATAAAAAACCTCTGTATTTTACAGCTTTTATTTCCATGAATTACGACTTACTCCGAAGTATATGGACGTATCCACTTCTTTCACTTACCTATGACCTAAATTCGCTTACTTCTTCTCTAACAACCTCTTGTCCAGTGTCCATGGTTCAACAACACTCAAATAATACATGATAAATTTAGTAGATTCAACCACCACCCATCGTTACAATAAATCAAAAAGAAATAACAGTGCCTATTTTATAACAATACGCCAAATGATTCCCACATTCCCTGTGATCACTGTAGTAGTACTACTAGTACTTGTATTTGTACTAACTAAAAAAAAAAAAAATTGCTAAAATTATTATTATAATAATAGTACCCAACTGTGTCTCTAACGAAATATGAACTTTTAAAACGACAGTACTACCTACCTCCGTATGCAGCCCTCTTAATAATTTCACAGAATGTTTGATAAACTTTAAAATCCGTAACGAACAGGGCCGGCCCCAACACTGGGCCCGTGGTAGGGCTATCCGACTTGCCATGTTTGTCAGCTGTTGACCAGCCTTCTGTATGTTCATGAATCAACCTGGGGTAGGTGTGTTTCTTTGGCCCAACCAAATCGGCAAGCTAAATTTATCTCTTGACGTCAATGGCCTATATAACATTAAGTTCCGGGAGAGAGGGATTTGAGGTGAGCAGTGCAACACACACACACAAAGGAAGGGGGGAAATTAAACACTACGTCATGTTTACGAAATGCGTTCCAGACAAAATCTGAAACATCCTAGCAGATAGGATTTGTTAGAAAACATGTTTTCGTTATGTTTTTTTTTAAACCACACAGATTGAGTAGGTTGGTCGCCGTGGTGTAGAGGCTAGACGCTCGCATGAAGATCGGAAGGTCACAGGTTCGCTCCCTGGTGGAGTTGGACTTTTTCAAAAATGACTCCCTGGTCGACCCTGCCTTGAGTGGGTACCGGCTGCAGTCTCGGGCAGCAAAGGCGGTAGGCGTGATGCTCACTACAGCACCCATTTTGTGCCGATACAAATATAGGTCTAGCCCTATATGCCCCATACGCCGTACAAGTATAGGTATCTATAATAGTAATATTTAGTAGCCTAATAATATTACTTTCGTTGGGAAGTATGCACAATGTCCACATCACCACATAAAAACGCTCAAAAAAGAGTGTTTTTTTTTTAATCAAAAGGTAGGGAAGAGAAAAGATAGAAATTGGTAAGAAAAACATACAAGATGTGTCAACTTTACAAAATCTCTTAAAATAAGCAATTAAAAGGACGTTGCGGCGATTGGCCTTCATCAGCAGAACGACGGCAAACACACACACACACACACACACACACACACACACACACACACACACAAACTCAGACATCAATGAAATATCCATAATAAGGCGGGAGTGGACCATTTTGCGTATCCAAGACTTCTGCTCGTGTTCAGGAGCGCCGCTACAGATGAATTATTTGGATGCGGTATGTGTGTGTGAGTGAGTGAGGGCGGGGGGGGGGGGGGAGGTGTGCTCAGTCGCCATATAATTTTCTAACGAGGTGTATACCTGGTTTAAGTGCAGAGTAACGATAATAATAGTTATTATTGTAAGTACTTTTAGTTTAGCTCACCTCCAAAGACGGGACACCCTGGAATCTAATCTCCGGGAAAGTTCAATAGTATAGGGGTGTTCAGTTTGAAATCGACACCGATTACCCTAAAGCTAACCTTAACACCCCTATAATATTGGACCTTCCCAGGGATTCCGGGGTTCCCGTTGTTTGTGGTGAGCTAAAATGAAAGTACCTTATTATGTGCTCTACCACAAATAAATATTATGTTATGTCTGAAATAATACGAAATTTATAGATAAATATTTATTTTTGTTAACGTGTATATAGTTGTATAAATGGTTGTGGGTTGGAGGGGAGCACCAGCTAGTTCCTTTGCAAATTGTCTAGGTAGAGTAGTGGGTGCCTCAGCGCTCGCCCTCTCCCTCCCTTTGAAAAAAAAAAAAGCATGCAGGGGTTCTTAAAGCCGGGTTCTGCTGCCAGTAATGGGGTTGGATAGTTGTTTGGTTAGGAAGATGGCCTTGTCCAACCATATCTCGTCCGGTCAAAAGCCTCTCACCAATGCGTTCGTTGAGCTCTATTACATAATAAGCGTGTGGACATCCAGTAATTTCCACTGGCCGCTGGGTAGTGAGATCGGACGCCCGTGTGTATTGTTGCGCACGTAAAAAAAAAATCCCTTGGCTGTTGACAATCTAAACATAGTAGCCTAGCGGCGCTGCCCAGGCACAGATGTGGAGTTTAAAATCTAACTAAAGTATTTCAGGATCCTTGCCGGTGCAAAGAGTTCGCTGGGATTCTTAAGAATGAGAAGTGAAGCGGAACACTTGTAAGTTACATCTGTGTGCCGTGATGTTAATCCTTTGAATAAGCATAAATATAAACTGTTCTTGATCCCCCCCCCCTTCCCCACCTTCCCCAGTCCAGTAATTACTTTAACTGACTGTCTAATTTATTGATTTATATACTTCTTTCTCATGTCGTAATTATTTTATCTGCTGTAGGCTCAAATATTCATTAGTTAAAATAATACATTCTAAGGATATAGTGCGATTAATTATTAGACCAAACAATTTCTTGAGGCCTCGGAGATGTGGTTTTACAAAAGAATCCTTAGAATTCATTGAACAGCCACAGGAAAGATATGTAGAAAGAGAGACAGAAGAAGACAGCGCGAGAAGATTTTTTAGTTCTTTTATAATATTCTACCCCAGATGACGTCACACTACAGTCCAACATTTTAGAGGGAGTAAGACTGGGTTTCCCGTTTTTCTGATGCTTTTAACGACCCTAAACCATCTAGAACTGGCTCTAACCCCAACCCACCTATGTCTTACGAGAAAGTGCAGCCTAGGTCCCATGACTGCATGCAGCCTATCTACCACCCCCTGAAATATTAGACTGTCCCCGTAACCTGAGGATTTCCCCTGTTTCGGGTAGGATATTAGGAAAGCTCTGATTCTTGACAGCCTTTTGTCATAAAATGGAGGGGTGTCAACACACGAACTGATACACGCAGTTGCAGAACGCAGACTGTGGAGAGGCATGATCGCCCACGCCAGTCGGAAAAGAACTTGATAATGATGAAAATAATGCGATTAAGTAGCATCCAATTTGGGATTCAAAGAGTTGAAAAAAAAAGTAGTAGTAGTAGTAGTATTAGTAGTAGTAGTAGTAGTAGTAGTAGTAGTAGTAGTAGTAGTAGTAGTAGTAGTAGTAGTAGTAGTAGTAGTAGTAGTAGTAGTAGTAGTAGTAGTAGTAGTAGAAGTACATTTTACCCCACCAGGACAGTACACAAACGATAAACATCCAATGACACAAAGTGCCACCATGAGGATGAGGATCATCTGTGGAAAGGTCCCGGAAACCGCGTTCAGCCATTAGGCAATATTTACGGACGGGCTATATTGCCCCCGTGGGGCTTCAAAATAACGAAAAATTGCATCCTACAAGGAGGTGATTGAATTGTAAACAAAAATGGTTATACATCTTTTGGATGGTGTATCCCTGTGGTTCACATAGAGGGCTGGTCAGTAGAAGCGCCGACACAAAGAAAACATTGGGGCTGGCACAGTGCCCTTAAGAATGTTATAGGGGAAAAGGATGGGGTCAAAGTCTGAAAGCCTTGTTTAAAGGTTTAAGAATAATTGTCTACTAAAAGACACATACACACACACACACACACACACACACACACACACATACACACAGAGTATAGTATATATGAAATAATATCCTCTTCTTCACGTTCACCGACTGTCAACTCCGGCGGAAAGTTCTGGTTGTTTGTCCACCTTTGGACTTTAGTCTAGTCTCCGAACTTGAACGTAGCGTTAAATAGCTACTTAAATCCCCCCCCCCCCCCCAACCCCTTACCCCTCAACCGCCATAAATTTGCAAGAAATCTGAGAGACCCGCTGCAACCATGCAGTGAAATAATATGATGAATGGCAAATAAATATAAAATAGACAGCACCCCCCCCCTTTCCCCATATTAACTTTCTGTCGGCGCCCCTGATCACAGTAGCCTGTTACTCCAATTCCCAGCACCCTTGACCCCCGGTGCTGTACTTGTTGGGAAAACATCCTGCCACTACCAGGAACTGAAGCCGGATTTCTGTCTATTGTCCCATTGCTTATGTCGCACAACGTCAAGGAGAAGGGTTAGATGTATTGTTTTGTCTTTTGCTAGCTGCATAGCCTGTGCTATTGTCATACTGCGTTTCTGTAGTGTCTCTTTTACTCCCTCCACCCATCTCTTTCTCAGTCGGCCCTTCGACCTGCAGCCCGCTACTCTCACGTACTACGCTCTAGCTGCTGGCTGATATTGTTCCATTCCCACCAAAGACTAAACCATTTTATTCTTTTTTGTTCTGTGAAATCATTCATCGGTACTGTGCCTACCATTATTATTAGTTCTTCGTTGGTGAGTCTCGTCTCTTCTTGTTTTTTTTACGGCAACATTTCTTATAGATCTCTCATGTTGTAATTTTGCGTTTATGTTTTTAGGACTGTTGCAGCCTGACTACTGACTTAAATTAAATATGTGTTCCGATCAATCATTCAAGTGTCTGAAGGTTGGCAATAACGGATCTCAGTAGTCTCCTAACTGAAGGTTGGCAATAACGGATCTCAATCGTCTCCTTACTGAAGGTTGGCAATAACGGATCTCAATCGTCTCCTAACTGAAGGTTGGCTACAGTGGATCTCAATCGTCTCCTGATTAAAGATTAGCTACAGTGGATCTCAATCGTCTCCTAACTGAAGGTTGGCTACAGTGGATCTCAATCGTCTCCTGATTAAAGATTGGCTACAGTGGATCTCAATCGTCTCCTGATTAAAGATTGGCTACAGTGGATCTCAATCGTCTCCTAACTGAAGATTGGCTACAGTGGATCTCAATCGTCTCCTGATTAAAGATTGGCTACAGTGGATCTCAATTGTCTCCTGATTAAAGATTGGCTACAGTGGATCTCAATCGTCTCCTGATTAAAGATTGGCTACAGTGGATCTCAATTGTCTCCTGATTAAAGATTGGCTACAGTGGATCTCAATCGTCTCCTGATTAAAGATTGGCTACAGTGGATCTCAATCGTCTCCTGATTAAAGATTGGCTACAGTGGATTTCAATCGTCTCCTGATTAAAGATTGGCTACAGTGGATTTCAATCGTCTCCTGATTAAAGATTGGCTACAGTGGATCTCAATCGTCTCCTGATTAAAGATTGGCTACAGTGGATGTCAATCGTCTCCTGATTAAAGATTGGCTACAGTGGATCTCAATCGTCTCCTAACTGAAGATTGGCTACAGTGGATCTCAATCGTCTCCTAACTGAAGATTGGCTACAGTGGATCTCAATCGTCTCCTAACTGAAGAGTGGCTACAGTGGATCTCAATCGTCTCCTAACTGAAGATTGGCTACAGTGGATATCAATCGTCTCCTTATTAAAGATTGGCTACAGTGGATCTCAATCGTCTCCTAACTGAAGATTGGCTACAGTGGATCTCAATCGTCTCCTAACTGAAGATTGGATACAGTGGATCTCAATCGTCTCCTGATTAAAGATTGGCTACAGTGGATTTCAATCGTCTCCTGATTAAAGGTTGGCTACAGTGGATCTCAATCGTCTCCTAACTGAAGATTGGCTACAGTGGATCTCAATCGTCTCCTAACTGAAGAGTGGCTACAGTGGATCTCAATCGTCTCCTAACTGAAGATTGGCTACAGTGGATCTCAATCGTCTCCTAATTAAAGATTGGCTACAGTGGATCTCAACCGTCTCCTAACTGAAGGTTGGTTACAATGGATCCCAATCGTCTCCTAACTGAAGGTTGGTTACAGTGGATCCCAATCGTCTCCTAACTGAAGGTTGGTTACAGTGGATCTTAAACACACTCCACTTCGACGTGGAAATATCTGATGTGGCCTGTAGTTTGCACTCAGTATAACTTATCTGGAGATGCAAAACAGAGAAAGCGTGGAGGAAGCGTGAAAAAAAAGGGGGGGGGGGGTGTGGTGTGGCCTGCGGCCCTTTTCAGAATTTTCTATGCATGGGAGAGAGGCTCAAGCCCCATTAATGACACAATAACAGTAATAAATAATTACTAGTAATAATACAATATAATGGTACTTATTAAAATAATAATAACAATTACTGTAACTATATTTTTATGATTATTATTTTTGAGCAATAAACGAGGTTGAGGCCTCCAGCCCCAGAAAATGTTTTGTCTCAATGGGTCCCTTAAGCCTTGCTTAATTATGCAATAATAATAACAATGAATTTTTTTTAAAAATATATATAATGTGCTTAATGACAAATAATAATAACATGTTTGAAATGAGTGAGTTTAACCCCATCAGGATCGCACAACGAGCTACAAACACTCGAGGTCACAAAGTATCACCATTCGGATAAAACCCCCTCCCTGGTTATATTAGGACCCCCTAAGACAGCCGGCGAGGGTCTTCAAAATATCAACACAAAACTAGCATCCCATATGGAAAGGGGGAAGAGAGGGGGGGGGGGAAGATTATTAACATTGAAATGACTGACTGGCCGACTTTCAACCCTCTCTAGGACCACACAACGAGCGATAACCACCCGGTGACACAAAGTGTCACGATTCGGACTAGATTCGCCTGGGGGCAACCTATAATCAGCGACCCGACGACAGCCGGGGTAGGACCTTAAAACAACAGGGAGGTAAGCACTACGATCTATACTGGATCTTGTTCTTGACACAGTAACAATATATTTGAAATAATGTTAAAATGCTTGAAAGAGAACATTTTAATTTGCTAGCGATGTGGGCGTGGGGGTAGCGGATCTTTACTCCCCAAAAAATATGGTCCAGGGACCCTAAATATGTCTTAGCTCCCAACTATCGACGCTTATGCTCTTTGATGTTGATCAGGGATCTGGGACTTGATCTACTGGTTTTGCATCCAGGGCGTGATTTGAAGATGTACTGGTTTTCAAACACGGCGATAGCAAGTAGCAGTAGAATCGAAAGTCAGGGTAAACAATTTCAAAATGATGGACATTGCTACGAAATGGTTGCTTCCCTGTTTATTCCAAATTACATTTATGAAATACAAGATCATCGCTAATAATTGTTGGGATTTTAAACTATTATTTAAAAAAAGTATTCAATGGGTGTAAAGCGTCTTAAAATGTTGAGAAAAGTTTAAAATTTTAAACTTATCTAAAACACCTTGTGGAGGTAAAAAGACATTAAAACTAATATTAAACTTTATATTTGTAATTACAATGTCAAATTTGTACTGTTGTATGGAGCGGAAACAAAGAGAACAGGTAAGGCAAGCAACAGGTAAGGCAATCACTAATGCTAATAATTTTTCGACCTTTTTAGGGTGAAATTTTTCGTTATTTGACGCCCCACTTTGGCTTTTGCCAGGGGCCGCAATATAGCCTGGCCATAAATATACCGCTGAACGCGGTTTCTGGGACCTCTCCACGGTGATCTTCACTCGCATGGTGGCACATTGTGTTATCGGGTGTTTATCGCTTGTGTGATGTCCTGGTGGGATAGAAAGTCAGTCATTCAGTCAGTCAGTCAGGCAATCACTATTTGCATCATTACCTATATCTAGTCATCTCCTTTTGGGATGCATTTGTTCGTTATTTTGAAGCCCCACCCTGGCTCGTGACAGGGGCTGCAAATGTAGCCCGGCCATAAATATGGTTTAATGGCTGAACGCGGTTTCCGGGACCTCTCCACGGGTGATCCTCATCCACATGGTGGCACCTTTTGTCATTGGGTGTTTATCGCTTGTGTGATGTCCTGGTGAATTACTACAAATGAATTACTACATTCATTAACTGTGCAGAACGGAGGGAATTAAATGATATGATAGAATCACAAATGTAGGTCTTTAGGAGAGACATAAATAAGTTCCAGTGGACCAAGACACTAGCGTTAGAAAGGACACACGTTGTGAAAACAATATAACTAGAATGTCTATGCAGTGGAACCCACTGGGCATACAAATAAAGGAAGGAAAAAGACCCATTCCCCCTCCCCCCCCCCCCCCCCCCCCCCGCAAAAAATAACCAATAAATTTTTTTTTTCCACACAAGATCACACAGAGCAATACACTTCTTTTAAACATTTAAAGATGCACACACATACACATACACACACACACACACACACACACACACACACATATATATATATATATATATATATATATATATATATATATATATATATATATATATATATATATATATATATATGTATATATATACATTAAATACTTTGTAATTTTTTTTTAATCAGAAACCACAAGCTGATAACCCTTTGGTTTGGTACTAGGGATATTGCAACCCTTGGGCCTTGATTCCATGATACCGTAAATCTGGGGAAAATGTGGCTTTTCTGCCTACCCCCGAGCTTGATCTCGGACTACAAGGAGTTTGTTACGCAGCTGGTTTAACAAACTTAGCTATCGCGTCGGTCTATACTTCCACCTTAATAACAATTCAAAATCCCCGCAGTCATTCTTGGTTTGCAAGGTTTTGCCGAACGGTATGAAGTAAAGGTGATCAGTCTATGCTAATGGCGGACGGGGCTTATAATGCTAGACGCATACTGGTATAGACCACAAATTCAGTATACTCATCTTTGTATCTTTTTACAATATTTTTTTTTTTTCATAGACATTACTTTCATAGTTGTATCACATCACTAAAATAAAGAGTTCAAGATAATTTTCTTTTTTAAAAGTAAGGCCGCCAAATTGTGTGGCAAATGAATGAAAGTTTTGGTGCTTTCTTAATGTCCTACCCCAAACAGGGGACATCCACTAGTCATGGGACAGTCTAATATTTTAGGGGAATGGTAGATAGGCTGCATGCAGTCATGAAACCTAGGCTGCACTCTCTCGTGTTACGTAGGTGGGTTGGTGTTAGGGATGTTTTGGGGTTATTAAAAGCATCAGAAATCCGGGAAACCCAGTCTTACCACCCTCTAAAATGTTGGACTGTCCTTTAATGTCATCTGGGGTAGGATATTACGAAATAGCCAAATTTTCACCTTAAAAATGTGGTCACGAGGCGAAATAGAACATACAGAGATACGGTGTTTCTTAATGTATAATTAAATGGACGTATAATCATATCAGTTAGATTTTCAAAAGTATTTGTACAAACCGCTCAAATATGTCCTTGACTTTTCGTTTCATAGTTTAAAAAATATTGTATGTATAATTAAATTGGAAAACAGAATGGTAGTATAACAGTTTATTACATGTATAAATGCACCTAATACAAAATTATTGGACACCCTTACCCTTTGAATATTCATAGTCTCACCCTGAAGAAGGAGGAAGGGGGTGGGCGTACCGGTTTGAAAACCACTGCAGGCTAAGAAGACGGCATGAATTAGAAGACACGAACTGCTTTAAATAGGAGGGTCAAAGAAGCAACCAATTCAGCCGCTCCCACACAAATAATGTAAAAGTGAAAGTAACAGACCCTTTTCCATACCTTCAGGCGTATTGGGAATATTGGGGCTATACCTATATTTTATAGACCCATCAGCACTCGGTGGTTGATGTGATGTTGGCTCGGTACTATCGATATCGCATTTGGCCTTGATTCCGTGATAGGTGCCGTAAATCTGGGATAAATGTGGCTTTTCTGCCTACCCCCGGAAGTGAACCAGGACCACAAGTCAGGTTTAATCAACTTAGCTAGAAAGCCGGGCGCCAAGATCATTTACACACACACACACACAGACACACACACACACACCCACACCCACACGCACGCACGCACGCACGCACGCAAACACACACACACACACACTCACACACACACACACACACACATACACACACACAAGGACCCGATTTTACCTTCCCACCCGAAGACGAGCGTCTTGCCCAGTGGCGACCCCAAAACAATTATTTTTATTCATAACTACAATAAACTACACACAAAAAGGATCTCGACCAGCAGGTTGAGAATCGCTGGTCTAGTCGCTAAAACACAGCGCCCCCAACCCCACCCCACCCCACATAAATAGTGACGCTATCGCAATACGTTAGCGTAGTCGGTATCAACAGACTAAGATAATATAGCAAATTAGGACCTGTAAGAAGTAACAAGATACTGTGAGCTACATTTTGCATAAATAGTTTGCGAAACATAATAGTAGGGACATTACTTTATGAACTCGCCTTTTACATTATGTGAATAAGGAACTAACTTTGGTAATAGAGCTTTCGCAAATTGTTGCCAAATAACATTCTGATAATATCAAGGCGAAAGTGATTATAGACAACAACATTTTAAAAACAGGATACCTGAGAGTAGCAATGGACGAAAAAGTCCCATTATTGGGTGGCAGGTAAGATGTCGCTATTGTTGTTGTTGTTGTTGTTGCCTGTATTTGCTGAAGACAATGGTGCAATTCTTCTTCTTCTTCTTCCTCTTCTTCTTTCTTCTTTTTCTTCTTCTTTTCTCTTCTTCTTCTTCTTCTTCTTCTTCTTCTTCTTCTTCTTCTTCTTCTTCTTCTTCTTCTTCTTCTTTCTTCTTCTTCTTCTTCTTCTTCTTCTCTTCATTATAACATCTTAGGAGTTTTAGCGCGGTAATTGAGATTTCTTCTTTTAAACTGCCATTCAGGCGGAGTGGTAAAATAATCGCTAGCAAGTTCTACTGTCTGAGGTTTCTGTCTCAAGTAAACAATACCTACATATTTGTGTTCCCCGCAGCCAGAGCACAACTCACTACTCAGGAACATCAGGTCAGTTTTCTCCCCAGGAATTATCGGCCCAAGTAGGAAGTGCTTATTCTCAGAGTGGAGGAGCGTCATATGTCGGTGAGTTGGTTGTGGAATGGTGGGGAGAGTTAGCTGAGTATGAGAGAGGACTTGAGAGAGACAGAAATGGACACAGAGAGAGACACACAGACATAAATAGAGGGTGACAGACATTGAGAGAGACAGAGACAAAGAGGTTGCAACATACATAGAGGGAAAATGAGATCAAGAAGGACAAACTTGGAGCGACAAGGAGGGATAAAGAGGGACAGAGAGAGAGAGAGAGAGAGAGAGAGAGAGAGAGAGAGAGAGAGAGAGAGAGAGAGACGGGACAGACATATATAGAGAGACACACAAACAGACACAGACAGAGACATGCGGAGGCAAACACACACATATATACATAGAGAGAAAGAGAGAGAGAGAGCTATAGAACAGTCACAAAGGTAAAGAGAGAGAGAGAGAGAGAGAGAGAGAGAGAGAGAGAGAGAGACAAGAAAAGACACAGAGTTAGACAGAGAGGTGTAGGAAGAACAGAGAGAGACAGGAAGAGAGACAGAGAGAACGAAAGAGAGAGAGAGATAGGACAAAATCCTGTGCAGTGGTGTAAAGGACGCTTTCCACCCCTTTATGCCTTCTGTGCATGTAGGGCTACACCAATATTTTATAAACCAAACTGCACTCGGTGAGTGATGTGGTCAACATCATGTCCGTCGCCTTTAATTCGCAGGACTTTCCCTGCCACCATTGAAGTCTAAGTCGACTTAAGAAACGAACGATGGAAAGTGACCTGAGTGCGGTATCTTTGACATGGAAAACTGCACTGAAGATTGCACAGGACAGGAAAGCATGGAAAGTCCTCTCTGAAGCCTCATGTGCCACTAGGCATAACGAGAACTGATAATGATGACGACTTAAGAGGCAAGATCATTTAAAAATTAAAGCCTGGCTCCGTTTGGATTTGAACCCATGACTTTCGGATCCATAAGCGAGCGTCTAGTCGCTACACTAGTAATATGAAAGCGATCCTTCAACCTTTGAACCATTAAAAGTTAAAAAAAAAACGTATTTTGGACTCAGGAAATTATGTTTTTTTTTCTGTTGTGTACTTTACAATTTTTCTTAGGATCTGATGGACAAGCCACAGAATCTACGGCTACGTCTAATGCGTCTTTGGGGCAGATTCCTGAAACATCAATGTCGGGTCCCAAGAAGGCAAGTTTAATCTTTCAGAAACGGTCTGTTAACTCTTTCGATGCCAGCCTGTATTTACTTCAACCTCTGATATCCTAGAAAGTTCTAGTTTAAAGCAGCCCATGTGTGAGTCCAAGAGGTTAGAAAAATGACCACATGGGGGAGGAGTAAACTTAAAATTTGTCTTCTTCTTCATCATTTAAAAAAAAAAAACTTGTATCTGCATGGAATGAGGAAGAATCGGAGCTATCGAACTGAAACGCAATAGAAAAATTCTTAGAACATCACACGGATCAAGAAGGAGAAAAACAGCGAACTCCAACATAATCTGAACATCGAGGAGAATTGGCTCATAAACAACATCCTATCCAGAAAGGTAATGTATTTTAGCAGCGTTAAACGCCATAGTGGCTTGGAAAGAACGGTGATGGGGGGTACCGTTACCGGAAAACGAGGCAGAAGCAGACTTCGCTAAGGTGGTTACAAGACATGAAGATGCATTGGCTATGAAAGCACATAGGGCTGGAGAATTAGCCAGAGTAAAAGACTTTCACGCATGCTGTGTCGAGAGCCACATTCAGTAAAGGATCTGCTGACTGGTGATGTGCACAAAAAAGGAGAGTAAGAAATGTATATCTTAATTGTACTGAATGATCAACTAGTAATAAGTTGACTGGTATTGAAGGAGTTGATGTAAACATGATGTAAACACTATCTCTCTCTATCTCTCTCTCTCTCTCTCTCTCTCTCTCTCTCAATCTCTCTCTCTCTCTCTCTCTCTCTCTCTCTCTCTCTCTCTCTCTCTCTCTCTATCTCTCTCTCTCTCTCTCTCTCTCTCTCTCTCTCTCTGCTCAGAATATATTCAAGACGGACATGCAATCAGACTAAAATTGGCACAATTAATGTTGGAAATTTGCACTCGCTGCTGAAGAAGGGGGATACAGTTTGTATGAGAGCTCCCGAGTGCTGTGCTGTCTGCAGGTGGCTAGAACCTGGCAGCTTAGACCGTTCGAGCGCTTTCACTCCCTCCCTTTTAAAAAACTGTTGGGGAAGGGGAACTGAGCTTCGCGCCAAAGAAATGGTAGAAGGGCTAATCTGCCCAGTAATTTGTAAAAACAAGTTTTCTTTTAAAGTAATTTTTATACAATTTAATATTATTTTAAATGTATTAATATACCTAATTACAACTGAACATATTATTGTTACGCCCTTAAACAAGCTTAGGTTCTACCCCTTGCAGATTTGTATGGGGGCTGATAATGTCAGAGCCGATATGTTATTACTCTTTAGCAGAGCTGTTTTTCTAGAAACAAAAGGTACTACAAAGAGTCTAAAAAAAAAGGTGCCGGTATTCATCACACATTTTCTACATCAGTATCCCTTCAAAAGAATGGTGCCAACAGAAAAGGTGCCAGTGCTGCGTACCGCTAGAGAAAACGACCCGCCCTTTCAGAAACATCTACTACACTACAAATAATAAACAATGTTTATTTCTTTCCACCAGTGCCCTACCTCCACCTACGTTTGAACAAGCTGTACAAGGTCCACCGCCAACCAGGGCAGATATTAAAAGGTAATAAATAGACAGCATCAAAAACTGTCATTCCTAATCATCTCATCTTCTTCTTTCGCTCGCTTGAAATAAATTGTCCAAATCTGCAGTGCTGTCTCTAGTTTGAACTTTACTGTCTTTTGTAATTCACTTAGCGGCCCGTAAAGTTTTGGCTTCAACCATTGTCTCTCTGGAAATCTTGTATTTGAGACAGTCATGGAGGATGTGATCTGTTGCCTCTAATGCCTGTCATCACGTGCACATGGCTGATTCGCCAGTCTTAAACTCTGTGTACATGTGGCTGCGAAGTCGATTGTGTTCTATTCAAAAGCGTAGCATAATGACTTGGTCTGGTCTGTCCATAAGATAGTAATCGTCTTGTGCCAGGTTATCTTATCTTATCTTGATCCTCTGAAACCTTGCAGTGTCGAGATGAAGTATAATTTCCGGAAAACTACCTTTTCGTGCGATTTGTAAATTAGGATTAACCTAAACTATGTTATTTCTTCTGTCCATATTTGCACGGTTGGCCTCTTTTTCGCTTTCCGCCTCGTCTCTGGGAAGTGGTTTTGCAGAAGAATCATCAGAATTGACTCGATAGCCAAAAAGAGCAACCCATGTGTTTAGAAGACGGCGAGGGCTGGAAGACAGCTTATCACAAAAATCAGAAAGAGACATTGATCATCTTTGTTTTGTCTTGCTTTTGGTCACATTAGCAGATAAAGGAAACTGCAATAGTATTTGTCAGAAAAAAAAAAAAAATGTGGAAAAAGAGACAAAGGAATACAATGCAAACAGATTCTTGGCATCCTTTTGTCAGGGCGCGAGAGAGTGTCAATACACAAACTGTTACATAATTTTGAAGATCCAAGATTGCAGAGAGGCATGTTCGCCCTCGTTAATCGGCAAGGCACTCGATGGCGATAGAAATATCTCGTAGTTTCTCACGCGATCATTATAAGCCGGTAACTCTTATGCTTATAATAATACGTGTACAGAGAATGGCATCACTCATTAAAAAAAAACAGCTCTTCGAACCATCACCTTCATCTGTGTCTCAAATATGCCGGTGTGAAAAGCAACGAGAGATCGGATGCGCTTGCGGGCAACGCCACACTAGACAGTGAGCCTTCTCTGGACAAAATGCATATAATGAAAGCCTTACAAGAGCCAACACTTGCTGAATATCTCAAGTATAAGAATATTGATTTCTCTGTGACCCGGCTGCGAAGTCTAGATACACAAACTGTAGCAGGGGAGCGTGAAAACAATTAACAGCTCATTATATTCGCGACTTCAGCTAATACAGAACAGGAGTCATTAGCGTAAAAATACTGAGAAACATGCTTAGGAAAAGATTAGAGCACTAATGGATATGCTCGTGCAATGAATAAACAGTGAACATTGAACTTCAAATCGGTTACTGATCTGCGCTGGAGTCCCAATAAACTTGACCGGACTTGTCTTGTGTTGATAATGAAGAGCTGATATCGTGTTTTTTACATTTTTTAAATGATAACAAGATATAGATACTTCAATATGAGATAACACAATCGTTACCTATGTATGATAATCTAAGTACATTTAAGTATTATTATTATATTTAACCTATAAAATTTAATCACATAAATTAGCTCAGATTTTTCAGTTATTTCTGTAAATAAGAGATGAATTGTTTTTGTCACTGAGACACAACTGAAGCAGTCGAGAGGTAGCCCACGTAGCCCATAGGTAGATGGAATATCACAAGTTGTGAATTTCAGCATCTACGTAGCAGTTACCGAGGCTCTCACTTGGTGCCTCTTCAAAAACTGACGCTGAAAGGCAAAGTATGGATTACGAAAACGAAGAAGAAATGGATTCTTTAAATGCGATGAGTCAATCGGTAAAAAAGTCAAGTAGAACTGGGAAGCGTTGCAAGAAAACAATCGCAGGAGGTGTTATACATGTTTCGGTTAGAAATTCCTCGACAGCATACATTAACATATACAGATACAAATGTAATTTTGAAACAGATAAAATGCCACTTTGCTTTTCGAAATGAAAGTGCGAAGTCATCTAATCTTTCATGCATCATTCTTTGTGTTGTCTTGAAAAAAAATATTACAATCGTTGCCATGGAGGCTTGAAACATAATTGCCATTTATTCATTGTAATTATAATTGTGTGCGGTTAAACATGTCTCTGGCATGTTCCAGTTAATTAATCCTAAGTCACTGAAAAGAAAGCGGACGACACGAGCTCAGCTCTGGAACCCACACGAAAACTTTTAAGAGTTTTACTGTGTTGAATGAGTTAATTTCCGTTTTTACAACAGAGGCGTCAAGTCAGAGAAAACAATGGGGGGGGGGGGCGTTAACTCGGAGCCTTACAAAATGTCAGGGGGAAAAGGGGGGGGGGAGCCTCAAGAGGCCTAACCTCGTATATATTTATAATAATAATTATGTGCTGAGTGGCTAATGAAACTTAAAAGAATAACTTCTAAACATCGTGAGGGTGTAATGGGGTCGGGAGTGGGGGAGGAAAATAAACCCCTTAAAAAAAATTATAGTGGGTTGGGGCGAAATCGTGAAGCACCCAATCTCCTAAGTTTCGGCGCCTCTGCTTTTCAATAAATGAAATCAAAAGGTGTTATCCACAGCTCAGCGACCATAAGTGAACAAGACGCAAGGGACGCCATTATTCAACACGCTAGCGAGCACTGTTGCTATGGAAAAGCTCCTGCAGCGGACATGCAGTTTACAGATTTGGTTTCTTCAAGTGCTTTTCACGTTCGTATAAACCTTTTTCAACTTTTAAGTATGTTTTGCCGAATTGTATGTGTTAATGTATCAACATCATTTAACAGGTGCTTTGCAGAACGTCGCTCTCATCACGGTCTGTCTGTAAGAAACTCGGTCTTTCGCCAGCTCTCCCTCCTCGTGAGCTTTCATGCCCAAGAAGTCACATATCCTGCGCCCATCTTCGCGTTGGTCGACCCCTGCCCCAATCCGCCACGGGTTTTGATATGACAAAAGTAGTTTCACTTCCGAAACAAGATACTGTTTATTAGCCATTCTGCTTTAATGTTCAGATCTTTTAGAATGGCAGTATTTCTTTTCTTCTTTGTCCAAGTTATTCTGATATTCTTTCTGTTGTATTTCAGCTCAAAGGCTCATTTATGTTCATTAAGGACTGGGAGATAGTCCATTAAATTCCCGTTTTGTTAGGCCAGGCCATGTACGGTCTGTGCTCACTATTGTTATCGAGTAAATTTATACACAAATTAAACTAGAGTTTAATTACCTTCCAACATATTTTATTACTTGGCGTGAGTTGGCTGAAGGCCTATGCTCCATTGGGAGATTGAAAGGCAGAAGAAGAACATATTTTATTGAATATTATATTATTGTTATTCTGTTTTCTTATAGCTCACTTATTTATCTTCAGATTCTTCATAATGATAATTCGTTCAATAAAATATGTTGTAAGTTTACGGGAACTTCCGTAGACCTAGCTGTGGTGCCAAAAAACAATTTGTTTATAACTACAGAGTTACATCACCAAAAAATAAACAGAAAACTGAATAAATTCAACTGAAATGCGAATAGTTTCTTTCATGGCCGCCAGAAGCTCACGTAGTCATATTGATTTGTTTATTACCAAGATGGTTGACTTTAATTACTTTTAGAACTAGAGATGTCATAAACATTTATTTAGCCCAGACTTTTATAACCAAAAAATAAATGATATTATCCTACCTTTTATTTTGCATTATCGGTGACCGGGTCGCCCATTGGCTCGACAGTGAACGACTTCGTCGCCGGCCGGGAGTGAATTTGGGTATGTCTCTTTCAATCGCATCAACACTGCAGGTGTTTTTCTTAGGGCTCTTGTTGGCGTGCAGTGCCAATTGCCATTTTAAAAGGCACACATAACCCAGTCACAGTTATAACCTAAAGCTCCCCCTTCGGGGATGCTAGTTGAACGTGACGTTTCTCCCACAGCAAAGGACCTACCTACCTTTCATCTTGGTACCGTGTATATTTTTATAACTGTCGTTCAGTATTACTTTGTTTTAGACGTGTACATAATAGTTTTATATAGTCATTTAAGAAGCAGTATGGTTGTGTGTGTTGTGTTTTGTTCTACTGTTAAAAGCCAATAGACGCAAGTATTCTATTGTTTAAGTCGCAATAACGAGCTAAAGAGTTTAAATTTTTTGTTAGTTTAATCGTCAGTTGACTTCGACAGTGAGTCGTCAACTTCTTTTGTCTTGTGTATTCTTATTTTAATATTTCAGTCAGTTCCTGCTTCTTTATCCGCATTACTGTCTTAACTGTAGAAACGACTAACACTGAAGTAATGCGGGATAGTAGAATTCTTAGTCCGCTGCATTCAGAGTTGAATGGTATTTGTTTGAAGCACGCAAGTTATACAGAATTTTAAAAATATAGGAAGTTGTTTATTCTCGGAAATGTTGAGTGTATATCGGGAAATACAAACAAGATGCCAAATGAGCCAGTGCACTTGTATACCAACTGGGGTCGTTATTGAGACACCCAGACAGAGGATAAACAGCATAGCCGTACCAAAACTGTGGTACTAGTGCAGAAATTGGACATCATCAAAGGCTAACTTGATGACATTAAAGACATTCTACATCAGCTTAGAATGAAAAAAGCCACTGTCGCCCATCAAGAAATAGATCACAAACTGTTTCTTCCCACGTCGCTTAAGGGAAAAAGTGGAAGCTGATGATGATGGTGATGACAGGTGTATGACTCCACATCTCGGAGTATAATTTTTGTAAAAGAGATTAGATCACTGTGCCATCATGATTAAACTTACCATAATCAAATTCATCATCACCATCATCATCGTGTTGTTCCATTTACACGTCAGCTAGAACTCACTCTGTAGTCCTCCATTCCATCCTATCCTGTGCAAACCTTGTGATGTCGAGGATAAAATTCAGTCACGCATCTTTAGCCTCTCTCAGTGGCGTTTGCTTCAGAGTGTTTCTAAGACGTCCTCGTTTTCTCAATCCATTGGTGCTTTATTAATTTCCTACCCCAAACACGGAAAATCCACTGGTCACGGGACAGTCTGATGTTTCAGAGATTGGTAGTTAGACTGCATGTAGTCGTGGGACCTATGCTGCACTCTCTCGTGGGACGTAGGTGGGTTAGGGTTAGCGCCAGTTCTAGATGTTTTGGGGTCGTTAAAAGCATCAGAAAGCCGGAAAACCCGTCTTACCCCCCTCTAAAATGTTGGACTGTCCTGTAACGTCATCTGGGGGTAGGATATTAATAAAGAACCGATCCGTTTGTTTCCCTGGTTTATTCTTATTATCTTTGTCTTTGCCCATGTGCTGCGGGGTCTCGATGCGTGTTGTCCGCCTCGGTGGCTAGAGGTTCCGGGTTCAATCCCCGGTAAGGGCAGGGAAAAGAGTAGCGTAACTCGAAAAGAGTAGCGTTACGGCGCTGCCCGGGCAAAATTTAGAGTTAAAAATCTACCCAAAATATTTCAGGATCCGCGCTGGTGTTACAGAGCCTTTGCACTGTGCTGAACTTCTTTCAACTCAGACTTGAGTTAGAAGAAGAAGAGAGCACTTATGGGTTACTAACCGTGTGCTATGATGATGATCCGTTGTTTAAACTTCAAACTTATTATCTTTTGTCTTTCCCCTATGAATTGTATACATTACTGATCATTTTCAACAGTACACTCTGGAAACATTTGCGGAGGGGCGGACAACGAAACGGGCCAGTCAGCCTTACAGGGGTGAGGGTTTGGTTGTGACCGGACCCGCACCTGCACCCTGGGACATCCAAGTGCAGCCGCCACAGATGTTCAAGACAAGCTCAGTGGATATCGAGATTCCCAACACGGCCTCCGTGGAGGTAGACCATCACAATTTCTTTCTATTTGTATTACTTACTGTATTGCTAATCGTGGTTTAGCGGCTAGACGTTCGCCTGCAGATACGACTGTCAAGGGTTCGGGTCTTGACGGAGCCGGACTTTAAAAAAAAAATGATCTTGCATCTCAAGTCGATACAAGAGGGAACTAGGTGTCGTTCTGGGAAGTAAAGGCAGACGGCGTGATGATGACCACATCGCACTACTAAGTGCCGATTGGTCTATAAAATATAGGTCAAGCCCAATATGCCCAAACCGCCTGAAGTCGTGGGAAAGGGTTCCTTACTTTACTTTTTTTTATAACTTTATCTCATTAAAGGGAGCCGCTGGGATATAGCGACTAGATGTTCACTTGCGATTCAGAAGGTCGTATGTTCAAATCCGAACGTAGCCAGACTTGTTTTGTTTTTCAAAAACATCATTGGTTCCATGTCAACCCAGTCTTAAATAGATACCAGGTAAAGTTCAAGGAAGCAAAGGCGGCCGGCGTGATGTTGAACACATCACGCACTGAGCGCTGTTTATAAAACAAAGGTCTAGCACTTCAGCCTTTAGGTTCCTACTTTGTGTGTTTTTGATCTGTGTTTCTTCTGCTTCTTCTTCTTCTTTCGTTCGCTTGAAATAGATTATCTATATCTGCAATGTCTAGTATGAACATCACTTTCTGTTGTGATTTAATCAGTGACACGCAAATTTTGATATGTTGCATCTGGGACAGTCTTGGAGGACTCGATGTGTTGTCTCAGGTACTAATTACCATTTACACATGGCTGATTCGTCAGTCTTAAATAATGTGTACATGTTGCTGCAAAGTCGATTGTGCCCTGGTCCGAGTTTATTTATATGCCCCTATAGGACGACAGCTACTACAAAAACAATTGCTATTAAAATCACAACAGCCAACACATGCTTGGGGTTGATTCTGCAACGTCATGTAAAGTATACACAACTAACTTTTAATCTGAACAGTGAAGACACAAACAATAAATTGCCTAGCCCATTTCGCTGTATCTTGTTAGATGCAGACTACAGTAACGATTGATTAAATGAGCAAGTAAATGGCTTCGAACGGAAACACAAAATCGCCTACATTCAAAACCTATCTGTTTCACCAGGGCATAATTCTGGACTAAACCGTTTTATAGCGGTCGCTTTCACAAATCTCAGTAATCTACGGTTGCCTGAAGTGCAAATAATTCGAAATGCATCTTCCTTATTTACGATGTGCTTAGTCTAAAATATGACAAGCAATGGCTGATGGATGATTTCTATTCGACCAGACGCCTGATTCGTTGTGCTTTTGTCTGGGGTTTACTTTCGTTCAACTGTCATCCGAAAAGTTGATTTTTGTGTCATTGGATGTCAAAGCTTTAGGCCTCAATCCTCAGACTGGAGAATGCAAAGGGAGAGGTGGGGGGGGGGGGGGGTGCTGTATACCTGTTCTGTGCGACTGTAAAATGAAACGTACCACTATCTCCCTCAGCCTTGTGACAACTGTGGAGCGAGAGGCTTTAAGACATGCTTCCAGTGTTTGGGGACAGGAAAGGTAAGCTGCAGAAACCGTGTCGATATACTACCTTTCGTTTCCTTGTTTGTCTCTGTCTGTTAAGGATTGTATGTTTCTGTCTTGAGCAGGTTGTTTCTGTTATAGTAGGTCTAAACAGGGTGCCAGTACTACCTAGCATCAGACAAGAATAAAACTTGTCTACTACTGCTGCTACAAGTACTACTAATGCGACTTCTACCAAAAAAAAAAAAAAAAAAAAAGAAGCAGAATAGTAACAACAACAGCAACTATTACTGCTGCTGCTGCTACTACTACTACTACTACTACAACTACTATTACTACTACTACTACTACTACTACTACTACTACTACTACTACTACTACCACTACCACTACTACTACTTCTACTATTACTACTACTACTACTACTACTACTACTACTACTAATACTACTACAACTACAGTAGAAACTACTACTACTACTACTACTACTACTACTACTACTACTACTACTACCACTACTACTACTTCTACTATTACTACTACTACTACTACTAATACTACTACAACTACAGTAGAAACTACTACTACTATTACTACTACTTCTATTGCTGCTTCTGCTGCTAATACAGTTCTACTAGTAGAAGCAGTAGTAGTCTATTACTGCTAAGACTACTGTTATCATGATTATTTTTATTCATATTACTTTTATTATTAAATAATTTGATCCGTGAGGCGAGTTCTAAGAAGTCAATTTTTTTTTTAAATAGATCAAATGCAGCGTGTGTCATGGAACCGGAAGAGAGCATCACCATGGACACGGAGATCATCACCATGGCCACGGGGAGCATCACCATAGACACTGCTCATCTTGCCAACATGGATTTAAAATGTAGGTTCCAGATTTTTTGCTAAGAAAAAATACTTTAAAAAGGACCATTGCTACAGGTTTCAAATATTGCAGCAACGGTTATTCCGGTTGTAAAACAGGCACGTTGTTCTTGAATAAAGCTGGTCATTCCTTTTCATAGCTGGTGACACAGACGAATAAAGGAAGGGGAAGAAGGGGGAAAACAAGAAGCGAGAGACAGACAGAGAGAGAGAGAGAGAGAGAGAGAGAGAGAGAGAGAGAGAGAGAGAGAGAGAGAGAGAGAGAGAGAGATAGAGAGAGAGGGGGGAGGGGGAGGAGGAGGAGAAGAATGAGGAGGACACGTGTCTTTTATGTAATATCTTCTTTCTTGTGTACCCAGTACCCAGTGACGCTTCATCATCATCATCATCACGTCCCTGTCGACTGGCGTAGACGTTCGTGCATTTCCACAGATCTCTGCTCCTTGTCCTCTGCATCAGTTCCACCGATGATATCCCTCCGTGCCACAGTCGCAGTCCATCTGTCATCGTCTCTCTTGGTCTGCCTCTCCCTCTTCTACCGCTGATCTTCCCAGTCGTTACAATTTTCTCCATTGCCTCCCCCCCCCCCCCCCCAAAAAAAAAAAATCCCATGAAAAAAGAACAGTGCTTGTCTTTTAATTATAGCTTTATATACTGATCTGCTTTCACTAGCTGCCCTAGGGTAAATATAAAGATTTGGAATGGTTTATGGATATGACGGTCACCTATATTTCCAGCAAACATCATATGATTTACAGCTCCGACCAAATGCATTTACACGAAATAAGATATCAGTGACCGAATCAAGAGCCGACATCGCTGCACTCGAGGCATTTCCACATGTGCTCTGTCGCCTTCTTCTGTAACCAATGAAAAGTTCCCCTACTGAAATCATCTGTGCTTTTCCCTGTGCACTGAACACCGTCCAGTGCCTCTGATTACTCGCCCCTGAATCAATTTTTCCCAGGTATAGAAACTTGTGTACTCCGTTGCATTTCTCACTTGAAATCAGAATCTTCATCACTTCACCTTTAATATAAAGTAGCTCATCGCCCAAATGCGCAGTAGCAGCCAGTCTTTCAGCTTGTTTATTATCCTGTATACGAGAATATCCTGGACAGAAAATCTGTGATATATTAGACATAGTTTGGTTTAGCTGTAGTGTCTTTTAGTTTGCCTATTGTGTATATTTTTCTAAAGAATTTTCATTATTATTTTAGCCCCCTCCCCCCAAAAAAAAAATTCTTTCACTTTTGGCTTTCTTTTCAACCTTTTGTCCCTGAAGATTTTGTACATTTATATTCTCTCTCTCTCTCTCTCTCTCTCTCTCTCTCTCTCTCTCTCTATCTCTCTCTCTCTCTCTCTCTCTCTCTCTATTTATCTCTCTCTCTCTCTATCTCTCTCTCTATCCCTCTCTCTCTCTATCTCTCTCTCTCCCTCTCTCTCTCTCCCTCCCTCTCTCTCTCTCTCTCTCTCTCTATCTATCTATCTCTCTATATATATATATCTCTCCCTCCCCCTCTCTCTCTCCCCCTCCCTCTCTCTCTCTATCTCTCTTTCTCTCTATCTATCTCTCTCTCCCTCCCTCTCTCTCTCCCTCCCCCTCTCTCTATCTCTCTCTCTATCTATCTATCTATTTCTCTCTCTCCTCCCTCTCTCTCTCCCTCTCTCTCTATCTCTCTCTATCTATCTATTAATCTATCTATCTATCTATCTATCTATCTATCTATCTATCTATCTATCTATCTATCTATCTATCTATCTATCTATCTATCTATCTATCTATCTATCTATCTATCTATCTATCTATCTATCTATCTATCTATCTATCTATCTATCTATCTATCTATCTATCTATCTATCTATCTATCTATCTATCTATCTATCTATCTATCTATCTATCTATCTATCTATCTATCTATCTATCTATCTATCTATCTATCTATCTATCTATCTATCTATCTATCTATCTATCTATCTATCTATCTATCTATCTATCTATCTATCTATCTATCTATCTATCTATCTATCTATCTATCTATCTATCTATCTATCTATCTATCTATCTATCTATCTATCTATCTATCTATCTATCTATCTATCTATCTATCTATCTATCTATCTATCTATCTATCTATCTATCTATCTATCTATCTATCTATCTATCTATCTATCTATCTATCTATCTATCTATCTATCTATCTATCTATCTATCTATCTATCTATCTATCTAATCTATCTATCTATCTATCTAATCTATCTATCTATCTATCTATCTATCTATCTATCTATCTATCTATCTATCTATCTATCTATCTATCTATCTATCTATCTATCTATCTATCTATCTATATCTATCTATCTATCTATCTATCTATCTATCTATCTATCTATCTATCTATCTATCTATCTATCTATCTATCTATCTATCTATCTATCTATCTATCTATCTATCTATCTATCTATCTATCTATCTATCTATCTATCTATCTATCTATCTATCTATCTATCTATCTATCTATCTATCTATCTATCTATCTATCTATCTATCTATCTATCTATCTATCTATCTATCTATCTATCTATCTATCTATCTATCTATCTATCTATCTATCTATCTATCTATCTATCTATCTATCTATCTATCTATCTATCTATCTATCTATCTATCTATCTATCTATCTATCTATCTATCTATCTATCTATCTCTCTCCCTCTCTCTCTCTCTCTCTCTCTCTCTCTCTCTCTCTCTCTCTCTTCCTTCCCTCCCTCCCACCTTCCCGCTCGTCCTACCCGCTCACATGAGCGTACCCTATGAAAACAACCTGCACATGCCACCTGCATTGTTGGATAATTAATGGGTCGAAAGTCCCTTCTGCACGAGCTAGATTTATTCAGAAGGCACTGGTCACAGGTACAAAGTAAAGTAAGTAAAGATTCCTTTTCACGCCTTAGGCGCATCGGGTATATGGGAAGAGCATCCATATTTTTACAGACCAATCTGCACTAGGTGGGTAATGTGGTCAGCATTACGCCGGCCGTCTTTACTTCTCCAGGACATCCATCCTGGTACCCATTTTAGGCTAGGTCCACCTGCGACGCGTCACACTATGATAAAAATCCACGCAGCCAACATTATTGTGTAACGTAAAAAGATAAACTGTTACATATTTTAGACAAAAGATACGAATCCACAGACACATCAAACATTGGCGTGGCTCTTTTTTTTTTTTTTTTTGCGGCTTCTTTTCAGGGGAGATAAATGGCTAGAAAATGACAAGACAGGCCTCTACTACGATAAAAAGATGTGTGCAAGCGGGACATGAATAATACAGGCATTGAGGTAGATTCGTGGGGAACAGAAATGTCATGGACCCAGTTCAGTGGAAATGGGGCGGGGCGGGGGTGGGGGGGGGGGGGGGGGAGGGGATTGCAGAAAGGTTCTGAGTTGAGAGCATCTGAAAAGAAAAACACCAGAAACATGTGATGGCAGCATCAGTCATTTAATCCCATGTTTTAATGTTGTTAAACTTTTCTTGACGAGTGCAGGTCTTGCTAGTCACACTCGCCATCGCCATGGGCTGTAACTCTAACGCTTTCCCTGTAACCACGCAACACTATCGTCCGAAAAGGTGCCAACATGTCGAATTAGCTATGAAAAGTGCCCGGCTCGATAGCTTAGTTGGCTAGACCGAATTGCGCGGTGACCGGGTGAAGATCTCCTTGTGGTCCGGGTTCACGCCCGGGGGTAGGCAGAAAAGCCACATTTCTCCCAGATTTACGGTATTTATCATGGAATCAAGGCCGAAGGGTTGCGATGTCTATAATACCGAGCCTAAGGGTTAACAACTAATTGCTTCTGGATATTCAAAAAAAAAAAAAAAAAAGCTATAAAAAGTCGAGTTGTTCTGTTCCCATCGACTGCAGATGCCTGACTGTAACGTTATGTTTGTGAAAATTATCCATGTCAGTGAAAACACAAAGTAAAACTGTTTATTCTTTCACATTGGTGTTTTCCTCCATAGCTGCTTTTCGTGTAGTGGTTCTGGACAACACGTCTGTCACAAGTGCCAGAGTCGAGGAAATCTTCGTGTCTTCATTATGTTGACAATTACGTGGTTTGTGGGTTTTCTAAATCTTCTCAAACGTTTGCACTAGTTGTTCTAATGGCGCCTGTGCGCGTGAATGTGTGTGTGTATATATATGAGAGAGTGAGTGTGTTGGTGACGAGGTATGACTGTATATGTGGATTGATATGTGGAGGTGAATGTTTGTTTGGGTGGTGGGGAAAGGGTGTCTGTGTTAGGAGATGGATGCATGTGTATGTCTGTAGGAAACTCAGTTTTGCTGTCGACCATGCTGTCCTACTCTCTGTCTGTCTGTCTGACTGATTGTTTATCTGACTGACTGTCTGTCTGTCTTACTGTCTGTCTACATCCGATGGCGACTATTTACCAATTTAAAACAACCCGTAGACGGACAAGGAGAACGCGAACAGGCAAGCACGGTGGCGCCTGCAGGAAGCGACTAAAATGTGAGAGACTCAGTTTAAAGTATGTTCGTGTTCTCTACTGGAACTGCGCTTCGTTCAGTCAACGCTGACCCATTTTTTAGAAGCTCCTTTACAGCAACGACATTGTTGTCCTACAGGAAACACACCTCGGTGACGAGATCGTTAAAATTGCGGGCTTCCAATCCTTCTACAATAGACGGCACCTCAGACAGCTCATTCTTGTTCGTGACCACATACCGGTGTCTGAGGTGGACATGTCTGAGTGGAATAATGACGACTTACAAGTACACGCAGTCAGAGTGATGGGCCCGGCCCAGTTTGTGATCGTCAATGTGTACGCCTGCAATGGAAAGGTGGATACAGCGAAATGGCAGAGTTTGCTCCAGACGGAGGAAAAGAAAGTCCTTTACTGCGGAGATTTCAACGCCCGAGGAAACAAGTGGGGCAATGTAATCACTAATAAACAGGGGGAAGACCTGGAGGATGCCCTAGTGTCTGCCGATCAAGTATGCTTGAATGACGGAAAGGTTACCTGAATGGCAACCCGACAAGGGGATTCTGACAGCGTAATTGACCTGGCCCTAGTGTCTCTCTCCATTGCAACAGGATGCAGGTGAAGCACACTGGGATACCACGACAGTGATCACTTTCCTTGCGTCGTCCTGGTAGAGAAGAGCAACAACAAAGGTCATGTAATCAATGTGCCTGTTTTTATATATGACCCTACAGGGCAAGATGCCATTAGCAAAATCCGACGACGTAAAACAAGAGCAGATCGCAGACGGCGGGAGAGATGAGCCCAGCCACCATGGTGGAATGAAGTAGTCAACATGGCGTGGCTAGAAAAAAAGGAAAGCTGTGAAGGCATGGCAAAAGGCAAGGAAAATTGATCCGTCACTTTCTGAACGCCTGATCAGTCTGAAAGATGAGGTCAACAAGCAGACAGTAGCTTTCAAGTTAATTGCGAAGGAAGCTAAGACAGCGAAATGGAACGAATTCTGCAAGAGCGTTTGCTCGTGGGATCTCTTGTGACATTCTGGCACCTTCAACGGAGCATGCACGGCGCCGCACGACCAAGGGGTATCCAGGGTACAGACCTGATATGGCAGAGAACTGATGCTGATAAAGGAAAAACCATTTTGGCGCGCTATTTGGAGCAAACTGACCAAAAAGCAATGAGGATTATGGCTGCTTCCAATATTGAGCAAAGACTACTAATACTTCTATTCTACGGTCTGGTCCTTTCCCCCATTGAATACGCTCTGGCCATCCTCACTGTCAGTGCTACCCAGATTGAACGACTCGAAAAGGTGCAAAATGAAGCCATGCGCATTATTTTGGGATGTACAAGAGACACATCCTGTGGAGCAATGAGGTATCTACTTGACTTTCCAACAATGAACCAAAAAATCAGGATGTGGAGGGCTCGGGCATATCTCAAAATATGTGCTGATAAGAAACACCCACTGCATCAAGCGCTTTTTAGTGAAAAGGGCGACAGACTGAAGAGGGGGAAATCTTGGCTAGGTCAGGCAGAAGATGTTATTAGGCAAATATGCAGCCTAACCGACATCATACCTGGTGCAGAATGGATACCTGTGCCTCAGGCGTTTATTTGTACATTTTCCTGTATTGTCACACTCAACAGGCGATGCAGAGAAGAGAATCATGTTGCTGTTAATGCAGAGGTCAACGCTCTCATCGGTGAAAATTCAGACGAAGCAGATGCAATAATCTATACAGACGGATCCGTTATACGCCAAAGAAGAAGCGCATGTGCATTTACAGCACGCTCAGCGGGCAGAACAGTCAAAGAAGCCAACGGCGCCTTCTCCATGACAACCAGCAGCATGACGATGGAGGTGATGGCAGTGACGCAAGCATTTGCCTGGCTTGAAACACAAAATACACCCGTGAATGTATACTCAGTGATTCAATGAGTATGATCCGGAGGGTTCCGTGCGAAGACAGTGGCTTGAATCATTACAGAAGTCCACTGTGCGTGGAGTCACCTTTATTTTTGTTCCGGGATACGCAGGCGTCAATGGAAATGAAAGAGCTGACAGGTTGGCTGGATCCGCTATCACTACCGACGGTCAGCCTATGGATCATGCTGATATTATCAATGCCCTCAGAGAAATGGGAAGGATAGAGGACTTTGGTGGCAGTGAATCCACATCACTCGCCAGAATTGCAGACTT
>CAJHNH020001349.1:35000-124525 GCA_905116865.2 Candidula unifasciata
CATAACTTCAATTTTGCGAATTCATCCGTTTTACAGATCTGGATGATTTGTATGCAGACTAATGGTTCCTCGCGTCTCAGGTAGCTGCACCTTCCCCCACCCTGGGACCCCGGAACATACACAAGGAGCCATGACACTAAAATTAGTCTTTTCAAGAACCAGGGCGCATCGACATATCTTCTTCTTCTTCTTCGCGTTCACCAGCTGTAAACTCTGGCGGAAGGTTCTGGTTGCTCGTCCACTACTGAACTGCAGTCCTGCTCCAGAACCTGGGTGTTGCGTGTGCATCAGTTTTATATACATATGAAGCGGATCAAATATTTGTATAGATCAGTCGATACTCGACGGGTGATATAGTACCGCCTATGATATTTCTAAAAGTCACAACTGAAGATCCTTTTCCCAGGCCTTTAGGCGCATTGGGAATACACGGTTAGACCTATATTTTTATAGACCAATCGGCACTTGGTGGGTGATATGTTCACTATCGTGCCGGCCACTTGCACTTCCCAGGACTACACACACACCAACCCACGACCTTCCAAACCGCAGGCGGGCGTCTAACCGCATACACACTGCCTTCTCTAATAAATAGAGAAGGTCGTGCGCATACACCACGGCGATTCCCTCATGACATTTCTAGTATCCATCCTTAGCAAGGTTGACAATGGAAGAACTGTTTTAACATCTTGTTCATAAACATGCATGTATGCTTACTGGGAGGAGTGTTTTTCTTTCTTCTTCTTCTTTCCTTCTTCTTTTTTTCTTCTTTTTCTTCTTCTTCTTTTTTTCTTCTTCTCGTCATCCTCC
Organism: Candidula unifasciata; assembly: GCA_905116865.2. Lineage (NCBI taxonomy): Eukaryota > Metazoa > Mollusca > Gastropoda > Stylommatophora > Geomitridae > Candidula > Candidula unifasciata. Next base: position 35,811 of record CAJHNH020001349.1, read on the forward strand.
ACCTTAGCGTCCACCGGCTGTGAGCTCCAGCGAAAAAAGTTGAGGTTGTTCGTCCACCTCTGGGCTTTAGTCTTGTTCCAGAACCTGAGTGTTGCCTGCACATTCGTTTAACATATCTGGCTTGTTTGTATTCAGAATGTTGGTTCCTTGTCTCTCAGACAGATACACTCCTACTTCGAAGGAATCCCATAATGCAACACATACAACATACTTGTTGGGGAGCAAAAAAAAATTATTATTATTATATTATTATATATATTATATATATATATATATATATATATATATATATATATATATATATATATATATATATATATATATATATATATATATATATATATATAATTGTTGTTACCACTATAGGGCCCTGGAACTCACACGGGTAAAATAGGCAGGAGCAAAACGACAGTTCACAATTCTATTATTGGGTATCACTTGGATGGGGCTTCCTTGATACTGCAAGAGTTAAAAATGCAATGTTTTCTAAATTACTTTGTCTACAGGTTTGGCCAATCAACCATTTCCCCGAGCAAGAAAATACCTCTGCTTCTGGTATTCTGTTTTCTCAAATATCTTTTATACAGGTATTGCCGATCAACCATTTCCCGGAGCAAGATAATACCTCTGCTTCTAGTATTCTGTTTTCTCAATTATCTTTTCTACAGGTATTGCCGATCAACCATTTCCCGGAGCAAGAAAATACCTCTGCTTCTGGTGGTCTGTTTTCTCAATTATCTTTTCTACAGGTATTGCCGATCAACCATTTCCCAGAGCAAGAAAATACCTCTGCTTCTGGTGGTCTGTTTTCTCAATTATCTTTTCTACAGGTATTGCCGATCAACCATTTCCCGGAGCAAGACATTACCTCTGCTTTTAGTAGTCGGTTTTCTCAATTACCTTGTCCACAGGTGTGGCCAATCAACCATTTCCCGGAGCAAGAAATCAACTCTGCTTCTAGTAGTCGAATTTCTCAATTACCTTGTCCACAGGTGTGGCCAATCAACCATTTCCCGGAGCAAGAAATCAACTCTGCTTCTAGTAGTTTGGTTAGCAAACACGCATCACAGTTTACTTGCGAGAGAATTCTCATGCAGGTGAGATAAGTGTGTGGGTCTGTGATCGTTTTCCCAACACCTACAGTATCGAGATGCTACTTATTCCTGGGTCATACTCGTGGAGCAGGTCCTTGGCAGAACGTTGCTCGGTTCTTTCGTAATACCCTACCCCCCAGATGACGTCACAAGACAGTCCAACATTTTAGAGGGTGGTAAGACTGGGTTTTACGGATTTCTGATGCTTCTAACAACCCCAAAACATCTAGAACTGGCGATAACCCCAACCCACCTACGTCCCACGAGAGAGTGCAGCCTAGGTCCCACGACTGCATGCAGTCTGAGACCAACGACTGCATGCAGCCTATCTACCACCCTCTGGCATATTAGACTGTCCCGTGACCTGTGGATTTCCCCTGTTTGGGGTAGGTTATTAAGAAAGCACCCGTTGCTCTCGTCACAAAAAGATATTTGGTCACCAGCAGTGACTATGCCTGATTTATTCAATAATAACATTGATGGAGCATGACCTACTTTAGATCTAAAGTAGGTCATGGCTGGGACTAGAGCTGTACCAGGATTCAACAACAGGAAAGTCGACGATATTTTGTCTGGAGCACAAGGCTTGGTTTAAAATACTGTTAAATCAATTTGCTCAGAAGAAGCACAACAGCGGAAAAACAAAATGCCCGTGTTAGTTTCTGCAATCGTCATGTAAAGGACACGCAACTAACTGAATCACTGGTCCATTCTGCGTTGTCTGTCTTTCACTATCTGTTTGTGTGTGTGTGTGTGTGTGTGTGTGTGCGTGTGTGCGTGCGTGCGTGTGTGCGTGCGTGCGTGTGTGTGTGTGTGTGGTTGTTGTTGTTGTTGTTGTTAGGGTTACGACTCCCTAGCACTCAGCTCAAATAAACTACATACACTATGCTACAACTCACGTTCCAACGGTCTGCATGTATTCTAAGTCCATATACAGTCGCTGGCACGCTCCATATTCACGTCCAATTACTCAGTTATAACAGCTGGTATCCATCTTGACAATGCAAATGGCCAGGTAATCAAAGCCCGCTGCAGGCTGCTTTGGTAGACTCAATCTTGAATTCTTCTTCTTCTTCTTTCGTTCGCTTTAAATAGATTATCAAAATCTGCAATGTTGTCTCTAGTATGAACTTCCTGTTTCGATCCCACTCGTCACCGCGCCAAAACCAGACTGATCTTCGATTCTTTCACCATTGCGATCATCCGGTCAATTTGCACGCACTGTGTGTAACATAATCCATTTCTTCTTTATCGCACAACAATCATGCTAATTTCGTGATTGTCTGTTCTGGACCATGACACTTGGTCAACTGCTAACTATCCTAGCTTGTAAACTTTCATGCAAGAAACTTCCCTGATATAATGTATTCACCGGTGTGATAGTGGAATCATTCCTTTCATTCCGTGTTGGGTTTCTTGGGTCCAGTGGACTGGTGATATGCTTCTGGCCACAATTTTTAAAAACATTTTCTACTATACATGGACTGAAAGCATATTGTTTCCTCGCCCAACTGCTGAGATGAGTGCATGGCGAGACATACGTGATGTGTTTCTTGGGTTCAGTATAGCAGATAGGTGGACTGGTCGTTTAAATCTTGACAAATTGTTTGCTCTAGCATTTTCCACTATCCGTGGAGTTCCCTCACCCATCTACTGATGTGAGTGCATAGCGGGACAGAGTTAATTATATATTTTAAGTGGAATCCTTTTCGACTGTGTTCAAGGTTCCACCTTATTTTGAGCTGAAAAAGCGACATCAAAGTAAGTCATTAAGGAGCTAACTCATTTTGAGAACTTGAAAATATATAGATTTCATCAGCAAATACTAATTAATAAATATTAACACTTTTCTTTCTCCGACTGGATGACATGTCTTGTTTTTACAGAAATCTAATAAGGGTCTATAGATAAAACTATAAGTGCATATTCTGGTCTCCGGCGTATTCTTAAATTTGTGTCAAACGGGGCAATTGACGGGACGCACAGAGAAAAAAAAAGTTAAAATTGGACAGATGGCCACCCTATTCCAACATCACCTTTGAATTGCTAGTTTAACAATACATAAATAAATGTATAGCCGCACATACCCTGTTGACACTGCCGCGGGTTCTTTACATTATACCCTGTATGTTTTATATTTTGCAGAGACACAACCTCAGAATTGTTCCGGTTACACAAGTATTCTACAGCTACAAGAACCACAACTCCACTTTCTTTGTGTACGGAGATGAGCACAAAGTTCACGCCCCTGATTATCCAGCCAAATGTTGTTGTGGTTGTACTGTTCTGTAACCAAGTAGTTTTATGTTTTTCACCACTGTCCTTTTTGACTCTTCTGGGTTATAGTTTAGGCATGTAGGGCCTATTAAAAATAACATGAAATGATAAATTAAAAAATAGGAATTATCAAATGTTATGTTTATCATCTCATCAACTGCATTGCCGATGGGCGTGGGCGATCATTCCTCCCTAAAATTTGCGAACAACACATCTATTATACCAACTCATCAATTTTTAGCTATGTTGAAGCCCCACCCTGGCTTTTGTGACCCTAAATATGGCCAAATGGGGTTTCCGGGACCACTTCACGGGTGATCCTCATCCGCATGGTGGCACTTAGTGTCACTGTGTGTTTTATCGCTTGTGCGATGACCTGGTGGGGTAAAACATACATCAACAACATAGTGTGCTGATAACCCTCCGCACCATGATAAAGGACGGTCAAGCTTCATCTCGTATAATTTTTCTTCTTTTACTATAGTTCTTTCCATGGGCTGTGTGTCCCCTGCTTCCTCATAGCACAGAATACAAATATTGTCTGAAAAGACAGAAAGGTGCCAGTGAATGGACGTCAATGGCGCTCTAGGTCTATTGCCCTCACACAATTCCTGACATCCCCCTATCTATCCTTCTTCTATAACACTACATTTATCTTCAATATAATTAATGAAACCATTGTAATTAAATTTGTGTGACTATACATTTTGATCCCAATATCGGGTTGAACAAAGTCATGACGTTAAATATTTTATTATTGTTGGTGTGATTTGAATTAAAAGTTAATATTGTTTTTATAAATATCAAATTTCAGTTTTTTTTCTCTTCTTCTCTCTTATGGTAGTCTCTTCCGTGTATGAGATAGTCTCATATTAGGGGGAGGGGGATTGTGTGTGTGTGTGAGGGCAATAGACCTAGAGCACCATTGACGTCCATTCACTGGCACTTTTCCGTCTTTTCAGACAATATTTTTGCTCTGTGCTATGAGGAGGCAGGGGACTCACATCCCAAGGTCAAGGCAAGTGTGATTAACAAGAACTGCCCACGTTAAGAAAAGCCTTCCACAATTATAGTATGGGATTTCAGGACCATTGTTGTCAACATTTGTATTCAGTGTGTTTCTTCTCAGACGCTCAGCTCTCATTTCTTCCTTAATAATCATTCCCTTCCTGATGTGCTCCCTCCACAGCCAATGGCATTTCTTGACTACGAGTCCACCTCAATACCTGCATCGTTCATAACCTGTTTGTGCATATCTTCATATTGTAGTAGAGGTCAGCCTCAACATCTTCTACCCATCTTTAATTTACTATAGAGGATGTTAAAGACTCTCCCATCCTCCAGGTGTGACCCAGCCTTCGTAGACTGAGCATTGAGAAAACTTGTAATACCTGCTCTTTCCAATATCTCTGTTTGTTATCTTGTCCAGCCACGTATTCTTTTTAGGCATTGCATGTGAAAGCTTGTAATACCTGCTCTTTCCAATATCTCAGTTTGTTATCTTGTCCAGCCATGTATTCTTTTTAGGCATTGCATGTGAAAGCCATTTCCCCTGGTGCGAATGAGTTGACCAAGTTTCACTGAAAACACAAGCCTGATAGACAAAAGTTTTTTTTTAATCGTGAGCTTTCTGTTCTCCCAAACTCATTTTGTTAATCTTGCTGTTAGTGCCTTACCTACCCTGATGTTGATTTCTTGGTTTAGCGATAGTTTGCTATTCACTGTAGATCCCAGATAGGTCAAATGTTTCCAGCTCTTCACCATCAGTTTAAACCTCAGGTCTATCATTAACACATTACACCATAACCTTTGCCTTATTTTTGCTGATTGTTAACCAAATTCACAGAATGCCACAACAAATGCAGACAGTAAACATTGCAGCTCCGCTTCTCTGAGTGGGTGGTAATTGCTGCATCATCTGCAAACAGCAGCTCTCTGATAAGTACATTTACATCACTAAAATTGTTCAGGTCAGTGGAAAACCCAGGACACATGGTCTTGACGTCTTATGAGGCAAGCCGAAGCTTGAGGTTATATTTCTTTTTATTGCCTGGCACACTGGTTTTTACAGCCTGTGATTCAGATTTTGTCCTAGCTTCAAGCACCCAGGCTGTGTGCTGCACCTTGAGGCGGGCGGTAGTTGATCAGTGACATTCAAAAATGTCTCCCACTGGCAACCTGTGGTGCCCTTGTCTATGCAACAGACAAGGACTTATAATCCATAACTGCTGCCTCTTTATGTGTTTTTGAGACCAGTCGGGGTCATGTATGAAGTCCTCCTCTCCTAGAAAAACTGAACTTTCTGCCGGAATTTACAATCGGTGAGAAATGTCAAAAAAAAAAGAATTATTTCTGTCTCGTGTGTTCTTTGCATTTTCTTCAAAAAAAAAAAAAAAAAAAAACCACATTCCTGCTAACAGCAGAAACATAAAAATTGACAAAATAATTTGTCGGCAGTGGTCAACTGCTGATCATCTAAGTGAAATTTTAAACAATTTTCACACATATTCATTTTTCAGCTTTAGGCCAAATGGCAAATTTTTTTAAATGCAAGCATGTGAATATGAACACACACAAAAACACAACCCTCTGCTATCAATGTCAAACATGGACACTGTCTTCAGAAGATAGAAGGAAAATAGTCACGACAGAAGTCAAATGTTTACATATTATGCAAGGTGTAACAAGGAAAGATCAACTTGGGAATGATGATATCAGGAAGAGAGTCAGCACAGAACCAAAAGTGAACTTTAAAGGCAGACAACAAATTGAATGGTTTGGCCATGTTACAAGACTGGCATCAGATAGGGCACCACAGGAAGCAATGTTATACAAATGCCGTGGTAACACAGCCAGAGGTGGAACAGAAGGGCCTGTTCCGGACATCTTTTCCTGCCCTGATACCTTGAGGCATTCCAGAAGCAGAAAAAAGAAGAAAAAGCATTTTCAGGACTGTTATATGTCATTGTACAACACGACAGAAGCAGAAATGTGAATTCCTACTACAAGTAGGTTGAAGAGAATTATTACTTTTAACACAACTATACCGAGAGAATGGTACAGCTGACAGTGACCAAGAGATCTGGTCGACACTCTACTCCCAGAGGAAAGGCAAGACGGACACATACTGGCACCATCAGAATTGGAACTCCTCGCTGGCAGCTGAAGATGAGGACAAAGCGCTTATGGGAATTTCCCCAACTCCTGCCATGCCAGTTCTTAGCTAAATACAAAGACACAATTTTTATTTGCCACTTGTCCGGACATTATTTTCCCGAATTAAGGATTTAACATTTATTTGGCTCTGGCTTAGTTCTAACAATATAACAGACAAAAGCATAATTTGCCAATTGCCAAACATTGTTTTTCTCATTTTCCCGAATCAAGGATCTAGCATTTATTTGAGTGGCGTAGTGCTAACAATACAACAGACAAAACGACCTGTGTGATTTAACTCTGACAATGCTTTATTCAAATATCATGATGGAAAACAACATTTAAAAAAAAAGAATAAGTTTAAAAAAAACCAACTGACAAATATATTTAAAACATCCACATCATGCACTTGCCTACCCAGGCTGTATCTAAACTTGCTCAAGGTTTCAACACAAGCACTGGCGGCAACACACTGGTGATAATGAACCAACAGAAAAAGACAATGCAATACACTAGTACGAATAAGAGGCTTCCCTGGTGGTCGACTGCTTTCGGTGATTTATCAAATGCAAAAGCTGTCCCTGGTGAGGGCTTGAACTTTACAGTTTCATGAAGAAAGCCGTGGACTACTCAAGGTTGCTAGAGTTTTACACTTGCTTACCCAGGCAGTGTCCAAACATGCTCAATGCTTCGACACTACGAGGGCCAGTAAAGCCAAGAGTTTCTATCTTTTGAATATTCATAATCTGACGTAATATGGGGTTTAAACAAAGTTAAGGCATGGTCCACGTACAAATAATACTTAAACATACTAACAAATAAAAGAATGCACTGATCAAATAATTTCGATTTAACTGACAAAAACTGTAACACTGGTGACCATTATCGCTGACACACATAAAAGATAATGCTAAAAACAGAATAAAAGAACATTAACAATCCAGTTAAAATAATCTGAATAAGTAGTAGCAATTTGCTACTTTCTTTCTCTGTACGTGGAGTAACATAACGCATACAGATCAGTTAAAACTCAGAACAGTACATCCACTCACAATTTTCTCAATCGGGATTCAAGAGGACATTTCTAATCACACCACCATGGAACAATGGTGGTTATAGTCTGATACAAAATTAAATTAAGCTTCCCTTGCTTTAGAACCTACAAAGTGAACCTGCTACAGGTCGTTCTCATTTTCATAGAGCTACTGTGATGGGGGTAAACATTTGCAGTTGGCAGCTCTAGTAATTTTAATATATTTAATATATTTTAACTCGTTTAGAACCAAGTACCCTGCTTTGTCTATAATGTGTTCTTTGTCAAATTATTCATTTTCCCCTCATCCAGTCATTACAATAACCCAGTCTGCTGCAACTGTTACTGTAACTACTCTAATAGTGTTATTTTAAGACATGATCGAAACTTCTTTTTAGGATAGAATATGTTTTTAAAAAAAAGAACTGCCTGGTGTTGACCGAGTTCATCATTTTACTTGGTAATTTGTGCACAGGAACAATGATGCCCTGTTTAGTTACACTTATTCTACCCAATAAATAAACTTGACTTTTGAATTTGCAGTTTCTATCAGCCCTCTGTAGTTAGCAGAATTTCTGTACCAAAAGTCACTGCTCATAATAGAATAAGTAAATAATGGCTTTTACTGGCACGTGATTAGGGTTGGCATGTGTATAGGCACAATTCTGTCAGTTAGTTAATCTGCTGAACATATGCTGAACAAATATGCTTCTCTTCTGACTTTAAGGTTTATAACGACCATCTCTACATTGAGCGGAAAATGTATAGCAGAGGTCGCTGCTCATTTCTAAATAGACATCAGAATAAAATTTGCTACCACAGTTCCCCTTCCCGGTCTTTTGCAGGCACCTCTATAACTCGAGGTTTATCAATGATACGGGCTGTTTTGCTTCCCTTCTCCACAATGCCAATGATCCAGGACTGGTAGCCTTCTTGTTTCTCTATATCTTTGCAGAAAGCTGCTGCTTGTTCTCTGGGTAAAGCTATTAGTAAACCACCTGATGAAAATTAAAAGAGTTTTGGAAGGTGTTAATTTATGACTGTCATCTTCATATGTATTGTAATCTTCGTCACGTACATTGGTTGTAAACTCTGGTAGAAAGTTCTGGCAGTTTCTCCGTTTCTGGACTTTAGTCTTGTTCTAGAACTTAAGTTTTGCATGCACATCTGTTTTTCCAATCTGCCTTATTTGTATGCAGACTGTTAGTTCCCCGTCTCACAGGCAGATGCACTCCGCCTTCACACGAAGTACCCGTAATTAGTCACCTTTTTACAACATGCCTTTTTTTTTTAAAAATCGCTGACACCGGAGCCCGGAACCCATATGGAGAGTCTTTAAACATATAAACAGTATGTATGTATGTAGTGCTAACACACACACAACCAGTATTACGCTGCCGTGTATTGACAAGTGACATGCAAATCTGCTGTGTTATTATTTTAATATCAGGGTTCAGCTCGCTCAATCACTAAAAAATATGGCCTCCCCATTACAAGCCAGTTCCTGAACCATGGACAATTATAATCCTCTACAGCAAGGCTATTCCAGTGGCGGCCCATGGTGGCCTATATTCAAATGGCCCATAAATCATTGTTAGCTGTATTGTATTGATGTTCTTTCTATGCTGACGCTCAAACCACTGGCCTATGACGCTCTCCATTTTCATAATTTTGGCTCCTGAATAAAGTTAGCTGTTGTTAATGTCCACTTTAATGGTCATGTGCTGGTAACACAATGTTGGTAAAAAATACTGTGCTGAATAGTGCTCTATTGTTTCAATTGTTGAGAGTAACTACATTTATTTAAAACATTTGACCATCCCCAGCCATATGGCACAAGTGTTCATGTCTTTGTACAGAGCTGAGTCCTGGATGTTGAGTGTCATCCTATTGATATTTCTCTTATGTCATTCTTAGACCAGGGCTATTCAACTATTTTTACTCAGTGGTAAACATTTTGAACATGGGGATCCTCAGGGGCCAGAAGCCACAGTCCAATTTTATGTTGAATTAAGAATCGACATAACAGCACTCAGAACACCCTCATAAGTGCTTCGTCTCCATCTTCAGCAGCAAGCGAAGAGTTAAATTTCAATGGTACCAGTAACAACCCAATTATATAAAGCGTATTAATACAACAAGGCTGACAATGATCAGCAGGCAACTTGTTAGATCTGGCCCGCATTGTAATGGTGGGAAAGTTGGAGGGGAATGAAGGTAGAGGGAAATCAAGAAAACACATGCTGGGCAGTCTCACATTATGCACAAAAAAGCGGTTCTCGCCCCTTTGAGGGCCAAAAGACACTTTAACAGGGGTCGCCTAAAACCATTAAAAAAAACAAAACATATTCACTGAAGTTAAGTAGCAGAGAAAATAATTGGGGGCCGCGTTAGCACAGTTGACAGGAGACTCACTTTCAAATCCAGCTGCGACTTGATGCAGCCCATGGCCGGTGTTCAAAATCGAGCAGTTCCCGGAGTTCACCCATTCTCTAGGTAATGGTTACCAGAGTTAACACTCTGGGGTAAATGGTGGAATGTCGCTGTAGCTACGGAGCTGCATGCGGACAGCGACATAGTCAGTTTCTTATCAGCTGCAGGCATATTTCCAGGTCTCATTGTGCAGTGCCTGGAAATGAGAAAGCTGATCAACTGGCAGGGGAAGGTGCGACAAAAGAGCAGCCAGATGTACCAGTCACATACCACCAAAAGAAAAGAATCATTAAATCGATCAGGAAACCACCAGCCCCAGCACAAGACGGCTATTTTATTATGGACAGACCAGAACAAGTCATTATCTTCCGCCTCAGAACAGGGCACAACCGATTACGTAACCACATGTACACAAAATTCAAGTTAGGTGTATCAGCCATGTGCACCTGTGGAAATGTGCCCCAGACCGCAGAGCATGTACTCCAGGACTGCACCGATTTTGACACAGAAAACCTTTTGGCCAGAAAGAACAACAGTGGAACGTAAACTCTATGGACCACTGAATGAACTAACAACGACAGTGAAATTTATACAAGAGACAAAACTGCTGATATAGATAACTTATTTCAGGCGAACGAAAGAAGAAGAAGAAGAATCAGCTGCAGGTACTGGTGGCACAGCACTTATGGTTTATAACCGGGTGCAATGACACTGGTTCACATCTCCCGACTTTATTTTTAAAAAAAAAGAAAATAATGTTATGGTTGGGGTTTACCACAACACGAGAAACTGTATTGAAGGGTCACAGCATTAGAAATGTTGAGAACCACTGGTATAGAAGATCATCTGTACATGAGACAGAAGGTTGTGGATGGACATGACTACCAATGCCATACGACAAAGACTACATGAACTACACCACACAACTAAACAGAAGCAAAAGACACAATTAACACACATGTACTGACCAGATGTTTCTGGAGAAGTTCCCTGTAACAGCCCAAACAGGTTACCACAAGCTTTGCTGATAGCAGCCATTTTGGCGATGATGGGTAAATTGTGGATGACAAACCCTACTTCATTCTTCTGGATCTTGGCCAAGTTGCTGGCATGGCCCAACAGCCCAAAGCCGGTCACATCAGTGGCACCGTGGGCATTGTATTTGTGCATCAGTCGGGCAGCTGCAATAAGAGACAAGCTCAACATTACAATGGGATCAAACAGTCCAGGCAGCTGCAATAAGAGGCAAGCTCAACATTACAATGGGATCAAACAGTCCAGGCAGCTGCAATAAGAGACAAGCTCAACATTACAATGGGATCAAACAGTCCAGGCAGCTGCAATAAGAGACAAGCTCAACATTACAATGGGATCAAACAGTCCAGGCAGCTGCAATAAGAGACAAGCTCAACATTACAATGGGATCAAACAGTCCAGGCAGCTGCAATAAGAGGCAAGCTCAACACTACAATGGGATCAAACAGTCCAGGCAGCTGCAATAAGAGACAAGCTCAACATTACAATGGTATCAAACAGTCCAGGCAGCTGCAATAAGAGACAAGCTCAACATTACAATGGGATCAAACAGTCCAGGCAGCTGCAATAAGAGACAAGCTCAACATTACAATGGGATCAAACAGTCCAGGCAGCTGCAATAAGAGACAAGCTCAACATTACAATGGGATCAAACAGTCCAGGCAGCTGCAATAAGAGACAAGCTCAACATTACAATGGGATCAAACAGTCCAGGCAGCTGCAATAAGAGACAAGCTCAACATTACAATGGGATCAAACAGTCCAGGAAGCTGCAATAAGAGACAAGCTCAACATTACAATGGGATCAAACAGTCCAGGCAGCTGCAATAAGAGACAAGCTCAACATTACAATGGGATCAAACAGTCCAGGCAGCTGCAATAAGAGGCAAGATCAACATTACAATGGGATCAAACAGTCCAGGCAGCTGCAATAAGAGACAAGCTCAACATTACAATGGGATCAAACAGTCCAGGCAGCTGCAATAAGAGACAAGCTCAACATTACAATGGGATCAAACAGTCCAGGCAGCTGCAATAAGAGACAAGCTCAACATTACAATGGGATCAAACAGTCCAGGCAGCTGCAATAAGAGACAAGCTCAACATTACAATGGGATCAAACAGTCCAGGCAGGTGCCCTGTACACGAGGTATATTCATCTTCTTCTTCTTGGCGTTCACCGGCTGTAAACTTCAGCAACAAGTTTAGGTTGTCTACCCCCTTGTGGACTTTGGTCTTGTACCACAGCTGGAGTTTTTTGTTTGTTTGTGCACATCTGTTCCACAGATTTGGCATACTTGCATGTAGACTGTTGGTTCTGTGTAATTTTTGTAAGCTGAAAAGCATTCACTTGCGACAGGACAGAGGTAGGGTTTTGGAGAAGAATGCAAAAAATATCAATGAGAAAGAAAAACAAATAAAGCAGCCCTCATTGAGATAAATGAAAGTGGTAAACTTATTAGAAGTTTTATGTGGGGCAGTCAATGTGTTATCTTGGACATGTTATGAGAAGGAATCAACTCAACAACTTTGTAATACTGACAAGATTAATGGTAAGGAAGCAAGAAGAAGGCAAGGAGATAGAGATAACTGGATAGCCTGGCCGCATAGATGGGACAAGACAAACAAAAACTGAACTGATCCGAGATTCTGGTGACCGTGTGAGACAATGAACCATGACACAGCACATGATGATGATGATGACATATCATGTCTCAAAGGGGAAATATTTTGGTTATATCAAGCACCCAGGTGGACTGGAAAGAACAGGGGCTGAGGGCATGGCACTGGCTAATATAAAGAGGGGCTGACCAGCATACAGATGGGAAAGAGACACAAGAGATACCTTACATAGGAAACTGCACGAGGCGGGAAAGCTGACGTGACCAATTTTTATTTCAGGCGGACTGTGATGACAGCGAGGTTCTGTAAGTAGCCTGCTACAAGATGATGACAAGAGGACACTGGAGCACTTATGTAGATATCTCTGTACAATGACAGTATTCCTTCATCTCCACATTCACCAGCTGTTAACTTCGGTGGAAAGTTGTGGCTGTTTATCCATGTCTGGGCTTCAGTCTTGTTCCAGAACTGAAAGAGTATAATATACACATACATTTTACAGATCTGGCTCATCAGCATGCAGACTAGTGGTTCCTTGCATATCAGGCTTTTTCACTCTGAAGGAAAACCCTATTAAGCGGCTTTTACAATATGTTTGTCAGGCAAGCAGTGCATCTATACAACCCCCCCCCCCTTTTTGACCAGGGGCCCGGGACCCATGAAGAGAATTCTGTGTTTTCTTTTTAGCCGACCATAAATGACGCCACAGGACAGTCAATATTTTAGAGGGTGGTAAGAGAAAGCTTTCCGTTTTCTGTGCTCAATTGCATAACTTCCAAGGCTAAGGTTTTAGCACGTTAACCTAAACCTAACCAAAACTATAAGCTTAATCTACCACCCCTTGAAATATTTAACTGCCCCGTGACCTGTGGATTTCTCTTGTTCGTGGTTGGCTAATAAAAAAGGTAATGGGAATCCTTCTTTAAATGTCCTCACTAAAAGTCAAACATCATCACATGTATACCTATTCTATTGAGGCGGGCCATGCTGAACATTGCTCTCTGGTATGCTTTCCGGACATCATCTTCTGACACCACCAATTTGATACGGTTCCACCTCTCAGGCTGGTCCAGCCACTGGTAACTGTGCACTGCCACCTGGGTGCCCAGGGGTTTGGTGAGAACGAGCACATCTCCCACCACAGCATTATCTGGCCTGTACAGAAAAAAAAAAAAAATTATACTTATAACTGCCATCATTTTTCCTACCTCCTCAGTGTACAGCAACTGTAAAGAACATCTGAACAATAGCTAGCATTAAAACAGTAAAGTAAAGGATACCTTTCCACACCAGATATACAGTGCTAAACTGATATTTTAAAGACCAAGCGGTGCTCGGTTGGTGATGTCGTCAACATGTCGGCCGCTTTTACTTCCCAAGAATTAACCTGGTACACATTTATTTAAGGCTGGGTTGACCCTGTAGTCAAGGTTCGTTTTGAAAAACCATCAAATTCAATCAACGAAAAAAGGTAACTATCAAGTTACCAACTATTAGCAACATCACCAACAGCTTTTCTGGCTGGCATGGGTGATTATCCTCTCCACAACCTGTGATCTTTAACAGCACGCACCAGTTTATGTGTTGACATTACTTCATGCCATGATAAGGTTGTCAAGAATCTCACCCTTTTCAGGGATCACAACATGTTTCAGTTTCTCATAGCGAGTACAAAAAATGATGCCTCATCCTGATGTTGCAGATAAGCTGCCTTTAGGCCCTCACATATTACAAAATATCTGGGCCATTTACATTATGTTCTTATTTGACGAACAGACAAACCAGGCAACACTTACATGAGGTACTTATTTGACGGACAGACAAACCAGGCAACACTTACAAGAGGTACTTATTTGACGGACAGACAAAGCAGGCAACACTTACATGAGGTACTTATTTGACAGACAGACAAACCAGGCAACACTTACATGATGTACTTATTTGACGGACAGACAAACCAGGCAACACTTACATGATGTACTTATTTGACGGACAGACAAACCAGGCAACACTTACATGATGTACTCATTTGACTGACAGACAAACCAGGCAACACTCACATGATGTACTCATTTGACTGACAAACAAACCAGACAACACTTACATGATGTACTTATTTGACGGACAGACAAACCAGGCAACACTTACATGATGTACTCATTTGACTGACAAACAAACCAGGCAACACTCACATGATGTACTCATTTGACTGACAAACAAACCAGGCAACACTCACATGATGTACTCATTTGACTGACAGACAGATGTAGCAACACCTCCAATAGTCATCCAAGGGTTTATGACGGTCTGCCCACCGGTCACCTGAGTACCAGCCTCTTCTGCAGCATCCTGGCAAAGACACGGACAAGCATATCATTAATACACAGCAGGAGATTCGACTTGTTCAGTCTTTTTTTCTTGTTTACACTCAGTTACAATAATTACTTAAAAACAACAAAATTTTACTAATTTAATAAAACCATTCATTAACTATTCAAAAAAACGTTATAAATAAGACGATTCACTTCACTGCACACAGTTTTATCCCACACACTTCTGCATCTCACTGCAGAGCAGCATGGATCATTCTGATTACAGTGGACAGTAAGTCTCTTGAGAACAGTCTTATATGTATAATGGGCTCTCTCACAATAAGACCTTATTGTCTAATACAACTTCATGCACCAATTGTTTTTTATGGATATTTCTGTAAATGGCTTCCACTTATAGATAAATGATTCTAAGTTTTAGGTTTAAACAACAGATCAACATCAAAGCACAAGGGTAGTAACCCATAAGTGCTCCATTCTTCTTCTAACTCAAGTATGAGTCAGAAGAATCTCAGCGCAGTGCATGAACTCCACAGCACTGATAGGGATCCAGAAATACTTTCGGTACATTTGTAACTCCAAATTGTGCCTGGGCAACACCATTAGGCTAATCTTTTCAATTTCCAACCACCAAGGGATTTTTTTACGCACTCAACAATACACACGTCCGATCTTACTACCAAGAGACCAGGGAAGATTACTAGAAATCCATGTGAAAAATCCCAGCCTTCACCGGGACCTCTAGCACTCGAGGTGGATGCCATGCCTCAAGACCACGCAGCAGCCAAAATTAATAATTGATTCCTTGTTCATAATGATATCTTTGTCCATTTGCGTCACACGCTGATGAAGGTTTTTCTGTCCGCAGCGTAGATTTGTCATTCACGTTTTTAAAGCGGACTAGGTCTACCTCTCAACTGGTTTGATATCTTTTCATAGCAAAGATCACTGCACATAAAACCTTGACTCATATGTCAAAGCTGCAAATAAGTAAAAGTAAGAAAGAAGATTACACTGGAAATTAGTGGTGAATAATGTGGATCTGTAGACAGACTTGGTTCTACAAGAGCAACACCAGTAAATAAAGGGACAAAGAGGACACACCACACGAAGAGGGCTAAAGCATGTCCCATGAAACCAACAGAGATGACTAATCCAGTGAACTAACCCCAGATGAAGTCAAACGCGCCGGCCAAAAAACGCAAATAATGCAGCCTTGCAGCAAACAGGCACAATTACGTCAATCAGGTGAATGGAAAGAAGAAAAAGTCCTCTGGTTTGGTTTCCAATATGTAAAGAACACAAACATAAACCTGCAGAAAATATGATGCCAGAAGTAGTCACCTTCTGTGTATTCCCTCAAGAGGACAGGGCACATTGTGTACTAAGGTAGGCTGTAACTGTTGCGCCTTTTGGCTCAACACATCTGATTTCAGCAAAACCCCAATTAGTCATCTTTTACAACACGCTTGTTAAGGCAGTTAGTCTGTGTCTCCCCCCCCCCCTCATGGAAAACACCAAGAATCACAACAATGAATATATACATATTTTGATACTGCATTGACAGCAACAAGTGAGAAGCCAAAAAAAAAAATCTGTGCTTTCTTTTGAGCTGACCAAAAATTATGTCACTGGACAGTCCAATATTTTGCAGGGTTGTAAGAGCGAGTTTTCTGTGCTTTAGCGTGTTTCTTCCAAGGCCAAGATTTTCGTGCTTTTAGTTAACCCTAACCTAACCAAAACTATATGCTTAATCTACCACCCCCTGAAATATTTGACTGCACTGTGACCAGTGGATATTTCCCTGTTTGTGGTCAGCTAATAAAAAAGTACCTAAAAATCAATAATGCCTGCATTTACCACTGTTGCAGTGTATGCTGGGTGGTGGTGGCGTTTGAGCCTGAGGATTTGGAGCTGCATGGCTGAGCAGGTTAGGATTCTATTGTATACACCTACGCCTTTTGCATGAGAGCCCAGCGCTCTTAACCGCTCGGCCATTGAGGAAAGTTTTAATAAAAAATGTCAATAAGCTGAAATAACAAAAAGGCAGCAGTATTGGTTCTATCAAGGAAATGGATCTTGTCTAAATGCCTGGATTAGTGGGACATGACACTAGATTCAAACCACAGAACCTCAGAAATATGAGGTGAAAGCTGATTATTCTTAACCATGCTCCCTCTTTCTGGTAACAACAATAAATAAATTATATTAATTTAAAAAAAAAAACAAAAAAAAAATACAACAAAAATACAAACCTTGAAACCACGCATGATAATTGGCACAATGACATCCCTTTCCTTGTCAGTCATCTTGTTGCTGCAAGTCAGCAGCATCAACATGTTGTCGCAGTCGGTGACACCCATGGCATACAGATCACTGAGCACATTGGCACATGTGATCTTCCCCTGTAACCAGACACAAACTCAAAATGCTGCATTTAATTAAGCAGTCATTAGGCACTTTCGACCAAGGATGACATAGTGGTGTCCCGCATCTGCCAGCAAACTTATGATTACATCAGAACCTTTGGCCTCTCGCATCAATGCTTGTCTTAGAATTTCTGGCACTCTTCCGAATAACGGTTCCAAATTATCTAGGTGAAAAAGCCACCCTTTGCAGGGCCTCAATAATAATGTGTAAAAATGTGGCTGAATTTATTTGCGATAAATATGGCAGGGAGATAATCAGCTCTGACATAGATTAGCAATAATGGTGTATCAATTGCTAAACTGGCAGCTGTAGATGTTTAGTGTTAGGGTGAGGCCCAACCCTAACCATGTCCTCATTTTTATATTTTAATTCCTACTTTTTAATTGCATTGGATGACCTATTGAGATCCTGAAAAGGTAGGTTTGTGACCTAGATAATTTGGGGCCGCTGTTCAGAGTGCCAAATTGTTTGTAGATATCCTTATCTCCTCAATCCATTTGTTTCACATTCCAGTGTCTGACTGGTGATTCTCTGTTTTCTGCTTTCTCAGGGTGTGCCCAATATGCCACCATCTTATTTGCCTTACAACTGTTAATGGCAGTGGTTGCCCGCACATTTCTAATATTTCTTCAAGTTTCTTGAATTCATCCAAGTCATGTTCGTCAGTTTCTTTAGGAATTTGTTTTAGAATGCATTCAAACTTTCGTTCCATGCTTTCAGTGGTTCTTTAACTATAACCGGCATATGTTCAAATAGTAATAACAATGAAATTGAAATTATGTAACTTGGTTTTAAAACACATACCGTGCTCAGGCTTTTAAAGGCCGCTATTTTCTCAAAAAAAGTATTTCTTTATTTGGTTAACTTTACAATTTAATTCAACTTTTACATTATTTTTCTGACTGCAATTAAAAAAAAAAAAAATTATTTTAATGCAGCCAAAAATTATGGCTACACAAATTTAATTTTTGTGTAATAATAAACTGTATATACAAGGAAGACGAATGGTCGTAGACCAGAAAGCAGACCAAGAAGGCGCTGGACAGATATTCTCTAAACAGACCTGCAAACAATTGGTGTTACCAACTGGAAAGAGAAGGTGAACCAAAGAAATGAGTGGAGGCGGTTGATATCTGCAGCAATGAACCTCAAGGGCTCAGAACGCTGAAGAAGAAGTAATAATAAACACCTCACCCAACAAGGTAAATCTGGTGAAGAAAATACAGAACGAGCACCATAGTCTCTGTAAATCACAATCATCACATACTTTTGCTTTAAACTGTCAGAATTCTTAAAATCAGGGCTTGTTTTTGTGTGTGTGTGGTACACAGAACCATTATCTTGTAATTTAATTTTTTTTAGGTGTCACATTTTTGTACTGATTTATCCAGCAACAAACTGTTACGACTATAAAGTTATACAGTCGTGTATCCAACAACTAATTGTAATAATGACTTTGAAGTTATATATTCTTGTCTCTCACAACAAACTGTTGAGACAAACACAAATCAAACCATCATGTAGGGATCATCAACGAGGGGGTAGAAGAAATCTGTTGTTTGAACGAGGGAAAGTCCACCATGTCGTAGAGGGGTGATAGAGGAATCCATGCCAATGCCTGAAACAAAAACAATAATAATCCTAAATCAGGTTGATAGTTCGAAAAAGGGCACACAATTTTCAAACACTGAATGAGATGAATGTAAACTTTTGCTATGTGCTATACTGTGACATGGTGTAATGCTAACTAACCACATTACTCACCTAATGCCAATTGGCTTGTAAAAATATGGGTGCTCTTCCTGTATGCCCGATGAGCCTGAGGCGTTAAAAGGGATCTTTACTTGTATACGGTGACAGACCATAACTGATCAAAAATGTGTCTTCAAATTCTTCACTTACTTAATTAGCCAATCCTCTTCTATTCTAAAGTGCAGAGGTTTGCAAGAGAGATCATCAGCCTTCTCTATCAGCAGTTTTATCAGAGGCTTTTTTCTATTTCAGTCCTCTGTCAGCCAGGGACTGTCCGATGCTGTCTTTCCAGTGAACCCTGGGGGTCTGCATTCCTGGCCTCCCATTCTGGCCAATTTTCTTCCATTCTGCACACATGTCCATTCTTCACAATCACCTGCTGTACACTCCAGTGAAAGGTCCTCGTTTTCAGTCTCCTTCCGAACTTGAGAAATTTTGCATGCACAGTCGTTTTACAGATCTGGTTTAGTTGTAAAAAGATGGTTGGTTCCTTGCCTCTTGGGCATACACACTTGGGAACCAGTTTCTAAGTTGGCCGCAGAAAGGCATAGACAGATTCTGACCATCATCAGCCCTACTTCACCACATGTGGTTCAGCACCTTTCCAACAATATATGTATTACATTACGTATTACACACAAAGCTTGGCTACTTGCAGACCATACATACGTATCAAAAACATCTGTTAAAGCTCACTTGCCTTTGGCTGTATTTTAAATTGGAAATGTAGATGAACAGGAGGAATATTATGGCAAAGATACATTTTTTTGATGATATTCCTCCCTGCCACTGTCTGATACCATCCAGATGATTTCTCTTGACATGCTTCTGCTAATCACTAAGCCTTCTTGTGGTCACTGTTTACGGGTGTAACCAATTATATGTTCCTGTGCGGGTTCCAGGGCCTTATTTGTTGTGTGTTGAATGAATGCTGAGTTAAGAATAGACACCACAGCACGCAGGGGACACACATAATCGCTCTGTCCCAATCTTCAGCAGCAATTCGAATGGCACCCGCAACTGTCTGATTGTATATCTGTCTTACTTTTCCCTTAAGTGTTGAGCGACAGCCAGATCCCTTGGTCACCCCTAGCAGTGTTTTTCTCCTTAGACTAATGATCTGTTTGTGCCTCCGTACAATTCACCAAAACACCCTCACAACATCTAGCTTGTCATACATAAATTCCCACCAAGTTGTGCAGAACCGGCCACTATATCTGCCTACTCCCTTCCAGAACATATCTGCATAACTGTGAGAAAATATCCAAAGGATGCTAACTACCCAGGACCTCATAAGCCATGCTTGCCACTCTGCAAAAAAGCATGCCCATTTCCACCTTTCTCAGCTTGCTCTGTGACTGTCAGTTACAATTACATGTGTGTACAGCTGTGTGTGGTGGGAAGGGGTGGGAGGAAGGGGGTAGACCCATTGTCCCTTAATGCGATATAAATATCAACAGGCCCCCAGATCATGCAAGTTCTGTGACTTTTATCCAATCTATGCCACCTATAAGATATATTTGAATGTCTGCTTAAGAAGGCAAAACTGTTGCTTCTTCATAGTGAAAGAACAGGCCAAAAGATTTAGTTTTAGTCACAAACAATGACAATCACCATGGGGCCTTTCAGAAACTCCCAAATTTGATTGGGGAGGAGGGAGGTCCTGGGGAAAAGGCTCCAGAAAAACTGGAAGGCTTGCTCTGCTGTTGGTTGGGATGACCATCAAATTAAAAAAAAAAAATAGGAGGGGCCTGAAAAAATGGGCGGGGTTGGGAGAGTTCACCAAACGCCATGTTAAATTTATGAAGATAGAAAGGGTTCCCCCAGGAGAACGTCAAACAAGTATCTCAATTAGAAAGAAATTACCGATTTCTGTATTGAAAAAGCTTGCAATCTCATAAAACTGCCTTTTCTTTATATATGATAACATTTTTCAATGAGCTATTTGCATTTTAAAAAGGATGATTACGGGGAAAAAATAAAGGAAAATTAACGGTTTGAACTTTTTCGTCATTTTTCTGGAAACCGGGAATTTTATCATGATGATTGTCATTGTGTACGTGGACAACCACAATGCCATTTTAAAACATGACAGAGTAACTTACCAATTCGCGGAGATGGTGCACCATATTGGAAATGCGCCTGCTCCGCTTCCTGAGCATTGCTGTCCTGTGTGAGTCCCTCAAGGAGTTTGAGCAGAATCTCCTGAGGGACCTTACACCCTCATCCCTTTAGGTCAGCAAACTTCGTGAGTCGGAAATTGGGATCCAACTCGTGTGCTAGCGGATCAAACGGGCGACGCATCTCCATTTTTAACCACCACCAAAGCTGTAGCAAGAAAGTTCGTCTGTAAAACGCAAGAAAATAGTCTGCAAATGTTATCCTGTACAAAATGAGACGTGTGTGATTGCGAGAAATGTGGAAAATACGGTTAAAATGTTGAAATAAAGAAAGGGCGGATTTACCTAAAAAATGGCTACCTCCCCGGCAGACGATAAAGTTCCCGGATGAATGGAAACTTTGAGTTGTTCTCTTTCAGGGAGCGGTTAGCGCCCTTGGCTGGGATCCTTCCTTGTAATATACCACATCTTTTTTTTTACCCCTAAGGCTAAGTTAGCTACGAATAATCGTTCCTTTAGCCAAAGGTTAGGTTAGTTGCGTATCCTTTACAGGACGTTGCAGAACCAACCCCAGCAGCCCCTGGCTGTTGTGTGGTTTCTCTAGGCAAATTTACGTCCAGTGGTTTGCCAATGCCCTGGACGGTCGGCCCCCTGATACCACTGTCGAAACCAACACAAGACGCGTGGCCCACAGCTAGGACCGAACCCGGCATCCCGGCATTATGAAGCGTTCGCATTGACTTAGCCACAGAGCCGACTTTAGCCAAAGAGCCCTTTTTAATAATTTATTTTACCTTTCCAGATTTGTATTCTGTAGGATTAGCATCTCCAGGATGAAAATAAACTAGCTACAAATCCCTAAAATCCCTTTAAATCGTATTCATTCATTCATCATCATGTTGTGCCATTAAATGTCATATAGGGTAGGCAGCCTATGCCTCCAGTCCGTTCTATAGGGTGAAATTAGTTCAATATCATGGATGAAATACTTTCCCCCAGTTTTAACCTCTCTCGTCAACGTTCACTAAGAGAAAGAAGTAGAAAAATAGAAGGACACGCTGAACATCATTCAAATCGAAAGCTATAGTTAACTGCGCCGGGAATGAAACCTGTCACTTCCAAATGGCGTGTGCGCCTCGCTTTGGAAACAAGTGCACTAAGGAAATGACCAACTATGCACCCCCAATTAAAGGTGTCTTCATTGGCTATGTCTATTGTACTACTTGAAATCCACAGTTATGGAATACGAACATAATTCATCTCAAACAATTGAAACCGCACCATAGGTTACTGAAATTTATATTAACCAAGCAGTAAGAATTACAAATATATGCAACAAACATTTAAGAAAGATTGGTAGGTTCCATTGTTTTTCACGTATGTGTGTGTGTGTGTGTGTGTGTGTGTGTGTGTTATCTTTAAAAGTATTTGATTTTTACATTTCATATCATTTCAAGTAAATTATTAAATATGTTTATCATTCAGCACATTAGTATTTATTATTATTATTATTATTATTATTATTATTATTATTATTATTATTATGAATAGGCTGATTGGCACACAAAAAATTATTGCTTGAAATAATGTGAAATGTGTAATACATTGTTTTAAAGAATATGTTTACGCATTGTTAAAGGGGATCTCTAAGTCCAATAGAAAAAAAAAAAAATTGGGAGAAGGAGGGGGCAGGGTCAAGGGGTCAGAGCTCCTAGGTAGCGGTGTCTATGACAGCCGCTGAATGCGAAGAAGAAGATGTCATGCCCATAACATCTTTTGAATGCCCATATTAGCGCAGTCGATAAGAGGCCCGCATTCAAATCCAGCTGCGACTCGCTGCAGCCACGGTCGGTGTTCGAAACCGGGCGGCCTCAGGGGTTCACCCAGCCTCTAGGAAATGGGTACCAGAGGACACTCTGGGGTAAATGGAGGAACGTCGCCGTAGCTAAAGAGTTACGCGCGAACGGCGACACGGGCGAACAATTCTTATCAGCTTTCCGTACTGGTGGCAGAGCACTTATGTTTTATAACCGTGTTCAATGACGCTGGTTCACATCTCCCGACTTTACCTATTTTAAGACCTGGAAATTAATACTACGAACCAATTATGTAAAACACAACGCAGATAACACGGAGTTATTGCATTTCTTTATTTGATTTAATTTAATTACACAGCATTAAAAGCGTATGGCATAACGTAAGTAAACAAACGAAAATAAACATTTATAAACATGACTTTTTCCTATAGCAAAGTACGGATATGGGTCATGGAATATTTCACAATTATTATCAACATCGTCGTCCTAATCATTGTCGTCATCATCATCATCATTATCAGCTTGCTGTGCCATATAAACTTAATTTAGGGCTAGCAGTTTATTTTTTCATGCCTTTCTATTTAGTGCGGCTGTTTCAGTACCTTGGAGGGAATACAGCCCAGTAACCTTTAGCCTCTTTCATCAACGTTCGTCTTTTCTTTTATATACACCCTTGTCTCCTTATTGTTGGCCTCTCCTTTTAACCTAGTCTGTTTTTTATTTTTGTTTTGGTTTATCATCAGCATCATCATCCCGTAGCACCGTGTGTTGTTATGTCACCAGTTTCTGTTGACTGCCTGATCAGCTCTCTTAACTTTTGTCGGTCAGTTGCGATGGACTTCATGGTAGCATGCCTGAGGCCTGTCCAGTTAGTCAGGTTCTGTAACCAGGTCTTTCTTGGTCTGCATCTTCTCATCTTTCCCTCCACTGAGCACTGCAGTATTGTTTTTGAGAGGCTGTTAGATCTTATTACATGATCAAACCATTGCATTTGTTGAGTTTTCACTGAAGTTAAAAGAAGTTCATAGTTGCCAATGGTTATTTTTTTGTAACGTCTTAATTTCCCCAACCTATCTGTTTCCAATCTCAGGGCCTGTTTGATAATTCTTGTTTCCCTTCTCCGTAGGCTGTGTCCAGTACCCCCTCCCCCCACCCCCTTTTTTTTCAAACGTCTTGGTTTTATAACTTTTGATCCACGACCGGCTCCAGCTGACGGGCCGTGCTGTTGACGTCACGCTCTGGGGCTAACGACAAATAATCAAGAAAAGTCGGCTTAAACTTGTGAAATTATTAAAGAAGGCATGTAGATACTTAAAAGTTAAAATTCAAGTTGACTTCTCTCATAACTGTGGAAAATAGTTTATTTCTTATTTGAGAACCGCTGCGTTAACACATTATTAACTCGACCCGGTGACGTCAGCAGCACGGCCCGTCAGCTGGAGCCGGTCATGTTCTGATCCAAGCTGTTTTTCAAATATGTCTCTTATTCATCATCATCATGTAGCAGGTCCTTTGCTCTCATCACAGTCTGCCTGTAAGAAACTCCGTCTCTTGCCAGTTCTCCTGCCTCATGAACTTGCACACTCAAGGAGTCACTTATATCCTGTGCCCATCTTCGTGTCGGTCGGCAACTGCCCCTCCTTCCTGGTACCATGCCTTCTGCTATAATTGTTTTTCCAATCCATCGTGGCGCTTGATATGACCAAAAT
Organism: Candidula unifasciata; assembly: GCA_905116865.2. NCBI lineage: Eukaryota > Metazoa > Mollusca > Gastropoda > Stylommatophora > Geomitridae > Candidula > Candidula unifasciata. Next base: position 60,620 of record CAJHNH020001349.1, read on the forward strand.
ATTTCAGCTTTCGAGAAAGGATGCTGTTTATTAGCCATCTTTCTTGATGTTCAGATCTTTAAAGATGTCAATATTTCTCATCTTCTTTTTCCAAGATATTCTGAGAATCTTTCTATAGCATTTCAGCTCAAAAGCCCCTATTCTCTTTCTTAAGGCCTGAGAGATAGTCCACGACTCATATCTGTGTGAATCCACAGGGAAGATGCATAGGCCTACTCTCAAAATTCTAATTTTTATCTCCTTGCTGGTGCTTAACCATAGACTTTTAAGGCTGTTTTACTTCGCCTTTTTTTTTTTTTTACCTATCCCATATTCGTGAATTTTCTTTTAATAACACGCTCTTTAATTCACCGGACAAGAAAATATTTGCGTTTAAACGTAAATGATTTGCTAAAAAAAAAAGTATCTCCACGTATCCATAACACGCACATGACTATATAGTACACCATATAGTGTAGCCATTATGAGTGAAGGAGTATTACTTCTTGGGCGATTGAATTGGGTATATGAGAGTGTCCTTGTTGGTTTGCCATCTATGATGAGATTCTTCTCTAGGGGTAGTTAAACCGTCAGGTATGAGGCCAAAAGGAAATGCAGAAACAGACAGACAGAAAGGCAGACAGACAGAAAGGCAGACAGACAGAACGGCAGACAGACATATAGACAGACAGAACACTTCTTAGAATATTACGCATAAAAGAGAAGAAAAAAGTACAGACATCTATGAGATTCGAACATCAAAATAAATTGGCCAATAAACAGCACCGTGTCTTGAAAACTTAAAATTAACTGACACGATTTAGCACGCCGACTGCCTTTTCTAGAGGGCTTGATAGTGAAAACATGTTCATAGACCTTTAGACGTAAATCCAAATTAATAAAACAGCAGCAGACTGTTTCATCTAGTCATCTGAGTACGTGCTTGCCATTTGTCCTCTCTGTGCTGCTAACTGTAGATTTTGACACCCTGAAAACAGAAAACCTGAAGGACGTACCCACGGGACCTGAAGGCTTGACACTTAGATACTAAAGGATCTCAGAGCTGATGGCAAACCAACATTTCTATAGAGTTTGTCCTTAGGACGTACTATGGAAGCCAAACTAATCGGACCTGTCCTGTCCTGCTTATGCTGGAAACTTGTGCAACAAATGTATTCTGTTATGAAAAGCAATATAATTTATTCGTCTTCTTCATTCTTCTTTAATCTTCGTCTTCATTCTTCTTCCTTCTTTTTCTCCGTTCATGCTTCTTCCTTCATTCTTCTTCCTGCTTCTTCTTCTTCTTCTTCTTCTTCTTCGTCTTCTTCTCAAGTGACCACCGTTTGCTAAACTTCACCTGTAAAGATTATCGAATTCTTTGTTCCAAAGCATAAGTATCAAACAAGAGCAGGTAACCATGTATCGTTTTAGTATATTATAAATTATTTCCCTTTGTGTGAGAATCTTGCCAGTTGAACGACGATATGTAATATTTCACATGGAATCGTTTGCTATAACTAAGTGGAGTTTTAAAACTAACACGGTCTCCTATATCAGTCATATTTAAAGTGCGCACTAGGAAATGTTCAAGGAAATAAAGACGCCTTATATAAATCCATATATTTTATATGTCCGTAAAGATATTTATTACCACCATATACCACCATATATCCAACACGACACACGGCATTAAAAATTGTCAATTACATTACATTACTAATCCAGTCGTCTCCTTGTGAGATGCAATTTTTCGTTTTTTGAAGCCCTTCTACGGCTCGTGCCAGGGGCCGCAATATAGTCAGGCTTTAAATATGGTCTAATGGCTAAACCCGGTTTCTGGGACCTCTCCACGGTAATCCTCATCCACATGGTGGCACTTGTGTCATCGGGTGTTTATCGCTTGTGTGATGTTCTAGTGAGGTAAAAATCTACTACTACTACAACTACATTACTGCAGTTCTCTTGTCATCCCTTTTACGGATGCAATTTTTCGTTATTTGAAGCCCTACTCTGGCTCTTGCCAGGGGTCGCAATATAGCCCGGCCATAAATATGGTCTAAAGGCTGAACGTGGTTTCTGAGACCCCTCCATGGGTGATTCTCATCCACATAGTGGCACTTTGTGTTATCGGGTGTTCATCGCTTGTGTGATGTCCTGGTGGGGTAAAAGTAGATAGATATGTTACATTACTTAGTATGCTATTTTTTTTTTTAAATAACACTGTGTTGCCAGTTCTAAAAGTGGACAATAATGATAGGGAAAAAATCAAAACAACATAAAGAAAATGTTTACGGTTAGTTGCGTATCCTTCACAGGACGTTGCAGAACCAACCCCAACAGCCCCTGGCTATTGTGTGGATTTTCTAGGCAAATTCACGTCCAATAGTTTGCCATGGCTTTCTGGACGATCGGCTTTCTTGATACCAATGTCGAAACCAACGCAAGGCACATGGCCCGCAGCTGGGATCGAACCCGGCATCCTGGCATTTCGAAGAGTTCGCATCGATAGCCACAGAGCCGACACATGTTTACGACCAATTTTAAAATAACTATAAGAGACATGATCATAAATGATGGCATCAGGAAAGCAGTTGGGTCGGAACCAATTCTGAACTACATCAAGAGACAGTAGATCAACTGATCTGAACATGTGTCACGACTACCACCAGATAGTGCACCACCGAGTCCTGTCTCATGGACATAGCGGAAGCAGAACTAGAGTTCGACCACACAGGCGATGGGTAGGTGGAATATCAGAAGCTGTATATACCAGCATCTACGTATCAAGGCTCGCTTCTTCAAATCCTGTCGTTGAAAGGCAGAACAGCACCAGAGAAGAAGAAAAAGAAGAAGAAGAAGAGGAAGAGGAGGAGGAGGAAGAAGAAGAAGAAGAAGAAGAAGAAGAAGAAGAAGAAGAAGAAGAAGAAGAAGAAAGAAGAAGAAGAAGAAGAAGAAGAAGAAGAAGAAGAAGAAGAAGAAGAAGAAGAAGAAGAAGAAGAAGAAGAAGAAGAAGAAGAAGAAGAAGAAGAAGAAGAAGAAGAAGAAGAAGAAGAGGAGGAAGAAGAAGAAGAAGAAGAAGAAGAAGAATAAGAAGAAGAAGAAGAAGAAGAAGAAGAAGAAGAAGAAGAAGAAGAAGAAGAAGAAGAAGAAGAAGAAGAAGAAGAACAAGAAGAAGAAGAAGAAGAAGAAGAAGAACAAGAACAAGAACAAGAACAAGACGAAGAAGAAGGAGTATGTTATTATACACAACTCTTTACTGTATGTGGCCCTTACAATCGCTGATTTTACTTTTTCTACGTAACGTGTTGCTTAGAGAACAAATAAATCAACAGTTCGAATTTGGAAAAAAAAAAAAAAATACATCTTAGTTTGGGGCGGATTTGAATTGAACTAGACAGATGCAGCGCAGACCGCTAAAGGCGATCTCGGATGTGGCGAATTTCTGTTGCGGAAAACATGTTGTTTATCTCATGCACTTTTCCTTGCTTGAATTCTTATCTGGAATAAGAGGGATTTCTGTTAAGAAGAACCAATTGTTAAGTCCCTGGTGAGTTTTGCTTATCAGGTCTGCCCCATACTAGACAAGGGCACTGACACAAAGAAAACATTGAGCCTACTTAAAATTGTTTAGTGTGCTGGCTGCACTCAAGAGGCTTCATCCTTGTTTAAACTTGCAATAAAAAAATAATAATAACAATCACAGTAATTTTTATTATGCGCTCAGTTGCAAATTAATACATTACTACACCAACTTGATGCACCCTACAGTCCTTTGCGGGTAAAGGACGTAAGCTCATGTTGAACAGTTGTCTTTTTTCCTGACTAATATCCATTTTCTGTTTTCACACGTGTCCTAAAACTTCCACTTATCAGAGAAGCATGAGGATTTTTCATGGATAGACCTCAGATAAGTGTTTTTGTGTATTCTTGTTTGTAATTTTAACGCTGTTTATTCTTATCCTTTGCTGATGAAGGCTTTCTCGCGACAGTGTTCATTTGTTATTTGTGACTGTGATAATGTGAAGCTGACTGAGGCCCTGCTAGGGTATATTTTCTGCCTCGATAATTTGAAACCGTTATTCGGAAGATAGCAACTAGTTTTACTTTTCGTTAGGTGTGATTTATTTTTCAGGACACTGCAAATAACACACATTTATATATAATTTCACAATAATATATTAATGAAACGGCAAAACAATAGAAATCGCTATATAAATCAATGTTTGTGTGTTTGTTTCACCCCTATAGACTCGGAAACTACTGAACCGATTTAGCTGAAATTTTCAGGATATGTTTGTTGTGATACCGGATTTTGAACTGTCGTGGTTTGAAATTTAACCTGTCACTGTTAGAGATAGGTGACCACAATTTATGCCATAATATACGCAACTAATATTTATAACTTTAGTGATTTCTAATTATAGCCACGTTAGTAATTGCGCATGCGCCGTGCAGCCAACACCTCTCTCTAATACATAGAGTAGGTCATGGTACAGCAAACAAGACTATATCTATATCTGTGCAGGCAGTGATTGCCACAATAACTATATTAGACACGATTTATATTTTCTGTTTTTTTTTTTTCAAACATCCTTTGATGAGTTGAAAAGTAGCCGATGGATTGGTAGGGAAAAAGAGGGAAGGGGGGAGGGCATCAGGGACTATCTCGACGTCTGCGCAGACATTAACTGCGATATTAACCGTGTTGGACACGTGCGATTTCTTTTGTTGTGCCGTTTCATTAATATATTTGGAATATCTGTAAATGAGAAAACAATTGCCTGCTGTTTTGAGTTGTGTTATAATCGGGACACTGCAGACACTTAAAATAGTTAATTTCTCTTTTCGTTGATACGATTAAGTGGCTGCTTGGTCGAATGGTTAGAACACTGGGTTCCTGTGCGGGAGACCAGGGTTCGAATCCACAGTAGTTAATTTATTATTTTTACCCCGGACTAAAATAATATCCTCATCTGCTCTGTCGTGGTGACAGCACTAGCCATATTGCCTTAATACTTAAAAAAAAAAAAAAAAGTAAATGGGTAAACCATTTGATAATTAAATTTGACAATTTCGCATAAATTATGATTGCATTTTTAAACTTTCCGATTGCATGGTTACGCTGAAATTTCATAGATTTCCATTTATTTTCATTTAGATTTAGTTATTTTATCTGCGTTGGAATTTTAAGCTTTGCTGTTTACCATGGCGTTCATTTCCTAATGATGGTGTTTTTTTCCTGTGTTCATTTGCTTTTCAAGCTTTTTTTCCCCTCCTAACTACTTCAATGAGGAAAAGAGTTGTCGGTGAATTTAGGGGGGGGGGGGGGGGGGGACTATTAACTGAGCGAGCTTCAAGTCCCAGTAACTGCTTTGCCCACTTAAAGTAGCAGCAGCAGTAATAGTTGTGGTTGGGCTGTTACACCATAGTGCTCTCATGTGAAGACCGCCGGTAAGGTTATGGCGTTCTTCTGTCGGGAAGTGAAATTATACATCCTAACCTGACCAGTCTGTGGCGACAGCACTAGCCTTGCGGAACCAAATCTTCTGGCTCAAGACTCTCTGTCTACTCCGATGGTAACACAGATAGCAGTGACATTATTTTAGCTACTGTAGTGGTGGTCGTGGTAGTAGTTGTACTGGTACTTGAAGGACGATGTCGTAAATCTTACACTAGCTGTACCCGGCCATGCGTTGCTGTGGCATAGTTTGGCTAAATGGAAATGAAAGAAAATAGAAATCGCACGTGTCTAATACAATCATTGTCTGCTCAGATATAGAGATAGTCTTTGATCCCCACCCCACCACCCCCACCCCCAACTAAATCCACCTACTACCCTCCCCTTTATCAAATTTATGTCATTACCCCTCCTCCCCTCCCCTCTTCCACCGACTACTGCTTTCTCCCTCTTCGAAATATTTGAAAATCATTACCTGGCGATATTTTTTTGTTGCTGTAACTGACGTTGACATCACTGTCCATCTGGACTAAAATGGGGAGCAGGACAGTTCAAAATCCGGTATCACAACAAACATATCCTGAAAATTTCAGCTAAATCGGTTCAGTAGTTTCCGACAGTTCAAAATCCGGTATCACAACAAACATATCCTGAAAATTTCAGCTAAATCGGTTCAGTAGTTTCCGAGTCTATAGGGGTGAAACAAACACACAAACATTGATTTTTATATATATAGATTTCATAAGATAGCAACAAGCGGTATGCGCGCTTAATAGGTAGAAAGCGTTCTAAAATCGCACCTTACCTCCATCATTTGGATCTACACACCTGCAGGCGTAAAGGGTAATGAGCGAACGAACCAACTGGCAAGCAATGCATCAACGCATGTGGGAAGAAGCATGGACAGAGCAGATATTATTAACACTGAACGGACTGGTGTAGTAGATAATGACGAATTTCGGACACTAACACGATTACGTGACAAGGGCATACAGTATGGTGAAGCACGTCTATGCTACCATCGAGGCCAAGATAGAAGACATTATAACCAACTTCTCATGGGAACAGTTAGTAGAAGTACCTTGGATTGGTTGCTGCATCGGAAGACTGAGCACGCGTGGGAACACTCAATGTCCAGTGACATTGATTGTGAAACATAACACAGCATAGTATTATTTCCGAACACCTTGTGGGAATTTAAAAAAATAAACTAATGGAACATTAACAGTTTAAGAAACTTATCGACCGGGTCGCTACAACAGTAAAAGCAAAAGTATCTTGATAATAAAAACAGTATAATCGTTAATATTAAAAATTCTATATAAGTATATTCGTTATTTGTAACTTTCTTCTAGTGAGTTATAACTTTCTGAAGACGTAATTATATTTTGCAGCTCGGAATCCGCAGATGGATTAAGGGAGTACCACCGTGTAGAAAGCCACAGTCTAAACTTGTATAATCCATGAAGGAGAAGTTGCCAGGCAGTGCTCAGCATGATCCCGAGAACACAAGTGCAGACTGTCTCCACCGGAGCTGCCCAGTTCATGAAGTAGTAGGTTCGGCCACCTGAGGAGCATGGAAAAAAAAAAGGTTTAACTCTTTCAGTACTAAGCAGGTGTTACTTTAGCTCAGTTAACTTTAAGCAATACATGTCAAGGCTGAGGACGTAGTCTAAAGCCATGTGGATGTGGAAAGCAAGGGAAAGCTACATCATTACTGTCCTAAGAAACGTGTGATAGGTTCTCAGAATATTTTGGATAAGGAAGAGGAGAAATACTGACATCTTGAAAGGTCTGAACATCAAAGAAGATTGGCTAATAAATAGCACACTGTTTCGGAAGCTGAAATATGTTGCTCATATCAAGCGCCACGATGGATTGGAAAAAAATAATAGCAGAAGGCAAGGTACCAGGAAGGAGGGGCAGGGGCCGACCAACACGAAGATGGGCACAGGATATAAGTGACTCCTTGAGTATGAAAGTACATTATGTGGGACAGCTGGCGAGAGACCGAGTTTCTTTCAGGCACACCGTGATGAGAGCGATGTTCTGCAAAGGACCTGCTTCATGATCACGATGACATGCCACAGTAACATTTTTGAGGTCATTCATCTTTGCAGTGCAACTTATGGCTGTGAGTCATGGAATCTCACCCAGTCATTCAATAAGAAAATGAAAGCTTGTGAATTGAAATGCAACAGAAAAAGTCTTAGATACCATGGACCAAAAACAAGAAAAACATCAACATCCTGCATGACCATCGTGTCAAACGCCATGGTGGTCTGAAGAAATATTTGAGGTTTAGAACAAGGGGTCAACATCATGGCACACGGGCGTAACCCATGAGTGCTCTGTTCTTCTTCTCAGTCTAGTCCGAAGTAGCTCGGCTCGGTGCACAGGCACTGTAGCACCGGCGAGGATCCTGAAATACTTTAGGTAGATTTTTAACTCCAGGCAGCGCCGTTAGTTTTCTTTGTTCGATTTCCAACTGCCAAGGAATATTTTACGTGCGCAACAATGCACACGGGCGTCTGATCTCACTACCCAGAGACCAGAGGGAATTACTAGAAGTCCAAGTCCACGTGAAAAAATCCCAACACGGAATCTCTAGCACTGGGCGCGGACACCGTGCCTCGAGACCATGCAACTTCCCTGGTCTGGCGAGAATAGTGACGGAGAGTGCAGTTTCAGGAACACGAGGCAAAGAGCCACCTCCTGAAGGTGGATACCTGACGTTGAAGATGCATTGACTATCAAAGCACATAGGGCTAGAGAACTGGCAAGGGAAATAGAAACTTTCAGACCTCCCGTGAAGAAAGCGACGTTCTGTAAAGGGCATGCTGACTGATTGATTCAACGATTGATTGATATGATTAATAAATTGATTGACTGAGCAAATGATTAGGTCTTAGGAGTTCAATATAATAAGAATTAGGGGCAGGAGTGGTTCAAGCAAATATCAGGCCAAAGTGGATCAGTGTCCCAAATGGACGGAGCACACAGAGTTCATAAAAGTATATTGTGTCATTTAAATGTGATATGCAATTTTTCGATATTAAAAGCTCCACCCTGGCTTTAGCCGGGGCCCTAAATATAGCCGTGCCATATTTTTGGGACCTCTCCACGGGTTATCCTCACCCGCATGGTGGCACCTTGTGTCACTGGGTGTTTATCGCTTTGTGTGTTGTCATGGTGGGGTAAAAATTATATATAATACACACATACGGTCTCCGTGATGAAGTGGGCAAGAAGTTTGCCTCGCGATTTGAAGGTCGTGGGTTCGTTTTACGGCAGTGCGGTTCAGTTTACTAGTGCAATTTTTACAGAGATATTTGGGGATTGTCGCTCTGAGCTATATAGGATAAAACTCTGTGCAATTAAGTCGATCCTCTTACCCTTACCCATATTCTTATCACTATTTCTGCTATTTATCCAATAGCCTAAGCTGGTATCACAGAACTGATACGTTAACCTTTAGCACCCCACAGTCGAGTATATTGGACTTCAGCCGCCCACCTCGTAGCCTCCCACAGTCGAGTATATTGGACTTCAGCCGCCCACCTCGTAGCCTCCCACAGTCGAGTATATTGGACTTCAGCCGCCCACCTTGTAGCCTCCCACAGTCGAGTATATTGGACTTCAGCCGCCCACCTCGTAGCCTCCCACAGTCGAGTATATTGGACTTCAGCCGCCCACCTCGTAGCCTCCCACAGTCGAGTATATTGGACTTCAGCCGCCCACCTCGTAGCCTCCCACAGTCGAGTATATTGGACTTCAGCCGCCCACCTCGTAGCCTCCCACAGTCGAGTATATTGGACTTCAGCCGCCCACCTCGTAGCCTCCCACAGTCGAGTATATTGGACTTCAGCCGCCCACCTCGTAGCCTCCCACAGTCGAGTATATTGGACTTCAGCCGCCCACCTCGTAGCCTCCCACAGTCGAGTATATTGGACTTCAGCCGCCCACCTCGTAGCCTCCCACAGTCGAGTATACTCGACATCTATATATGGTTTGGGAATACGAAGCCTAAACGGAGCTACGCGTGTGACCTTCTAGAGTGGTTTCACTTCCTCTTTGTCTGTTTTGATTGCTAGGAGGCCGAGAGTAGGTTTGTGTGATCAATTTTTCTGAGCCAGTTCGATTTAAGCAAGCTCACAGTAATCGTCGTGAAACTGTGTACACTGATAAACAGAGAAAATATGGGGCATTACTTACAGAAGCAGTGGTGGATTCAGGCATAAGCTAACTAAGCTGCAGATCAGTGCTTCACTATCTGCAGGGACCTCAACTGTTTAAATTTTTTGTTTACAAATGCAATTTGCGTGATGCAAAATATAGGTCTAGCACTATATGACTAAAGGCGTGGAAAAGGGACTTTTACTTTTTTTAATGTAATTTATTGTATAATAAGGCCATTCAATGATTATATAATATTATTTCTGTAATTTTGCAGACTTGTTCTTTATTACTTCTTGCGTTCTTTCGTAATATCCTTCCCCAAAATGACGTCACAGGACAGTCCAACATCTCAGAGGGTGGTAAGATTGGGTTTCCCAGCTTTCTGATGCTTTTAACAACCCCAAAACATCTAGAACTTCGCAATGCGTACAACACTTACCTACTCCAACTACATTAGTTGGTAGGGCGTTACCACTGACAATGTAGTTCATGGCACTGAAGACGACGTACAGAGAACCAAAGAAGAACGTGTAGAACATGTGGTACAGCCGGATGGGCGTGGCACTTGTCATGACGTCAGCTAAGACACAAATCGTGTTGATGGTGTGTTTGAAGCGGGACATATGGCTAGTGAGAAGGGCTGTTTAGGAGGTAGCGTGTTCAAAATATGATCAGTCAAGATAGATAATTACAAAATAAATCAACTTGTTTGGTTAGTAAGTAATTTACCCTGTTTGTAGTAGTATACTTGTGCAGTTTTTAAAGTCTCGAGGCATGGTGTCTGCTTCGAGTCTAGAGGCCCCGGGTTTAAGCACCAGTAAAGGCTAGGATTTGTTCACGTGAATTTGGACTTCTAGTAATTCTTTGTGTAGTAAGATCGGACGCCCGTGTGCATTGGTACGCACGTAAAAAATCATTTGGCAGTTGGAAATCGAAAAAAGTAGCCTAACGGCGCTGCCCGGCTAAATTTGAAGTTTCAGGATCCTCGCCGCCGCTACAGAGCTTGTGCACTGCGCTGAGTTTCTTTGGACTCAGACTTGAGTTAGAAGAAGAAAGGAGCACTTATGGATTACTACCCTGTGTGCAGTAATGTTAATTCGTTGTTAAAACCTCAATAAAGGATGTTGCGAAACTAACTCGCGAAGAGAACTGATTGCCCACATCAGGAGACAGTCTATTGCCCACATCAGGAGACAGTCTATTGCCCACACCTGGAGACAGTCTATTGCCCACACCTGGAGACAGTCTATTGCCCACATCAGGAGACAGTCTATTGCCCACATCAGGAGACAGTCTATTGCCCACATCAGGAGACAGTCTATTGCCCACATCAGGAGACAGTCTATTGCCCACATCAGGAGACAGTCTATTGCCCACATCAGGAGACAGTCTATTGCCCACACCTGGAGACAGTCTATTGCCCACATCAGGAGACAGTCTATTGCCCACATCAGGAGACAGTCTGTTGCCCACATCAGGAGACAGTCTGTTGCCCACATCAGGAGACAGTCTATTGCCCACATCAGGAGACAGTCTATTGCCCACATCAGGAGACAGTCTATTGCCCACATCAGGAGACAGTCTATTGCCCACACCAGGAGACAGTCTATTGCCCACATCAGGAGACAGTCTATTGCCCACATCAGGAGACAGTCTATTGCCCACATAAGGAGACAGTCTATTGCCCACATCAGGAGACAGTCTATTGCCCACACCAGGAGACAGTCTATTGCCCACATCAGGAGACAGTCTATTGCCCACATCAGGAGACAGTCTATTGCCCACATCAGGAGACAGTCTATTGCCCACATCAGGAGACAGTCTGCATTCTTCGGATTGTCATGAGAGGGAGACAACTGAAGAACATCGTGACGGTGGGAAAGTTGAAGCGGAAAAGAGAATACGACTACCAACTCCACAGGGACATAGACTATGGACGATAATCTGTGTGCACGAGACAGAATGTTACGGAAAGACATGGTTACCTACGCCACACGGCGTTACAGTTCATCTGCATCAACATTAATTGAAATTACTTCTCTTTTTCTATTCCACCATTTACCACAACTAGATGTTGGGAAAATGGGGGGGGGGGGGGGGGGGAGGGAGATGTAATGATCGGTTGTGCGCTTTTTCCACTGCATTTTACAAGTTAGTGTTTATATCGGTTAGATCGCTCCTGTTGATATCGTTCCATTTCTTGCGTGGTCTTCCTCTTGCTCTGTGTTAATTATATTACCTCAACGTGGCTCTATGTGGTTTTCCGGGTGCCTCAGCTTTTTATCAACTTCTATCTCCCAGTTTTGTAAGATATTTTTCGTAGGTGCACCAGGCACAAATCATTTATAACCGGCATTTGGCATCTTAACATTTTCTATGATCATAAGCGGTGTTAAATTGACAGTACACGAATCATAAAGTTGTGGATAGACATGACAAAAAACGTCATACGGCAAGGAAAATTAAAAAGAACAGTGGGATTTCTAATCATTGACCTGAGCTCTAAATCGACGCGGACTTAAATTTAAAAAAAAAAAAAAAATTTGATAAGCAAAGAGCGTCTGATACATTAATGTCAGGGGTGCTGGAACTTGCGAGGTTTGGCACCATCTGGTTAAAGAACGAAAAGTCTGAGGGGCTGGGACAGTGACGTAGGAAAGGGCTGCTGCCGCCCCCGGTGTCATCGGGGGGGGGGGGGGAGGAATGACTGACTAAATAAAAGAAATGTATATATATGAATATACATACATATATGTGACCGGCGCGCTAGTGCAGTTGACTAAACTGGACTGTGCGGCGACCGGGTGACAAACTCCTTGTGGTCCAGGTTCACGTCTGGGGGTAGGCAAAACAGTCAGATTCCTCCCAGATTTGGGTATCTATCATGGAATCAAGACCGAAGGGTTGCGATATTCGAAGTACCAAGATAAAAGGTTAACAACTCATGGTTCTTGGATATATATATATATATATATATATATATATATATATATATATATATATATATATATATATATATATATATATGGGCGGGGATGACGGGAAACACTCCGCACCGGGTACCATCTGACCTTGGTACGCCACTGGCTGGTGTGTATGGGTACCGAGGATACCAGAACATGTTCTGAGAGGTAAGCTTTGTGGTTTTGATACTGTTGATAAGGGGCGTCGATACAAACATTTCCGAGGGTAAGGGAAATGGGGTCACTGCCCCTACACATGTTTGTAAAAGCCTCGAGAAGGCTTAAACCTTGTTTAAGTGCGTAATTATATATATATATATATATATATATATATATATATATATATATATATATATATATATATATATATATATATTTATATTGCGATTAGTGGTACATGAATATGTAAACGTTTTAAAAGTAGGCTGAAATTTATATACACATTGAAACAACAGAAGTAATTTTTACGCGGCTATGAGCAATTGCTCAGCCCATTTCACATATTTTAGGGGTAGTTGAAACACGAAGGCCGCCCCCCCCCTCCCCCACACTAACTTCCACATATACACATGTTGTCTGGAGAACTTTAGTTTTACATGCACATCAATTTTACAGAGCTTGCTTATTTGTTGGCAGACTGTTGGGTCCAGGCCTCTCAGCCAACTGCCCTCCGACGAGTAAGGAAACACCCCTAATTAGTCGCCTTGTACGACATGCTTTGTAGATGGGCAGTGAGTCTATTCTTTTTTTTTTTTGGTTTGTTTTGTCCATCAAAATGTTGCCCCGGAACCCACACGTGGTTAAGCCGAGGTCAATTCTGAAAACAATCCGACTCGATCAGTTTTGAACCTAATACACTCCCGCCGAAAGGCAAGCGTCAAGCAACTACGCTACCTCTGTAGCTGGTTACCTGATACAAAATGATGAATAAACTTACGTGTATCCGGAAGAAAGGCTATAAATAACCAGTAACCGCTGGTTACAACCAGGGAGGAGTTGCTGCTAATGTTGAAGAGGATCCATTGCATCTTCAGGATAACTGGCATGACGCGTGGACTTGTGGGATCTGCAAAATAGGAGATGGACAATTGGAGCGATCGTATGCGGACGTAAGGCAAGGCGATCTTCAGTTTTCTTGAGAAAATGAAATAATGAATCTGAGCACAGGCGCTGGAAGCTGGGAGCCCAGTCACCTACCCCCAATACCCCAACCCCCCGCGCTCCTCCCCCAAAGTGACTAAGCGTTTTCGGAATAATTCACGAACTTGCCCCCACGGTGAGAGTTCCTCCCCCTCTGATTTATGCAGCGGCCCGACGCACGGCCTGTCCTATTTTCGGCGTTCGCTCGCCGTATATATTGTTTGTGAAAGGTTGTGTTGTCATGAGTCTCTCTGAGGCCCCGCAACTGCCTGTTTACAAGTAAGAAGTACTGCAGCCACAAAGTGCCGATCTGTCTATAAAACATAGGCCGTCCCTTTTGCCCAATACGCCCGAAGGCATGAAAAGGGATCCTTTACTTTTTAAGTTTATTGGATCAGTTTGGGAGCTCCAGGTCGATTACATAAATCCGCTCCAATTCTGACCGTAGAGACACATTTTTAAAACGAATATCTGGGGGAAAAAAAGGACTAACATTCAAAATGCCATAAACACATTCACTCGCCTATGATAAAAGAAGTGGTCTTTATTTGTGCTTGATGATTCAATTGATTTTCGTGGTTTCAGGAGTTCAATGAAAGCCACTGAAGAAACAGAAGCTATCGATGGATGCTTTGTCCCACCAACGTTGCTATGGGGCGTGCTTGTAATTTATTGGATTCTTGTTCAAAAGAAATTACGTGACCATTGCTTCATCGACAACGGGCAGAAACGGTAGAAAGAAAAACAAAAGGTACTGGAGCCTGCAGAAGAAGGGAAAGACTTAAAGAACAAGTTGCCTACCGTTTTAGAGTCCTCCTTTAAGACAGGCAAAATGTCCCGTCACCACCATACATTAGAAACGGGCTTCTTCTTCTCTTCTTCTTCTCTTCCACCTTGCACCTCATCGAAGTTACAGGGGGAAGATGTAAAGTTCGTTGATGAGCTCTGTCAATAGCACTATTAAGACTGATGTTCATTTCTGTAAGGCTGTTGTTCTTAATGCCATCACTCCATTTTTTCCCGAGGTTTTCCACTCGCTCTAAACTCGTTATAACGTTTTACTGTGGCTCGCCGTGGCAGATAGTTCGAGGGAATTCTTGTTAGGTGTCCAAATCTCTTAATTTTTTGTTCTTTGATGACCTGTAAAACTGGCTTTATTCCTAGGATTCATCTGATTTCGTATTCTGTCTTTCCTTGAAACTCCTGCAGTTCTTCTAAGGCATTTCATTTCTGTTGTCACAATTTTACTTTCATTAGAGGATGTAAGTGACCACGTTTGGCATTGATAGCATAGTGTTGGCCAAAAAATAGTTCTGATAAGATTCACTTTAGAACTCCGAGGTCACTGCTTGTATGTCAACAGGGGAGTTAGTTGCCCCACTACTTGATTAGCTTTGGCACATGGGCTTCTAATGGGGTAAATGAAAACCCATCAACAATAGATTTTTCAGAACAATGTGTCACTAAAAATTGCCCAGTCACAAACCGAGCAGCGCCTCCACAACAAGCATGACGTAGGTGTCGACTAATTGACGGCATCCTTCAAAGTCTGAGTACATCTGCCTGAGAGGCAAGAAGCCAAGAGTCTGCATACAAATAAACCAGATGTGTGAAACTGATGTGCACGCAACACTCATGTTCTGGAACAAGACTACAGTCCGGAGATGGATGAACACTCAGAGCTCTCCTCAAAAGTTTAAACCCAGTGAATGTGAAGAAGAAAATAACAATCATCAATATGGCATTCATCATCTTTCAGATGACTACGAGAACTTAATATTCAAAACGCAGTTGTCTGTTTGAGTACTCCGTGTCAAAGCACCGGAAGTGTTTTTATATTGACGGTTTCCCTGGCAACTTGTTACCGGTAAAAGATGTAGCGCTGTCACTAATGATCTTTTTCCAGACAGAAGACCACTTGACAGGACCCTTAAAACCTGTATCCAGTCTGTTTTCATTGTTTGCACCTTAAAGTGCATTCCAAAAATCGTGACCTCAAAGTAATTTGTCTGGTTGCCTACCCCGTGTCTAAACTCTCTTTAAGTGTTTTTATATTAAAGGTTTCCGTGGCAGCTCGTTACCGGTAATGATGTAGCTGGGTCACTAATGACCTTTCTTACACGCAGAAGACTACTTACGGGGTACTTGGGAACACTGTTGTCCATAATCCACCTAGTTTCTTAAAACATGTATGTAATCTTTTATTTTATGTACCTTATAGTGCGTCCCGAAAGTCGTGACCTCAGACTTAAACAAATATCTCATAACACCCGTACTGATGAACACGATGTTTTAAATTTGGTTTAAGATGCTTCATGTTCTAATAATTTTGTAATTTACAATTGCCCAGGTGCCAATGTTTTCTTAAAGAAGCGAATTTCTTTGATCTTTGTAGGACTAGTAATTTGTATAACCCTAAAAATATAATAGACAGTAATCGTCACAAATCTCCTAAACACAAAATGTCAGTTGTCTCTCCCCCCCCCCCCCCCCCTGTCCCCAACATTTGATAAAACTAGTTAACACCTATCTACACGTCTCCACGGTCATCATAAAAACAGTTTCTCGACCGGGGGTCCTGGTTCCTGAGGTAGCATAGAAGTTTCCTACGAATTTGTAGTACATCTGCCTTTGAAGCGAGGAACCAGCAGTCTGCACAAAAGCTAGACACTGATGTGAACGAAATATTCAAGCCCTGATCCCTGACCAAAATCAAGAAGTAGGCGAAAAAAGCAGGACTTTCGGTCGGAGTTTACACCTGGTCATTGTTAAGAAGATCTTTATTATACACCAAAATCACAACTTACATAAATTTCAGTCTATTAATGTGTTGGTCTGTGTGTATAAGGACTGCTCCTCTATTCAATACTCTGTCTGTCTAGCTTTGTCTCTTACAAGTGTAACTCCCAACTTGCATAAATGTCTGCCTATTTAGGATATATTTATCAGCAACTATGTCTGAAAGCACGATCTGCTTTTTGGAGAAAACAAAACTTCCCTCCGTCTGCTCGACTTGTACCGAGTAAACACAACTTAGTAAATCAATAGCTCAAGGGGCAGTAACTAGCCTGTCCCCAAACTCTCCGAAACCGCGGAGTTGTGCTCCCTTACCGAAGATCACCATAACCGGTCGAATATTGATGGAGAGTTGCGTGATGAAACTTTCAGTGGGGAATACAGGATGTGTCTTTTTTTTTAATGTGTGGCTCCAGACTGTATGTAGACAGTGCGTGCCCACGCACGCAGGCACGCACGCATGCAACACACACACACACACACATATATATATATATATACACACACACACACATACTCACACTAATACGCACAGCAACACCACACAAACCTACAAAAGGGCGTTCACATGCAATGGAGAACACTTGACACAGGAAGTTAAAAACAAATGTGAAAAATGTGCTCTAAATGTTTTTGTTACTGATGTTGCTGAGGGTCACCTTGGTGTCCAAATATGCAAACTCACAGATAAGCATATAATGAGAGCAGACACATATATTTTTACAGATCAATAATATAACGCCGACTGCCTTTACATTACCTTGTACCCTTTTAAGGTTGGGCCAACTGGGAGCCACAGTTATTTTTAAAGGCTAAAAGTCCCACTGCTTTCGTATTTGAACTTAAGATATTTGGATCTGCAAGAGAGCGTTTAACCGTTACGCCACGGCGGCTGAACGTAGAAAATGTCAGTGATCTGTCTGACGTCAGTGGTGTATCTGTCACATGGTGTTTGAATCAGATTTGGAAATAATCTTTCGTGGAGAAGTGCAAAGAATACGGATTAATAAACAACATAAAAAAAAAAAGTTACAGGGTAAAAGATCAAAGTGCAGAGCACGTTTTCCACGCCTTTAGGCGTAAAGGGCATATAAGACTAGACCTATATTTTTAAAGACCAATCGGCACAAGATGGGTGATGTGGGTCAGCATAACGTCGGCCGCCTTTACTTCCAAAATTAGTCGTTGATTGTGTATATACTTTACTGGAAATACTGATTGTGTATATACTTTACTGGAAATACTGATTGTGTATATACTTTACTGGAAATACTGATTGTGTATATACTTTACTGGAAATACTGATTGTGTATATACTTTACTGGAAATACTTATTGTGAGACCCAACATTTAAGAAAGTGATGAATGACACTGAACCCTCTGCAGGACAAGAGTGCATGTTACGCAATAGGATTCGCAATTGCAGCCCCCGGAGGGAAACAATTAAAATGAACGAGATGCACATTTTAAAATCCGTTAATCCTTTTAGTGCAGACCAATGAAAGGTTGGAGATTCCTTAATACTTCTGGTACAGAAAGATAAAAGGTTGGAGATTTCTTGACACTTATGGTGCAGACAGATAAAAGGTTGGAGATTCCTTCATACTTCTGGTACAGAAAGATAAAAGGTTGGAGATTTCTTGATACTTCTGGTACAGAAAGATAAAAGGGTGGAGATTTCTTGATACTTCTGGTACAGAAAGATAAAAGGTTGGAGATTTCTTGATACTTCTGGTACAGAAAGATAAAAGGTTGGAGATTTCTTGATACTTCTGGTATAGAAAGATAAAAGGTTGGAGATTTCTTGATACTTCTGGTACAGACAGATAAAAGGTTCGAGATTTCTTGATACTTATGGTGCAGACAGATAAAAGGTTGGAGGCTCCTTGATACTTCTGGTACAGACAGAGAAAAGTTTGGAGACGTATTGATACTTCTGTTACATACAGATACACAGAAATTAAGACCCCTTTGCTCCTACCGGTGCAAACCGATTCAAAGTTTAAGATCCTTTGATCGTTATGGTTCAGATCGATACAAAGTTTGAAACACATTGATCCTTCTGGTGCAGTCCGAAACAAGGGTTGAAACATCTTGATCCTTCTAGTGAGATCAACAAAGAGTTTGAGACCCCGCGATCCTTCTAATACATATACGAAGATTGAGACTCATTGATCCCTCAAGTTCAGACTGCTAACAAATTTTAGACCACATGATCCTTCTGGTTTAGACCATTCGAGTCGAGACAACATACCGAACAGAATGTCTGGAAACGAATAAAAAATAGCTTTTTCTAATCTATCTGGGTTGCTTCAACATAGCACTACTCCATAACCGTGAGACTGCAGGACTTAGTGGGGAGTTTCTGAAACCCATTTTCTCCTAGTTTTGTGGCCTTGATTATATCATTCTCGAGTGTTTGAAAAGTTACGTCCTTACTGCAGGTTTTGTTTTTCTTTCTTAGCTTGTTTAAAGGTTCACAGAGTAACAGACGATTAGGGAGAAATTATGTGGAAGCTGGATATTTGTGGTTTTATAGAAAAGTGGCGAGACCATCACGCACAGATCAAACGTTTACCGTAGACTGAACATGAAAACACAGAAAGTTGTGGTAACCGGCATCTGAAGGAGCCTATCCGCATTCCTTTGGCAAGAAATTAAAAAGGGAAAAACTGGTAAACGTCCTAATAACAGGAAATCTGGATGGGAACAGTGGCGAAGTGTGATCAATTGCATGTGTTAGCGCTGTCAAGTTCTATTAAACTGGAGAGGGAATCATGTGACGATTTCCACCTCGTCGCTTCGCTGTTAGGAGAATGCGGGCGCAGTTAGTATCGAAGTACTGGTAGCTGGTAGCTGGTAGCTTTCAGACGTTGTCGTTACTATGGGACGTCGCAGGTCGACCCAGCCTCAAATGGGTACCAGGATGGGCTGTCCTGGGAAAGTAAAGACTGCCGGCGTAATGCTGACCACTTTACCCACCGAGTGCCGATTGGTCTGTAAAATATGGGTGCTCTTCCCATATGCCCGATGCGCCTAGGGCGTGTAAAGGGATCTTTACTTTTACTTTACTAAGCATGCAGTGAGGGTTCTTTTTTGCTTTGTTAATACTCTTAACAAGCTCTGCGTGCTCGGAGAGACGTAAACCCACTGGCGTATTTCTAATAAATAGTTAAGAGTAACAATGTAACAAATAGAACCCTTTTCCACGCCTTTGGGCGTATAGGGCATATAGGACTAGACCTATATTTTTATAGACCCATCGGCACAAGATGGTCTGGGAGCCAAGGTCATTTTAAAAAAAAAAAGTCCGACTCCGCCAGGGAGCGAACCCACGACGTTCCGATCCGCACTCGCGAGCGTCTAGCTGCTACCACACGGCGACTCCCAAAGGGTAACAATAAATAGTAAAATAATAGTTTTCCTTTTCAATGGAAAGTTTACAGTCGTTACTTGCAAGCCAGGTTAGTGTTGAGAATAGAGGCAAAGAAGAACCAGGAGAAAAGATGTCAGACAGTTTGGCATCGTTGCAAGGGTTGCGTTTGTATCAGACATTGTTGGCAGTATTCAATACGGAACGATGTGCAAAAACACGAAGACCAACGCTACATCGCAGGGACTATAAGAAGAGTCGTGCAAATAAGAATAACTAGTAATAGTTTCATGGTAAATAACATTGAGAATAACAACTATACACGGCAAAAAGTTGTGGAAGCAGACAGTTTAATGGCATTTGTAGAATCTTTTGTATAACGAACAATAAGGGACTGTTGTTGCAATGGTTTATTGATCGTTATAGGGCAGAACATGACTGCTGTTGGCGAGACATCATTACAAAATAATTACATAACCTTTTCTTAGCATTCGTAGGCTGACAGTTCTGGTCATTCGTCCACATCTGGTCTTTAGATTTGTTCAGAACTTAAATTTTTCAAGCAAGACCGTTTTACAGCTACGGTTTATTTATATGCGGACCGATGGTTCTTCATCTCTCAGGGAGATACACTTGGACTTCGAAAGAAGAATCTAGAATTAGTCGCTGTTTGCATGTTTACTTTTAGGGGGGGGGGGGGGGGGGTGGACTAATTTCCCGCTCCACCTTCCTCCAATTTGGTTGGTTTTAGAGCTTACACAGGTAAATAACAAAACTTATAGTGTATTGTTTCACTGTATAACTTGTTGACGACATACACATCTATTACGTTGACTATTAATCAAATTTTCCTGACACTTAAAATCCAGAACTTCCGATCAATTTTAGTGTCCTTTCTTTTGATACTTTTGTTGAGGTCATAAACACTAAGTAATCGTTTTCATCCTTTAGCCTATTTGGCATGAAAACAACACCAACACAGCACATTAAATCGATACTGTCAGAGCTACGATCTCAATAGGGCTTATTTTAACGAGGAAAATAAAGGCTGAAGTGAGCTTGAGTATATAGATCGATTATGCAATTATTTATAATTATTGGCGTAATCAGCGCCCGTGCCTGCCAAAACCCGAGAGGGGATAAAAATTATAATAATATTGCCATGGGGCATGTGAAATGTTGAATTTCGTACAAACCAGGCCATAGTTTTATGATCTATGTTGCCCAAGACCTTTCCAAATATTTTTTTTTTCGCGCTGTCTCAAGACTGATAAATTTGTATAACTAGCAGATAGTATAGACCTTTAAGCTTAGAAGTAAATGCATTCGCCGTTTTCTTATTTTTGAGCTAGTGTGACGCGAAAAGGGAAAACACGTTGAAGGAGGGAGACGAGGAAAGAAATGAGGTTAGGACAATAAGTAGTTCCCAGCTGGACTGCAAAAACAGGAACATGGTTCTTCTCGTGCAGGAACCATGACAGGTTGCTCATGGCCCAGTTGATGAATATGTGAATAATGAATTAAAAAACAACAACAACATATAACTCCATAGGCAGCGCCTAATGAAACCACGTGCACGAACTACAAATCCTATTCTTAATTAAACAAATGGAAGATAATCATCACGTTCAACATCTGTTTACTTTCCTGAAAAAAAATTAGCGTGCTTCGCAGATGACAATACATTAACAATCAACACTGTGTTCGAACAGACCATGTGCTAATCACTCTAACAAACAAAGCTGACAGTTCGTCTCTAACAACCTACAATCAAAAAATTGTTATGTATAAATAGATCTAACACAATCTAACTACTGAACGTACGACCAAAATACGAAGCCAGTGAGCAAATTCATCTCTCTCAACTGAGTCCACCGTACCTGCGATGCGCTGAGAACATTTTGAAGCCGCCATGGTATAGCGGCTAGACTTTCGAATGCGAATACGAAAGTCGTAAGTTGAATGTTGAATTTTAAGTTAAGAATCGATATCACAGCACTCGGGACACTCCCATAGGTGCCCAGTCGCCATCTTCAGCAGCAAGCAAGAATTTCATTTCCGATAGTACCAGTAACCGTCTGATTATATATCCGTCTCATCCTTTCCTTCTCTACAATTCCTCGTCTTCTCCTCTTCCCACTATCTCCGTTGCCACCTGCAGATGGTATCAGACACAGACCACGCACTCCGTAGCTCCATCGATGATTCTTTTTATTATTAAGAAGTCGTAGGTTCAGGTTTCGACGTTTTCTTCGCTTCCGGATGGATCCAGCCTCGAATGGGTACCCGGTGAAGTTCTGAGATGTAACGGATGCCGGAGTGATGTCGACCACATCACCCATTGAATGACGATTGATGTATAAAATATGGGTCTAGCAGTATATGCCCAATATGCCTTAATGTGTGGAAGAGGGTCCTCTACTTTACTTATTTTACCTAAACGTCTTTGCTATGATCAGCTGTAAACTCATGTAAAAACTTCTAGGTGTTCGTCCACTTCTGATCTTCGGTCTTGTTCAAGAAGCTTTTCATGCACATACGTTTTACAGATCTGGGTTATTTGTATGTAGACTGTTGGTTCCCCTGAATCTTAGGCAAATGCAACCCGATTTCGAAGCAAAGAACTGGTCGCCTTTTACGACCTTTGATTGATAGGGGAAGCAGGTCTATTACTCTATCTCCCCTGACCCCAAATGCGGATCAGAAGGTAGAGGGTTTAAATTCGTACACCAAAAAAAAAAAAAAAAAAATAACATTGGCTCCCAGGTCGCCTAGCAAATGGGTAAGCAGTAAAGCGATGGGAAGCAAAGGCGGTCGGTGTGATTTTTGCATCATCTACTAAGGATCGATTTGTCTATAATATATAGATTGAGCACCACAAGCCTAATGCGCTTTCAGGCATGGGACATGGTCCTATACTTGAATCTACTTTTTTCGGTTCAAAATTGTATCACGTATACTATTTGTATGATCTAGTTATTGTCGTCCCAGTTTAATATCATTATCAGCAACACAGCAGCAGCATCAGCAACAACAATAACAGCAGCAGCAACAACAATAACAGCAGCAGCAACAACAAAAACAGCAGCAGCAACAACAGTAACAGCAGTAGCAACAACAACAATAACAGCAGCAGCAGCAACAATAACAGCAGCTGCAACAACTGTAACAGCAGCAACAACAACAATAACAGCAGCAACAACAATAACAGCAGCAGTAGCAACAATAACAGCAGCAGCAACAACAGTAACAGCAGCAGCAACAACAATAACACCAGCTGCAACAAGAACAATAACAGCAGCAGCAACAACAACAATAAAAGCAGCAGCAATAACAGTAACAGCAGCAACAACAACAATAACAGCAGCAGCAACAACAACATAACATCAGCTGCAACAACAATAACAGCAGCAGCAACAACAATAACAGCAACTGCAACAACAAAAACAGCAGCTGCAACCACAATAACAGCAGCAACAACAACAGTAACAGCAGCAGCAACAACAATAACAGCAGCAGCAACAACAATAACAGCAGCAGCAACAACAATAACAGCCGCAACAACAACAGTAACAGCAGCAGCAACAACAACAATAACAGCAGCAGCAACAACAACATAACATCAGCAGCAACAACAATAACAGCAACTGCAACAACAAAAACAGCAGCAGCAACAACTACAGTAACAGCAGTAGCAACAACAATAACAGTAGCTGCAACCACAATAACAGCAGCAGCAACAACAGTAACAGCAGCAGCAACAACAATAACAGCCGCAGCAACAACAATAACAGCAGCTGCAACAACAACAATAACAGCAGCAGCAACAACAACAATAACAGCAGCAGCAGCAACAATAACAGCAGCAGCAACAACAGTAACAGCAGCAGCAACAACAACATAACATCAGCTGCAACAACAATAACAGCAGCAGCAACAACAATAACAGTAACTGCAACAACAAAAACAGCAGCAGCAGCAACAACAGTAACAGCAGTAGCAACAACAATAGCAGCAGCTGCAACCACAATAACAGCAGCAGCAACAACAGTAACAGCAGCAGCAACAACAATAACAGCAGCAGCAACAACAATAACAGCAGCAGCAACAACAATAACAGCCGCAACAACAACAGTAACAGCAGCAGCAACAACAATAACAGCAGCAGCAACCACAATAACAGCAGCAGCAACAACAATAACAGCAGCAGCAACAACAACATAACATCAGCTGCAACAACAATAACAGCAGCAGCAACAAAATTAACAGCAACTGCAACAACAAAAACAGCAGCAGCAGCAACAACAATAACAGCAGCTGCAACCACAATAACAGCAGCAGCAACAACAACAATAACAACAGCTGCAACCACAATAACAGCAGCAGCAGCAACAACAATAACAGCAGCTGCAACCACAATAACAGCAGCAGCAACAACAATAACAGCCGCAACAACAACAGTAACAGCAGCAGCAACAACAATAACAGCAGCAGCAACCACAATAACAGCAGCAGCAACAACAATAACAGCAGCTGCAACAACAACATAACATCAGCTGCAACAACAATAACAGCAGCAGCAACAAAATTAACAGCAACTGCAACAACAAAAACAGCAGCAGCAACAACAAAATTAACAGCAGCTGCAACCACAATAACAGCAGCAGCAACAACAATAACAGCAGCTGCAACAACAACAATAACAGCAGCAGCAACAACAACAATAACAGCAGCAGCAACAACAATAACAGCAGCAGCAACAACAACATAACATCAGCTGCAACAACAATAACAGCAGCAGCAACAAAATTAACAGCAACTGCAACAACAAAAACAGCAGCAGCAACAACAACAATAACAGCAGCTGCAACCACAATAACAGCAGCAGCAACAACAACAATAACAGCAGCTGCAACCACAATAACAGCAGCAGCAACAACAATAACAGCAGCTGCAACCACAATAACAGCAGCAGCAACCACAATAACAGCAGCAGCAGCAACAACAATAACAGCAGCTGCAACCACAATAACAGCAGCAGCAACAACAATAACAGCAGCTGCAACCACAATAACAGCAGCAGCAACCACAATAACAGCAGCAGCAGCAACAACAATAACAGCAGCTGCAACCACAATAACAGCAGCAGCAGCAACAACAATAACAGCAGCTGCAACCACAATAACAGCAGCAGCAACAACAATAACAGCCGCAACAACAACAGTAACAGCAGCAGCAACAACAATAACAGCAGCAGCAACCACAATAACAGCAGCAGCAACAACAATAACAGCAGCAGCAACAACAACATAACATCAGCTGCAACAACAATAACAGCAGCAGCAACAAAATTAACAGCAACTGCAACAACAAAAACAGCAGCAGCAACAACAAAATTAACAGCAGCTGCAACCACAATAACAGCAGCAGCAACAACAATAACAGCAGCTGCAACAACAACAATAACAGCAGCAGCAACAACAACAATAACAGCAGCAGCAACAACAATAACAGCAGCAGCAACAACAACATAACATCAGCTGCAACAACAATAACAGCAGCAGCAACAAAATTAACAGCAACTGCAACAACAAAAACAGCAGCAGCAACAACAACAATAACAGCAGCTGCAACCACAATAACAGCAGCAGCAACAACAACAATAACAGCAGCTGCAACCACAATAACAGCAGCAGCAACAACAATAACAGCAGCTGCAACCACAATAACAGCAGCAGCAACCACAATAACAGCAGCAGCAGCAACAACAATAACAGCAGCTGCAACCACAATAACAGCAGCAGCAACAACAATAACAGCCGCAACAACAACAGTAACAGCAGCAGCAACAACAATAACAGCAGCAGCAACCACAATAACAGCAGCAGCAACAACAATAACAGCAGCAGCAACAACAACATAACATCAGCTGCAACAACAATAACAGCAGCAGCAACAAAATTAACAGCAACTGCAACAACAAAAACAGCAGCAGCAACAACAACAATAACAGCAGCTGCAACCACAATAACAGCAGCAGCAACAACAATAACAGCAGCTGCAACAACAACAATAACAGCAGCAGCAACAACAACAATAACAGCAGCAGCAACAACAATAACAGCAGCAGCAACAACAACATAACATCAGCTGCAACAACAATAACAGCAGCAGCAACAAAATTAACAGCAACTGCAACAACAAAAACAGCAGCAGCAACAACAACAATAACAGCAGCTGCAACCACAATAACAGCAGCAGCAACAAAAATAACAGCAGCTGCAACAACAACAATAACAGCAGCAGCAAAAACAACAATAACAGCAGCAGCAACAACAATAACAGCAGCAGCAACAATAACAGCAGCTGCAACAACAACAATAACAGCAGCAGCAACAACAACAATAACAGCAGCAGCAGCAACAATAACAGCAGCAGCAACAACAGTAAGAGCAGCAGCAACAACAACATAACATCAGCTGCAACAACAATAACAGCAACAACAACAATAACAGCAACTGCAACAACAAAAACAGCAGCAGCAGCAACAACAGTAACAGCAGTAGCAACAATAGCAGCAGCTGCAACCACAATAACAGCAGCAGCAACAACAGTAACAGCAGCAGCAACAACAATAACAGCAGCAGCAACAACAGTAACAGCAGCAGCAACAACAATAACAGCCGCAAAAACAACAGTAACAGCAGCAGCAACAACAACAATAACAGCAGCAGCAACCACAATAACAGCAGCAGCAACAACAATAACAGCAGCAGCAACAACAATAACAGCAGCAGCAACAACAATAATAGCAGCAGCAACAACAATAACAGCTGCAGCAACACCAATAACAGCAGCAGAGCAGCACTAACAATTCTTCTCTAATAATCTCACGAGTTTATCCAAACAATTTTCCTCCATATTGAACATTTTCTTCACAATGTGTTTGCTCAGACATCTTGTGCCAGGAAACTCGTTTAGAATCCGCAACTCAAGTCACAAGAAAATTAAAATTTGGCCCCGGTGGAGTAGAGTAAATAGAGTTCTGTTATATTTTCTAACCGGTCAGCTGCTTTATTAAGATGTTCTGAAGTCTTTCTGGAAATTACAAACGCAACAAAAAGTAAATATTTATATAGTAGGTAAAATAAAGTGAAGATCCATTTTCACGTCTTTTAGGCCCATTGGTCATATGAGAAAAGCGCTCATATTTTTACAGACCATGACACTAAGTGGGTAACGTGGTCAGCACTACGCCGGCCGCTTTTACTTCCCTATGACTCTTTATATAGTACACACACGTAACAAGATTTACCGACTCCCTCAAAAGTACATTATATGGCTCTGTGAGGAGGGGATGGGAAACTAAAGAGAAGAAGAGGTAGGCCAAAATAAGAAATGGACACAAAATTTGGCTCGAACGATTTTCTTCTTCTTCTTCTTTTCTCTACTTCTGGAATGCGTCAGGGCAGGAAGAGATCTCTGGAAGGGGCTTTTCTGTTCGCTTCGTATAAAGTACTTTCCAGTGTCTCTGATATTTCTGCAGTCCATCTTCTGCGTGGTCAACCTCTAGCTCGACTGACTTGCCATGGAAATGAGATGTCTGACAAGGGCTGCAGGAGGGACTTTAAGAGTTAAATTCAGGAATGAGGTCACAAGAGAACAAGTCGACACAGAAGCAGATCTAAATTATATACACATAGACAGCAAATCGAATTTTTCTCCCACTTAGATAGAATGCCTTTTAATGTCATACCATAAAACGCATGCACAAAGAGGAAAGAAGGAATAGAGAACGAGGTAGACCAAGAACGGAATGGAAAGATAACATAAAAACTAGGGCTGTACCAAATAGTGATTTTCACTATTCGGCCGAATACGAATAGCTGGACCAACTATTCGGCCAAATACGAATACGAATAGTGAATCATTATCATCATTTGCTTTGCCGGCTGGCATGGGCGATTATGCCTCGCCACAATCTGCGATCTCCTGCAGCACGTATTAGTTCGTGTGCTGACACACCTCCATGAAAAACCTTCGTTCCATGTTGTCAGCATTAGGCCAGCTTTTTGTCTCACTGAAGGTATTTCCAGCTATATCAAACAGGAAAATACGACAAATACAGAGAGTCAAAATGAAAACCCGCAAGGCGAAACATCAAAAACAAAAATAACACCGACGAAGAAAACAATGCCGTCCTTACAAGTCGCCCAGCCCCCCGCGAGCCCACGAAACCAGACGCCGGGCGACCAACGCCAGAAGATCAAACAACAAAGACAACGAAGAAAACGAACGTCGATCAAAACATTCAGCCGCTGCCGTTTCCACGGGACGACGAAAGAACAGTTACGACACCCATAAATGATGACGAACTCCAGTTACTTAAAACAATCATCAAAGAGGACACTCCACTCAAAGAAATCAAGCCGACAACACTAGAACACTTGCTTTTCTGCCCCTCTTACATTTTTAAGTGTTGCATTTTGTTTCTACAGCAACACACCTAAAAACACTATACTCGCAACACATACAATATGGAAATAAAGGGGCACTTGGTACGCTCGTAGGTGGTGCACAAAGATAACACTTCCCAGTATAAACCAAGGTGGGAAATCTTGATGTTTTTTTTTTCCACCAGTCCAGAAACGGTTGTAAGGTAACCACTATTCGTATTCAGCCCGACCGCAACTATTCGGCCGAATACCGAATAGTTATTGGGTCCACTATTCGGCCCCGAAGCGAATACGAAGCGAATATTCGGTACAGCCCTAATAAAAACTTTACAAGAGAATGACGTTTTCCTAGTCGAGGCGGTCAGAAAAGCAAAATGTAGAATCGTATTTCTCCCTCACCAGGCGAAGCGGTAACAGAGGAAGTAGTGAAGATGAAGAAGAAGAAGAAGAAGAAGAAGAAGAAGAAGAAGAAGAAGAAGAAGAAGAAGAAGAAGAAGAAGAAGAAGAAGAAGAAGAAGAAGAAGAAGAAGAAGAAGAAGAAGAAGAAGAAGAAGAAGAAAAAGAAGAAGAAGAAAAAGGAAGAAGAAGAAGAAGAAGAAGAAGAACAACAAGAAGAACAAGAACAAGAAAAACAGAAAAAGAAGATGAATAGGTTTGAGGTTTGAACAACGGATCAACAACATGGCACACGGGAGAAGATGAAGAAGACAAAACGAAAGAACCAAAAGAAAGAAGAAGAAAAAAAGAGAAGAAGAAGAAGAAGAAGAAGAAGAAGAAGAAGAAGAAGAAGAGAAGAAGAAGAAGAAGAAGAAGAAGAAGAAGAAGAAGAAGAAGCAAATCAAGAAGAAGAAGATAGAAGAAGAAGAAGAAGAAGAGAGAGAAGAAGAAGAAGAAGAAGCAGAGAAGGAAGAAGAAGAAGAAGAAGAAAGAAGAAGAAGAAGAAGAAGAAGAGAAGAAGAAGAAGAAGAAGAAGAAGAAGAAGAAGAAGAAGAAGAGAAGAAGAAGGAGAAGAAGAAGAAGAAGAAGAAGAAGAAGAAGAAGAAGAAAGAAGAAGAAGAAGAAGAAGAAGAAGAAGAAGAAGAAGAAGAAGAAGAGAAGAAGAAGAAGAAGAAGAAGAAGAAGAAGAAGAAGAAGAAGAAGAAGAAGAAGAAGAAGAAGAAGAAGAAGAAGAAGAAGAAGAAGAAGAAGAAGAAGAAAAAGAAGAAGAAGAAGAAGAAGACTATCGAGATGATGTGTTACCCATGAAGTATAATCTGCTTTATATAATCTAAAGGAGGTGCAACACCAAAATGTTTCCACCAATATTTGCTACAAACTAGGCCGACTCAGAAGACCAGTGCTCTGTCTGTCCGCCGCTAAAAAAAACAGAATGTACCCCCAAAGGCGAAGACGTGGCTTTTTCAAACGAGCAAAGAAAGAAAGTTGTAAGAGCGCTTGATTCCCAAAGGAGAGCAAGTCTGGCACAAAATGAACAAGACAAACAGATCAACGGATTCGTCTGGCTGTAACTTAACCTCTCAGGAAAATTCCTTTGTTTTGATTTCATTACTCCACAATCGATACCCGAGACAGAAGCGAGTGAATCAAAGCCAAGAGCAGACCCAATTTTTTAAAACCAATATGCGGACGTGATCTATTGAGCCTATGCAGGTTAAAGGCAGTGCCTTTTTCAAATGTCCTAGACAGCCTTAAGTAAGTAAAGAAGACGACCCTTTTCACGTTTTCAAGTGTATTAGGCAAATAGGACTAGACGTAAATTTGATTGGCCAATCAGCGCTTGGTGGGTGGTGTGGTCGGCATTATCCCCGCCTCCATTACTTCACAGTAGTCCACCTTGTACCCATTCAGTTGCTGGGTTGACCTGAGAGCTACGGTTATTTTTTGAAAGAAAAAACAACTTGTCTGATACAGTCGGGACCCGAACCCACGACCTTCTGATCAGCAGGCGACCGTAAGACAGACTTAAGATAATGTGAAAGATGCTTAGAATTGTGAAAGATGCTTAGAATGTTTTCGAATAATGATGTCTGAATATGAGTGCTCGTTATAGTAAATCATGCCGCGAATTAGGGCACAGCAGTAAAATACAGTAGAGCTTTGGAAGAAAACTAAGCAAACTCCAGTGGACCAAGAGATGAAGAAAAGATGCAGGCGTTGGGTATGATACACATCGAGAAAACCGGAGAACAATATAACTAAAATGTATTTACATTGAAACCGACAGGGGCATAGGAATAAAGGAAGGCCCCAAAACGCACGGAGAAGGGGGCTGGAGAATGAAGTTAGAAAGATGGGGAGGACACGGGGAGAGCTGCATGGGATAACAAAGGATAGAACGAGTTGGCGTGAATTGGTTAAGGGCCTATGCTCCATTGGGGGCTAGAAAGGCAGAAGAAGAAGAAGAAGAAGAAGAAGAAGAAGAAGAAGAAGAAAAGGAGGAAGAAGAAAAAGAAGAAGAGAGAGAGAAGAAGAAGAAGAAGAAGAAGAAGAAGAAGTACAATGCAGTAACTGGCAAAGGCAAGCCAAGAAAAATGCCTTTGTCTGTTGATGATCCTTCGCCGTCTGTGGCATAGACACTGCGATGGCGACTACTCATGCCGGGTTCGGCGCTCGATCCAAGCTGCTGATGGTAGTAGCTGTAGTAGTGGTGGTAGTAGGAGCAGCAGCAGTAGCAGAAGCAGCAGAAGTAGTAATAGTAGTAGTAGTAGTGGTGGTAGTAGTAGTAGTAGTAGTAGTAGTAGTAGTAGTAGTAGTAGTAGTAGTAGTAGTAGTAATAGCAGCAACAGTAGTACTAGTATTAGAAGCAGTTGTAGTAGTAGTAGTAGTAGTAGTAGTAGCAGCAGCAGCAGCAGCAGTAGAAGAAGCAGCAGCAGCAGCAGTAGCAGCAGTAGTATTAGAAGCAGCAGCAGCAGTAGTAGTAATAGCAGTAGTAGTAATAGTAGTAGTAGTAGTAGTAGTAGTAGTAGTAGTAGTAGTAGTAGTAGTAGCAGCAGCGGCAGCAGTAGCAGCAGTATTTTTAGCGCTAACAAGCTGTTAAATTGAACACAAATTTCTGGTTGTTCATCCTTTTCTGGACTTTGTCTTTGTTTGATCCTTGTGTCTACGAAGGTAACACCCGCAGTTATTCATCTTTTACGACATGCTTGCAAGAGAGCAGCAGTATATCACCCACACCCTCCAACCCCAAGACCCAGTAATAATAATAATTATTTTTATAATTTGTACGTGCTCAATGACAACTAATTATAATAAAATATTGAAAAAATATGAAATATGAAAACACATACTTAATTAGAGAACATATATACATGGTTAGGGGTGAGTGAGTGACCGTCGAACCCACTAGAATCGCATAACAAGCGATAAACATCCGGTGACACAAAGTACTACTAGGCGGATAAGACTCACCCGAGTACAAGTCCCAGAAGCCGTTAGATTATATTATGACCCCCGACCACAGTCAATGTAAAGCTTTAAAATAACAAGAAATTGCATCTCATATTGAGGCGAGGTTATCTGTTTAACAGGAGTGGAAAGCCACTTAAACCCTTTACAAATTTTCTAGAAGGAAGAGGATAGGGACGCTTAGTCCGCCCCTAAAATTTGTGGGAAGGGGCTCAGTCCAAAGAAGATAATATCTCTTTAAACAAGCAAATAAAGAAACAAAATTACTTGATTACACCTGCTGAGTAAACCTGGCACAGAACGAACCAGACAAGCCAATCAACTGACTCGTCTGTTTATAACATTTTCACTGACTAGACATGAACTTGACTGCTTTCAGTGTGTCAGTTAAGTTATTCTTGTGTATTCGTGACGTTTTATTTGATTTATGTATGTGCTGACGAAGGCCCTGTAGCCGCAACGTATACTTTCCGATTGTCTTTAATGTGCTGATGAAGGCTCTGTAGCCGCAACGCTCACTTTCCGATTGTCTGTAATGTGCTGATGAAGGCTCTGTAGCCGCAACGTACACTTTCCGATTGTGTTTGTTATATTGTGAAGCTCGCGGGTCTATATTTAGTTCGGTTTTATATCTTTTCATGAGATCTGTAACTTGGGATTGTAAGAAAACTCGGTGCTTTATTAATATCCTACCTCAAGCAGGGCAAATCCACAGGTCACGGCACATTCTTATATTTCAGGGGATGGTAGACAGGCTGCATGCAGTCGTGGGACCTAGGCTGCACTTTCTCGTGGGACGTAGGTGGGTTGGTGTTAGGGCCAGTTCTATATGTTTTGGAGTCGTTAAAAGCATCAGAAAGCCGGGAAACCCAGTCATACCACCCTCTAAAATTTTGGACTTTTTATGTGACATCATCTGAGGGTAGTTAAAAAAGCACCGAAAACTCTTTTGTTTTGACTTCTTTACCTTACAATCAATACTCGACAGAAACGAGTGCATCAAAGTGGAGAGTAGGGTCACTTTTTGAAACCAATATGCAGACGTGATCCATAGAGCGGCTTGCGGGTTTAAACCAGGGCATTCTTTAGATGTAGGATGCAGACTAGGACAATGTGAAAGATGCTAGCCATGTTTCGGAATATTGATGTCTGAATGTCAGTTCTAGTTTTAGAAATTGGGGTACCAATGCGGGCAGGGTAATACACAGACAGATGCAGACATTGTTGTCCGTTTTTCTCGATGACACCAGCAAAGCCTCCTGCTATGTCTATTAGTTCTTGTATATACTTCTAGTATATTAGTATTTAGAGGAGAGTCGCCGTGGCGTAGCGGCTAGACGCTCGCCTGCGGATCAGAAGGTCGTAAGTTCGCTTCCTGACGGGGTCAGACTTTTTTTCTCAGAAATGTCATTGGCTCCCAGGTCGACCCAGCCTTGAGTGGGTACCAAGTGCAGTCCTAGGAAGTAAAGGCGGATGGCGTGATACTGACCACATCACCCATCATGTGCTGATTGGTCTATAAAAATATAGGTCTAGCCCTATATGCCCAAAACGCCTGAATGGCGTGGAAAATGGTCCTTTACTTTTATGCGTATTTTGACATCTAAGGGACATAAT
Source organism: Candidula unifasciata (assembly GCA_905116865.2). Taxonomy (NCBI): domain Eukaryota; kingdom Metazoa; phylum Mollusca; class Gastropoda; order Stylommatophora; family Geomitridae; genus Candidula; species Candidula unifasciata. Next base: position 93,986 of record CAJHNH020001349.1, read on the forward strand.
ACAAAACCAACAAAGTTATTATATGATGTCTTGTATGTAGTTGTGACAGGAGCACGGAATATAGGGGATTGGGATGGTCAGTTTAGTCCCACTGAGGCCCCCCCCCCCCTCTTTCCTCCCCCATTCCACCACCTGAAAGTTACAGTGTAAAAGCGGGGAACAAGGAAAGACAGCCTCCCCAACCTCAAACGCTGTCAGGAAAGTACAATAATAATAAGATGAAGAGAGAAGAAGAAGAAGAAGAAGAAGAAGAAGAAGAAGAAGAAGAAGAAGAAGAAGAAGAAGTAGTAATAGTAGTAGTAAAGTTAGATGCGTATCCTTACATGACGTTGCAGAACCAACCCCAGTATTTGTTTGACTGTTGTAGTTTTCCTAGGCAAATTTTACGTTCAGTAGTTTGCCATTGCTTTCTACACCGTCAGCTTTCAGTGCCAATGTCGAAACCAACGTAAGAGAAATCGTCAACAGCTAGGATCGAACCCGACACCCCCGCACAAGGAAGCGCGTTCGCAATAGGTAGTAGTAGTGGTAGTAGTAATAGCAGCAGCAGCAGCAGTAGTAGTAGTAGTAGTAGTAGTAGTAGTAGTAGTAGTAGTAGTAGTAGTAGTAGTAGTAGTAGTAGTAGTAGTAGTAGTAGTAGTAGTAGTAGTAGTAGTAGTAGTAGTAGTAGTAGTAGTAGTAGTAGTAGTAGTAGTAGTAGTAGTAGTAGTAGTAGTAGTAGTAGTAGTAAAAGAAGAACAACAATAACAATAACAGAAGAGTTTCCATCCTTTCCACGAAGTTGAAGCCTAGTTAGCTACCATACAGCGACACACACACACACACAAAAAGATCCCTTTGTATATCTCAGGCACATCAAGCATATTGGAAAAGCACCCATATGTTTACAGACCGATCGGCACTAGATGGTCAGCATTGCGCCGGCCGTCTTTACTTTCCCAGAACAGCCACCCGAGTACCCATTTTAGGCTGGGTCGACCTGCGACGCCCCCTACAATGATATACATTCTCGCAGCCAGCAGTGGGTTTCGATCACGGTACGCTGGAATTTCGAGTCGGACTCGCAACGCCTTAGCCACGGACGCCGCACAGTGGCAAAAGCTTGGTATTTATACAATTACAATGTAGAACAATTGATTGGGGAAAAACTGAGATGTTAAAATTAACGATGATTTTATATAATTATGGCAGGTCAAATGGGCCATACAATTTTATCGATACTGACATAAATGGGTTACACTGAAACATGATATCAAATGCTATTGTGAAAAGTGTTCGGTGAAAATATAAACAGCCAATAGGGATCAATACTCTTTGCCAGTTCGATACAGATCATAGAATCATTGCAGTTTGATAATTTTCCTTTGTTCTTTGTCAGGCACTGGCGAAAATGTCAAAGACCATGACAAGAGTAATTGTTATGCTTCTATGGCAGTTCTTTTATCTCACTGTTATCTTTCGGTGTGTGGCGCTAATCGACGGCTGGATCATTTGCAGAATGTTGCGAAATGATGCCCTTAGCATTGAGCGAAAGGTGATCTTAAACTGTTTTGTACAAACTGAGTTTTGAAATGTTTTAAAGAAAGAGTGAAATACTGGTTTGGAATTTATTCTGTTTAATGAATTATCGATATAAAGAAGTATTAATGAAGATTGTGAAAAAAATAATATGAGAATCAGCACTGAAAAGACAAGTAGTAATACCAATATGAAGAAATAAACAGAACCTAAATTTAGCAGTATAGCAGTATAAATAAATGAAATGATGTATGAAAGAAAGGAGAATAGAAGGGCGGAATGCTAGATGGTCTGTGTACCTCATTCTTAACATTTGGACAATAAAGTTCGTTCGTTCATTTATTCGTTCTCTTTCCACAGATCTTTCCAGAGGTCACAACATATTCCAATTTCCTTCTTTTCATAACATGACCCAAAAAAGGACGACTGTTTCTGTTTGATGTCTGATGTATGTGATAGATTGTTGACTCACATTAACTAGTCTAGTGTCAGCCAGGAATACTTACTACTCACAAGAGCTAATCCAGATTTAGCGACAGCAGAATGTTCACAGTACACTAAAGACCGTGCCATTCAGCGCGGAATCATTCCCAGAGTCTCCTGTTTCTTTCCGGCCATTCTACTTGAAAGACAGGGTTGGGTAGCTCTGTGTATTGATTCTAACTCGTTTCGTCAATAACAAGAACAGTTACACAGACCTTCCACAGTTGGGAAAGGAGACACAAAATTGCGTTGAGATTTGACCATACGTAAAACAAAGATAGATGCCGTGTCAACAATGAAGGTTAGCTAATGTGTCTAGATCGGTGTCTTTGGAAATATCACACGAAGTGCATGGTGGTTTGTAGAACAAGGGAATGAACGTCGCTTAGTGCAGCAAAGCCTCGCATAGAAAATCACAACATCTAGTTTGAGAATGGAGGTGGAGGCGGTCACTGCTAGCTTGAAAATCAGCTGTACACGCATGCTGTGATTGTAACCTACTCACGGAGCATTTTGAGAAAGGTGGAGACAGGCAACCTCAGCGCAGATAGCAAGCATCACTTCTGAGGTTCCGGGTAGTTAGAAACATTTTGATATTTTCTCTAGGTCATGACAGTGTGTTGGGAAATGAGCAGGTTCTGCACCACTTAGTGTGAACTGCTGTATGACAAGCTTGATGTTGTAAGAGCATTTGGGAGCGAGTGAAAAGTACGGAGGGACAAATTGATCATTACAGTCTGAGGAGAATGTCGCTACGAGGAGTCGCTAGGGAATTTGGCCGACGCTCGAAACTCAAGGGAAATTGGAGAAGGATGTACAATCAGACACTTAATGGTACCATCGGAATTGGAACTTTTCGCTTGCTGCTGAAGATAGGGATGGATCGCTTATGGGAGATTTCCTAGTGCTGCCTTGTCTATTCTTAAATCAAAATTCAAAATTCAACATTGAAAGTATTACGTGGTGAGACCAGAGCAGTCTTAAAAGCAATATGGGCCCCTGCGCAAACCAGCGTGCTGTGGCCCCTACGCCAAACACACACAGGAATGAAATGTATATTATGGCAAGTACCTTGACATACACAGATGAACATAGGGCTCCTATGTGCGTGCTCCCCTCCCTGGGGTAGTGCCCAGCAGACCTATGTGTTACGACGGCTCTAGATGAGGCGCCAGTCTCTTTGAGGGTCGGTGACAGAGTCCTCAAGTTTCTTCAGAATCGCTTTATTTACACTGGGAACTTTACACCCAAAGGACTGAACTGTCAACACAGTTTCATACACAGTTCTTCAGTTACGGCCCTTGGCACTCTACGAAAGTTTATTTTCTGGTTCAGTCTGTTCTTTTCATTGCACTGGCAAGACATCCAATTGGCTGCATCTGGATACGTGAGTTAAGTGTATTTTGTGTATTCGTGTGGTTTTGTTTGATTTATTTTTTCTCCTGACGAAGGTTCTAAAGCCGCAACGTTCACGTTGTGTATGTGTTTGTTATATTGTAAAGCTCGCTGTTATACTTTCCGTTCGGTTTTATATCTTTCAGGGTAGACTTTCGTAATGTGCACCAAAAGCATCGTACCCTTGTACTCGAAGGTCGTAAAATTATTAAACGCGTTTACTAACCCCTAAAGACCATATATAAGGGAAGTTTCACTCACTGTGTAGCACACAATTCACCAGGCGTTTGTTGGTTAGTTTTATAATACGTGATATATTTGTCCATTGTCCTTACATGGGTCGTTAGTCTTGACTCTTGCCCTCCTCTTACTTTATCTCACAATGTCTCACATTCTTTATTTCTCTCTCACACTTTAAGAGAGTGTAAGAGAAATAAAGAGAGTGTAAGAGAGATTAAGAGAGTGAAAGAGAGGAAGAAAGCAAAGAGAGAGCGAGAGAGAGAGAGAGAGAGAGAGAGAGAGAGAGAGAGAGAGAGAGAGAGGGGGGGGGGAAAGAGAGAGACAATCGCTCTTTCACTCTCTAAATCTCTCTTTCACTTTCTTAATCTCTCTCTCTTTGCTCGCTTTTTTCCCCTGTCTCTGTCTCAAAACATAGCACTCTTACTCGTTTCTTTAAAAATAACTTTTTTTACTCCCTATCTGTCTTCCTCTCTCTGATCCGAACTCTAACTATCTATGGCTCTCTCATTCGTTCTCTCACATTCTTTTACCATCTCTCTGTCTCTCTCTCTTACTCTGTTACCTTCTAAAACTATCTCTCACCTCCGCCTCTGAATCTTTCGCTAGGGCACGCTGGTGATGTCACGATAGACCCATTACTTTAATGGCCCAAAGATGTGGTGTGGTCAGTCTCGCAGAAGAAATGATGTGGTCGATATCACGTCGGACGTTGTAACTTGATCAGAAACGCATCTGACACTCATTTCAAAAAGTCTGGGCTGACCGACTGCAGAGTCGTCGTACTCATTCACCCAGACACTCGCACAGTAATGGGCATTGAACAGTCACCCAGTACTGGGAATTGAACAGAGTCATCCAGTACTGGGAATTCAACAGAGTCACCCTGTACTGGGAATTGAACAGAGTCACCAAGTACTGGGAATTGAACAGAGTCATCCAGTGCTGGGAATTGAACAGAGTCACTCAGTACTGGGAATTGAACAGAGTCACTCAGTACTGGGAATTGAACAGAGTCACTCAGTACTGGGAATTGAACAGAGTCACTCTGTACTGGGAATTGAACAGAGTCACTCAGTACTGGGAATTGAACAGAGTCACCCTGTACTGGGAATTGACAGAGTCACTCAGTACTGGGAATTGAACAGAGTCACCCAGTGCTGGGAATTGAACAGAGTCACTTAGTACTGGGAATTGAACAGAGTCACTCAGTACTGGGAATTGAACAGAGTCACTCAGTACTGGAAATTCACTCCTTTCTTCATCTTACTGCTCAGCGCTTGTAAACTCCAGCGGAAAGTTCTGGCTGTTCGTCCACTTCTGTACTTTAGACTTGTTGCACATCTTGAAAGCTGCATGTACATCCATTCTACAGAGCTGGCTTCCTAAAATACATACTGTTGATTTCTTGCACTACGATTTCATAGGAAACGCCCCTCATTATTTGACTGTTACAACAGGCTTGATAGGGGCCAGTAAATCTACTCCCCACCCCCCCCCCCTCTTCCCCCAAACTATGAGACACTTTAACAAACACAGAAATTTACTGGAAATTGACCATAAGCAAAAAGTCCGTACACTCACGTAGCAACGGTGTGTGTGTGTGTGTGGGGGGGGGGAGGGGGGTGTGAGTGTGCATGCGTGCGTGCGTGCGTCTGTGTGTGTGTGTGTGTGTGTGTGTGTGTAGTCTACTGAAGTTATTCCTACGTGAGTTGCAGGGCCCATTTTGGAGTTGGGGTTGAGGGATGGGGGAGATTAAACTTCTTCTTTTTCTTCTGCCTTTCTACCCCCCAATGGAGCATAGGCCCTCAACCAACTCACGCCAAGTCGTTCTATCCTTCGCCATTGCATGGAGCTCTCCCCATGTCCTCCCAATCTTCCTAACCTCGTTCTCCAGCTCTCTTCTCCATGTATTTTTTGGGCTTCCTTTATTCCTATGCCCCTGTGGGTTCCAATGCAAAGACATTCTAATAATGCTGATTAAACTTACTGTCCCCCTAACAAGCATGTCGTAAAAGGCAAGCACATCGTGAAAATAAACGGTTTGTATAGAATGGTATAGAGGTTAGTGCTCTTGTTTGACCAGAACGCAGTCTGGGTTCAATCCCTGGCATTGGAAGGAATTTTTTTAAGCACATCTTCTTCTTTGTACGGGCTGTAAACTCCAGCGGAAAGTTTGGGCTGTTCGTCCACTTCTGGTGGTTGGTCTTGTTTCAGAACTACAGGGTGTCGTGGACGTCAGTTTCACAGATAGTTGTAAGCAGACTGTTCTGCGAATCCGAAGGAATCACCCCTAATTATTAGCTTCCTACGACATGTTTGTTAGAGAAGGAAAGACAAGAGAGTTTATTCTCCACTTTCCTTAAATGCGTCCCGCAGATTCGACTAATTCGGATCTTAGTCAGTGTAACCTGGTACAAATAAGTTCCAGATGCATTTTGCTTCCTTAATTGATCGGGAACAAAACTGGCCACAGGCAACTAGTTTCTAATGAGCTTTTGATTATAATTGTGGACTACCAGATAAATCGATTCTGACACCTTTAAATACCCTTTGAAACTCCACATGGTCCAACACTCCCAGATGTTCTAAACTGGGAGTTACAAAGAACAGACAACAATGTTGAATTACTGAAGCGTAAAACGCCACCTGTAGAATGCTACTCCCATCAATAAACCATTACCATATTTATAGCTATGTTCATTGCTCTATCATTTACTAGTGTCTAAAAACTGCAATATGGCGGAAGCAATCAAAATGGAACGCCCAACAATAAAAGATCATTAATGGAAAGGTCATGTAGCGACAATGAGGCTAGCGTGTGCAAAATACAAGGACAGTCCTCTTTTGTTTAGGTTGTGCTTGTTTCAGATTGCCAGAAAGCACATCGGAAGTAGTAAAAGACTTTCAGAGATGCAGGTCAAAGAGGTATTGTCAGACATTAACACTATACAGGTAGTCAACGAAGAATAGTAAACCAACACGGAACTGATGTTATAAAGGTGGAGACATGTATGCCCCGTGCAAGAGTGGCAACTATCTTTTCAGAGGTCCCAGGTAGTTAGCGTCCTTTGGATATTGTCTCCAGTTAATGCCGGTGTGTTAGGGAACAAGCAGGTAGATAGACTGGTCGGTTCTGCACTGGGAGTGAATTGATATATAACAAGCTAGTTATTTTGAGAGACCTTTGGGAGCGAGTGAACAGTGCAGAGGTACAAAAATATCACTACGGTCTGAGGAGAATGGTTCTGCTGGGAGTTACTAGGGGATCTGGCCGACGCTTAACACTCGATGGAAAGGTGAGACGGATATACAATCAGACAGTTATTGGTGCCATCGTAACTGGAACTCTTCGCTTGCTGCTGAAGATGGGAGGGGCGCTTATGTATATGTCTCGAGTGCTGTGATTTCGATTCTTAATTTAACATTCAATATTCAGAACTTGTGTAATCAAGCATTGTCAGATATGAAAACTATACAGGTAGCCAAAAATGTTATCAGCGCTGAACGATATATAAAAATGAAGAACTTTGACCATTGGTAGGATCAGTGCTGGTAAATGGTGTCATAGAACATCGAAGAATCAAATGGGCGGGTCACCTGGTCAAAGTGGAACAAAATCAGCAGGTAGAGGGTACTACATGAGAACAGCAGCCAGCAGGTACAGGGTACTACATGAGAACATCAGCCAGCAGGTACAGGGTACTACATGAGAACACCAGCCAGCAGGTACAGGGTACTACATGAGAACACCAGCCAGCAGGTACAGGGTACTATATGAGAACACCAGCCAGCAGGTACAGGGTACTATATGAGAACACCAGCCAGCAGGTACAGGGTACTACATGAGAACACCAGCCAGCAGGTACAGGGTACTACATGAGAACACCAGCCAGCAGGTACAGGGTACTATATGAGAACACCAGCCAGCAGGTACAAGGTACTAAATGAGAACACCAGCCAGCAGGTACAGGGTACTACATGAGAACAGCATCCAGCAGGTGCAGGGTACTACATGAGAACATCAGCCAGCAGGTGCAGGGTACTACATGAGAACATCAGCCAGCAGGTGCAGGGTACTACATGAGAACATCAGCCAGCAGGTACAGGGTACTATATGAGAACACCAGCCAGCAGGTACAAGGTACTAAATGAGAACACCAGCCAGCAGGTACAGGGTACTACATGAGAACATCAGCCAGCAGGTACAGGGTACTACAAGAGAACATCAGCCAGCAGGTACAGGGTACTACATGAGAACATCAGCCAGCAGGTACAGGGTACTACATAGGAACATCAGCCAGCAGGTACAGGGTACTACATGAGTACTTTAGCCAGCAGGTACAGGGTACTACATGAGAACATCAGCCAGCAAGTACAGGGTACTACGTCAGAAAAGCAGCTAGCAGGTACAGGGTACTACATGAGAACACCAGTCAGTAGGTACAGGGTACTACATGAGAATAGCAGCCAGCAAGTACGGGGTACTACATGAGAACATCAGCCAGCAGGTACAGGGTACTACATGAGAACACCAGCCAGCAGGTGCAGGGTACTATATGAGAATACCAGCCAGCAGGTACAGGGTACTACATGAGAACATCAGCCAGCAGGTACAGGGTACTACATAAGAACATCAGCCAGCAGGGACAGGGTACTGCATGAGTACATCAGCCAGCAGGTACAGGGTACTGCATAAGAACATCGACCAGCAGGTACAGGGTACTACATGAGAACATCAGCCAGCAGGTACAGGGTACTACACGAGTACATCATCCACCAGGTACAGGGTACTACATGAGAACATCAGCCACCAGGTACAGGGTACTACATGAGAATAGCAGCCAGCAGGTACAGGGTAATTCGTGAGAACATTAGCCAGAAGGTACAGGGTACTATATGAGAAAATTAGCCAGCAGGTATAGGGTACTATGTGAGAACAGCAGCCAGCAGGTACAGGGTACTACATGAGAACATTAGCCAGCAGGTACAGGCTACTACATGAGAACAGCAGCCATCAGGTACAGGGTACTACATGAGAACATCAGCCAGCAGGTACAGGGTACTACGTCAGAAAAGCAGCCAGCAGGTACAGGGTACTACATGAGAACACCAGTCAGTAGGTACAGGGTACTACATGAGAACATCAGCCAGCAGGTAAAGAGTACTACATGAGAACAGCAGCCAGTAGGTACAGGGTACTATATGAGAACATCATCCAGCAGGTACAGGGTACTATATGAGAATATCAGCCAGCAGGTACAGGGTACTACATGAGAACATCAGCCAGCAGGTACAGGGTACTACATGAGAACACCAGCCAGCATGTACAGGGTACTACATGAGAACACCAGCCAGCAGGTACAGGGTACTATATGAGAATATCAGCCAGCAGGTACAGGGTACTACATGAGAACATCAGCCAGCAGGTACAGGGTACTACGTCAGAAAAGCAGCCAGCAGGTACAGAGTACTACATGAGAACACCAGTCAGTAGGTACAGGGTACTACATGAGAATAGCAACCAGCAGGTACAGGGTACTACATGAGAACAGCAGCCAGCAGGTACAGGGTACTACATGAGAACATCAGCCAGCAGGTACAGGGTACTACATGAGAACATCAGCCAGCAGGTACAGGGTACTACATGAGAACACCAGCCAGCAGGTACAGGGTACTATATGAGAACACCAGCCAGCAGGTACAAGGTACTAAATGAGAACACCCGACCAGCAGGTACAGGGGTACTACATGAGAACATCAGCCAGCAGGTACAGGGTTACTACATGAGAACATCAAGCCAGCAGGTACAGGGTACTACATGAGAACATCAGCCAGCAGGTACAGGGTACTACATAGGAACATCAGCCAGCAGGTACAGGGTACTACATGAGTACATCAGCCAGCAGGTACAGGGTACTACATGAGAACATCCAGCCAGCAAGTACAGGGTACTACGTCAGAAAAGCAGCTAGCAGGTACATGGGTACTACATGAGAACACCAGTCAGTAGGTACAGGGTACTACATGAGAATAGCAGCCAGCAAGTACGGGGTACTACATGAGAACATCAGCCAGCAGGTACAGGGTATACTACATGAGAACAATCAGCAGCAGGTTTGCAGGGTACTATATGAGAATACCAGCCGCATGTACAGGGTACTACATGAGAACATCAGCCAGCAGGTACAGGGTACTACATAAGAACATCAGCCAGCAGGGACAGGGTACTGCATGAGTACATCAGCCAGCAGGTACAGGGTACTGCATAAGGAACATCGACCAGCAGGTACAAGGGTTACTACCATGAGAACATCAGCCAGCAGGTACAGGGTACTACACGAGTACATTCATACCACCAGTACAGGGTACTACATGAGAACATCAGCCACCAGGTGATCAGGGGTACTACATGAGAATATCAGCCAGCAGGTACAGGGTAATTCGTGAGAACATTAGCTCCAGAAGGTACAGGGTACTATATGAGAAAATTAGCCCGCAGGTATACGGGTACTATGTGAGAACAGCAGCCAGCAGGTACAGGGTACTACATGAGAACATTAGCCAGCAGGTACAGGCTACTACATAGAGAACAGCAGCCATCAGGTACAGGGTACTACATGAGAACATCAGCCAGCAGGTACAGGGTACTACGTCAGAAAAGCAGCCAGCAGGTACAGGGTACTACATGAGAACACCAGTCAGTAGGTACAGGGTACTACATGAGAACATCAGCCAGCAGGTAAAGAGTACTACATGAGAACAGCAGCCAGTAGGTACAGGGTACTATATGAGAACATCATCCAGCAGGTACAGGGTACTATATGAGAATATCAGCCAGCAGGTACAGGGTACTACATGAGAACATCAGCCCGCAGGTACAGGGTACTACATGAGAACCCAGCCAGCATGTACAGGGTACTACATGAGAACACCAGCCAGCAGGTACAGGGTACTATATGAGAATATCAGCCAGCAGGTACAGGGTACTACATGAGAACATCAGCCAGCAGGTACAGGGTACTACGTCAGAAAAGCAGCCAGCAGGTACAGAGTACTACATGAGAACACCAGTCAGTAGGTACAGGGTACTACATGAGAATAGCAACCAGCAGGTACAGGGTACTACATGAGAACAGCAGCCAGCAGGTACAGGGTACTACATGAGAACATCAGCCAGCAGGTACAGGGTACTACATAAGAACACCAGCCAGCAGGTACAGGGTACTACATGAGAACACCAGCCAGCAGGTACAGGGTACTATATGAGAACATCAGCCAGCAGGTACAGGGTACTACATGAGAACATCAACCAGCAGGTACAGGGTACTATATGAGAATATCAGCCAGCAGGTACAGGGTACTACATGAGAACATCAGCCAGCAGGTACAGGGTACTACATGAGAACACCAGCCAGCAGGTACAGGGTACTACATGAGAACATCAGCCAGCAGGTACAGGGTACTATATGAGAACATCAGCCAGCAGGTACAGGGTACTACATGAGAACATCAGCCAGCAGGTACAGGGTACTACATAAGAACATCAGCCAGCAGGTACAGGGTACTACATGAGTACATCAGCCAGCAGTTACAGGGTACTACATGAGAACATCAGCCAGCAGGCACAGGGTACTAAATGAGAACATTAGCCAGCAGGTACAGGGTACTACACGAGTACATCAGCCACCAGGTACAGGTTACTACATGAGAATAGCAGCCAGCAGGTACAGGGTACTTCGTGAGAACATTGGCCAGAAGGTACAGGGTACTACATGAGAATAGCAGCCAGCAGGTACAGGGTACTTCGTGAGAACATTAGCCAGAAGGTACAGGGTACTACATGAGAACAGCAGCCAGCAGGTACAGGGTACTACATGAGAACAGCAGCCAGCAGGTACAGGGTACTACATGAGAACATTCGCCAGCAGGTACAAGGTACTATGTGAGAACAGCAGCCAGCAGGTACAGGGTACTACATGAGAACATCAGCCACTAGGTACAGGGTACTACATGAGAATAGCAGCCAGCAGGTACAGGGTACTTCGTGAGAACATTAGCCAGAAGGTACAGGGTACTACATGAGAACATTAGCCAGCAGGTACAGGGTACTATGTGAGAACAGCAGCCAGCAGGTACAATGTACTACATGAGAACATTAGCCAGCAGGTACAGGGTACTACATGAGAACATCAGCCAGCAGGTACAGGGTACTACATGATAACATTAGTCAGCAGGTACAGGGTACTACATGAGAACAGCAGCCAGCAGGTACAGGGTACTACATGAGAACAGCAGCCAGCAGGTACAGGGTACTACATGAGAATATCAGCCAGCAGGTACAGGGTACTTCATGAGAACATCAACCAGCAGGTACAGGGTACTACATGAGAACAGCAGCCAGCAGGTACAGGGTACTACATGAGAACATCAGCAAGGAGGTACAGGGTACTACATGAGAACAGCAGCCAGCAGGTACAGGCTACTTCATGAGAACAGCAGGCTACAGGATAAGAGACCAACCAAGAAAGGGATGGGTGGAGAGAGTAAGAAAGGCACTACAGACACGCAGTATGACATTTAGAAAAAGCGCGCGCGCGCACACACACATGCACACAGAGAGAGGAATTACATCTAACTCTTCTCTGCGAAGCTTTACTGCTCAAGCAGTAGAACACAAGACAAAGGATTTTTGTATTGTGTTTTAGCGATGTCTAGTAATTTTTTAAAAGTACATGTATTCAGTTACTGAGCCGATCCACTTTTCTTGATTGATAAACTCGTCGTTACACAAAGTGCCACCTTTCGGATGAGGATCACCAGTGGAGAGGTCCTAGAAACCTTGTTCAGACGTCAGGTTATATTAGGGCCCTAGCCAACAGCCAGGGTGGAGCTTTACAAAAATAACGAAAATTCTTTGCATATGGGGAAGAAGAAGTAATTTGTTATAGTATTGAGGCTAAGGATGAGGATGATGATAATGATGATGATGATGATAATGATGATGACTACCAACTTCACATGGCATGGATAAGAGAAGAAAAGATGTACGCTAGCATTCGTCTGTTTCCCTGTAAACCCACCTGTCTGTTTCCCTGTAAACCCCCCTGTTTCCCTGTAAACCCACCTGTCTGTTTCCCTGTAAACCCACCTGTCTGTTTCCCTGTGAACCCACATGTCTGTTTCCCTGTAAACCCACCTGTCTGTTTCCCTGTAAAACCACATGTCTGTTTCCCTGTAAACCGACCTGTCTATTTCCCTGTAAACCCACCTGTCTGTTTCCCTGTTAACCCATCTGTCTGTTTCCCTGTAAACCCATCTGTCTGTTTTCCTGTAAACCCATCTGTCTGTTTTCCTGTTAACCCATCTGTCTGTTTCCCTGTTAACCCATCTGTCTGTTTCCCTGTAAACCCATCTGTCTGTTTTCCTGTAAACCCATCTGTCTGTTTTCCTGTTAACCCATCTGTCTGTTTTCCTGTTAACCCATCTGTCTGTTTCCCTGTAAACCTACCTATGTTTCCCTGTAAACCCACCTATCTGTTTCCCTGTAAACCCACCTGTCTGTTTCCCTGTAAACCCACCTGTCTGTTTCCCTGTAAACCCACCTGTCTGTTTCCCTGTAAACCTACCCATCTGTTTCCCTGTAAACCCACCTATCTGTTTCCCTGTAAACCCACCTATCTGTTTCCCTGTAAACCCACCTGTCTGTTTCCCTGTAAACCCACCTGTCTGTTTCCCTGTAAACCCACCTGTCTGTTTCCCTGTAAACCTACCTATCTGTTTCCCTGTAAACCCACCTATCTGTTTCCCTGTAAACCCACCTGTCTGTTTCCCTGTAAACCCACCTGTCTGTTTCCCTGTAAACCCACCTGTCTGTTTCCCTGTAAACCCACCTGTCTGTTTCCCTGTAAACCCACCTATCTGTTTCCCTGTAAACCCACCTGTCTGTTTCCCTGTAAACCCACCTGTCTGTTTCCCTGTAAACCCACCTGTCTGTTTCCCTGTAAACCTACCTATCTGTTTCCCTGTAAACCCACCTATCTGTTTCCCTGTAAACCCACCTGTCTGTTTCCCTATAAACCTACCTGTCTGTTTCCCTGTAAACCTACCTATCTGTTTCCCTGTAAACCTACCAGTCTGTTTCCCTGTAAACCCACCAGTCTGTTTCCCTGTAAACCCACCTATCTGTTTCCCTGTAAACCCACCAGTCTGTTTCCCTGTAAACCTACCTATCTGTTTCCCTGTAAACCCACCTGTCTGTTTCCCTGTAAACCTACCTATCTGTTTCCCTGTAAACCTACCTATCTGTTTCCCTGTAAACCTACCTATCTGTTTCCCTGTAAACCTACCTATCTGTTTCCCTGTAAACCCACATATCTGTTTCCCTGTAAACCCACCAGTCTGTTTCCCTGTAAACCTACCTATCTGTTTCCCTGTAAACCTACCCATCTGTTTCCCTGTAAACCTACCCATCTGTTTCCCTGTAAACCTACCTATCTGTTTCCCTGTAAACCCACCTGTCTGTTTCCCTGTAAACCTACCTATCTGTTTCCCTGTAAACCCACCTATCTGTTTCCCTGTAAACCCACCTATCTGTTTCCCTGTAAACCCACCAGTCTGTTTCCCTGTAAACCCACCTATCTGTTTCCCTGTAAACCCACATATCTGTTTCTCTGTAAACCTACCTATCTGTTTCCCTGTAAACCCACATATCTGTTTCCCTGTAAACCCACCTATCTGTTTCCCTGTAAACCTACCTATCTGTTTCCCTGTAAACCTACCTATCTGTTTCTCTGTAAAGCTAACTGTGTGACAGCATGTCAGTTCGCACATAATGAAGCTACTTATGTTTGCATTATGTTTACTGTTATTTAAAAAAATCGATCTGTCTGATAAAGTACAGATGACAGCTAAAACACGATGTCTGGGTGTCTGTCTGTCTCTGTGTTGGTCCTGTTTCTCGCTTGATCTGTGTGTATGAATCTACTCTTTTCCTTTCTGGCATTTTTCTTAAAATCTAACTATTTGTCTTCACATCTCAATGTCTTCTTTATTGCAGGTTACAAGATAACTAGCAATACTGACAGGTTACAAGATAACCAGCAATACTGACAGGTTACAAGGTAACAGCATAGCCATTTTAATTTCTATCCCACTTTTAAGTGTTTCTTTTGAAGAACCTCGTGTGTGTGTGTGTGTGTGTGTGTGCGCGCGTGTGTGTGTGATTATGTGTGGAGTGTGTGTGTATAAAGTTCATCCCTTCTGGACAGTGTATTTGTCTTCATAAATGTCTGTCTGTCTAAAACAATGTAATTATCTTTGTCGTTTATAAATGTGGGTTATTGAAAATTCATGAGCAAAAAGCCGGCATGCTTGCCGAAGTAAACGAAACAAATCGCACTGGATCGTTCGAAATCTTATTGGCCAGCAAAAATGCCTGCATATCGGGATATCTTCTGTCTTTCGAAGTCCCACTGTTTATGCCGTTAGCGTCGCAGAAAGGAATTAGATGTGGTTTCATGTCTTTTGCTAGTTGGGTAGTTAGAGTAAATGTCATATTGCGTTTCTGTATTGTCTCTTTTACTTCCTCCACCCATCCCTTACTTTGTCTGCCTCTTCACTTGTATGTAACCTTCTGTTCTCACGTTGCAAGCTCGGTTTCCTGGCTGATTTTGTTTCATTCTGACCAGTTAAAAAAACGACAATGGGTTTCTTTGATGTTCTGTCAAATCATTTACCGCCACTGTCCCCATCATTATTCTTAGTTCTTCACCAGTGATCCTGTCTTGTTTTTGTTCTTTGTAGTATTTTTATTTTTTTTGGACGTAATTTTTTGTTATTTGAAGCCCTACTCTGGCTTTTGTCTTTATGTTTTTTCTAGGGGGGCGGCAATATCACCAGCTTTTCAATTTGCAGGCGCTATAAACTGTCTGTTATAAATGATGAAACACATAGGTTCGACCTTTGGATGCACGAGCGAGCGTGTAGCCGTTGTATCACGCAGCTCCCCCACCGTCACGTGTAGATAGAAACAAGTCTTCAGTATGGCACTATGTATCATTACCGGAAGTGGAAAAGAGCCATGATGTTACTGTGTGTGTGTGTGTGTGTGTGTGTGTGTGTGTGTGTGTGTGTGTATGTGTGTGTATGATATTTTATATTTATCTTTGACACAGTCTGATGGTTATTGCTGAATCATTATGAAATTGTCTCAGGTTAGATCGGTTTCTGTCGTAAAAAAACAATACATATATATACGTGTGTGTGTGTGTGTGTGTGTGTGTGTGTGTAAACACGCGCGCACACAAACACAAAGAATTACACACAATGATGTACATGTTTACACGCAGACACATACGCGTATGAAGAGGTGAACATTGAGATACATACCTACAGCCGCACATACTTGCACACACTTACAGAAACACAGACACACAAATACACCACAGACACAGAGAGAGTCAGAAAGAGAGAGAGAGAAATAGAGAGAGAGAGAGAGATAGATAGAGAGAGAGAGAGAGAGGGGGAGGGAGGGGGAGTCAGAGGTGGAGAGATAAAGTTACATACAAAGACGCAAACGTAGTTGCACACACACACAAACACACACACACACACACACACACATATATATATATATATATATATATATATATATATATATATATATATATATATATATATATACACACACAAACACACATACACATATATATATACACACAAACACAAACAAACAAACACACACATATATATACACACACACACAAACACACACACACATATATATATATATATATATATATATATATATATATATATATATATATATATATATATATATATTTACACACACACACATACACACGCATAACCAGACATAGGCATGGATGCCTATGTGCAGGCGTATTTACATACATAGGTATAAACACACACATGCGTGTGGCTACACACGCTTACACAGACAACTAAACACACGCAGTGTAATAATTACTAGTCTGAGCAGAAACACCACAACTGTCGGTCTGTCTTTCAGACTAGTAATGATAGCAATCTGGAGATTTGTTGACGTCAGTTGTCCTTGTGTGTTTATGTTCTATCGATTCTCTCTTTTACCCATAATTTCCTATATTTAACAGATCAGTCCAGATCTTGTATCTCGTGTCTGCGAAAGAACTCGTTTTTGCTCGGGTGGCTTTGGAAAGTTTGTTGAGCGCTTTGTCATCTGCACTTAGCCTTAAAAGGGAAGCTCACTCGTTGTTTTGTGGTTTACAGCAAGACTGCGATATTGCACCTCTACGTCCAACACATCCAATTTCAGTAAGTTGTTCGTCGCCTGTTTTAAAAAAAAAAGATTAGTTGCGGATCCTTACAGGACATCTCAGAACCAACTCCAGCATTTATTGGCTGTTGTGGTGTTGCTAGGCAAATTTTACGTTCAGTAGTTTGCCATTGCCTTCTAAACGGTCAGCTTTCAGTACCACTGTCGAAACCAGCGCAAAACAAATCGTCTGCAGCAGGAATCGAACCCGGCACCCTGGCATTAAAAGGAGCGCTCGCAGTGTCTAAGCATAGAAGTCACCGCTTACGACATGCTTATTAGCGGTCAGTTGATCTACTCTTTTTGTTCGCCCAAAATGGGGCCCCAAACCCACACGTGGGATTGATGGCGCATTCTCTGGAACACGGTATGTTAAAGAAGCCTTAAGACCACATCACTCACCGATTGCACAGAAAGGACCACAACTCGGATGAGAACCACCCAGGTACAAGTCCCAGAAAACCCGTTTAACAGTTAGATTATATTAGCCCCCCCCCCCCCCCTTTCCCCCCTTTCCCGATCACAGCCGGACTGGAGCTTAAAAATAACGAAAAATTCGGTCCTATATTGGGACGACTGTAGACAATCAGATGCAGTAAAGCAAACCAAGTATTGGGACAGCTAGCCCCCCTATTACAGCATAAGACAATCCCAATCAGCACAAAGAGACATCTTATTCAAAGCATATTTATACCAACTCTGTGCTACCAGTGCCAGACATGGTCACTCACAACAAACCATAAAAGAAAATTAGTAACCACGGGAATGAGATGTCTGAGAAGGGCTGTAGGAGTGACCATAAGAGATAAGATCAGGAATGAGATCATAAGAGAACAAGTCGGCACAGAGCCAATTCTGGATTACATACAAAGACAGCAAGTGAAATGGTTTGTCCACTTAGAGAGAATGCCTTGTGACACCATACCATACAAAGCATATATGGAAAGAGAAGAAGGACGTAGAGTACGGGGTAGACCAAGAACAAGATGGAAGGATAACATCAGAAAAACTCTACAACAGCACGATGCGCCTATGGTCGAGGCAGTCAGAAGAACTAGAAACAGAACCTTATATCTCCCTCGACACCCACAGCGGTAAAAGAGGAAGTGAAGAAGAAGAAGAAGAAGTAGACAATCACTGGGACCCAGCATTGACGATATACCAGACAACGTGACCTCACTCCAAAGATCGGCATTGAAGTGAACCCTACAGCTGACACTTCATAACATAAGTAAATACCAGAAGACGGCCATCACACACTGGACAAAAAATGACATTTATTCAGCGGCGCGACAGAAGAAGCCGGTCCCACAACACTGTTGGTGCCACTAATGAATTATTCACATCTGTCCAACAGCAAACTGCCCGCAACAGCTTTTGGGACCTCTGTTTGCTGTGCTAATGCCAGACTGGCAGCCTTTTGCGTGAACTGTCCCTTTGCATTCTCTACCTGATTTAGTCAGGGATGCGATCGATTAGAATTACCAGTTTGGTGTTACAATAGAGAATAAGGAGTGGGATGGACGGTTGTTTCCAAAGCACATTTATTGAAGAATAAGGAAGGGGGTTGATAAATATTTTCACTGTATATTTATTTAAAAAAATAATGTGAAAGACACATGATTATTTCCACTGCATATTTATTACAGAATAAGAAGAGAGACGCGTTTATTGAAGAATAACGAGAAAAGCGAATAGTTATTTCCATTGTACAGTTATTGAAGAATAACGAGAAAAGCCAATGGTTATTTTCACTGCAAATTTATTGAAGAATAAGGAGAGAGACAAATGGTTATTTCCACTGCACATTTATTGAAGAATAACGAGATGGACGTATGGTAGTAGCAGTACATTTTACCCCACTATGACATCACAAAAGAGATAAACACTCGATAACACAAAGTGCCACCGTGTGGATAAGGATCACCCGTGGAGAGGTCCCGGAAACCGCGTTCAGCTATTAGACCATTTTTATGGCCGGGCTATATTGAGGCCCCTGGCAAGAGCCAGGGTAGGGCTTCAAAATAAAGAAAAATTGCATTACACTAGGAGATGACTAGTTTATGTATTGGATGGATTTTTATTTCCACTGCACATTTATGGAAGAATAAGGAGAGAGAAAAATGGTTATTTCCTCTGCACATTTTTGGAAGAATAAGGAAAGAGAAGTATCGTTATTCCCACTGCACATTTATGAACGAATAAGGTGGGAGAATAATGGTTATCTCTACTGCACATATACTAAATAAAAATAAGGAAAACGAGTCGTTTTTCCTCTGTCCACTTATTGAAGAATAAAAAGGTAGATGAATGACTTTTTCCTCTGCCAATTTGTTAAAGAATAAGAGGATAGATGACTGGTTTTTCTCTAAGTACTTTATGGAAGAATAAGCAGAGATATAAATGACTGATTCCTATGCACACTTATTAATGTTGTGATAAATTATAAAATGAGAGCATATAAAGAGAACACTGAGAGAGATGAATGACCAACTCCACCTTATACGTTTTATTTTAACTTGTATCTTATAAATAATAAAAGGCCGATAAAACGAAGTGGCTTAAACGCTTGCCTAGGCATCAGGTGATTCGAAGTTTGAAGTCGCACTCCCTGACGAAGGGGTCAGATAATTTGTCCTCGCGCCTATGAAAGTCGTGAGTTCATTCCATGGCTGCGTCGTTAGGTTTACGAGTCAATTTTTACGGAGATTTCCGAGTATCGTCGCCTTACTCAGGAAGCTCGTGCTTTATGCGAAAGAGACCGGGCCATATGGAATAAAACCTAGTAAAATGAAGTCGATCTTGCTCAAAAAAAAAAAAAAAAAATATTATGCTTTGTTGTTGGATAAAACTTAAAATTGGTGTCAGAAAAATGATATCGTTTGAAGTTGACAAGTAGACACTATCACCCATCCAGTACCGAATGGTATCATTATCTAGTTCACGAATTATTGACAAATAAAACTGCGAATTACTGCCTTTATTTTATCACTGTCGCTGTGTAGGCAGGGAAGTCATGCGCCTGAGCATTTACGGCCCCTTTGCTAGTGCTGTCGCCACGACAGTGCAGGTGAGAATTTTATTTTGTCCTGATATAAAAAAAAATCCCTAGCCTTACCGAGGATTCGAACCTGGGTCTACCGCTTGAGAGCCCAGCGTCCTAGCCATTTAGCCAGCCGTCCTGGGCTTATTAAACAATGGAACCTAATACTGCTTTGTAGAACTACAGGCAACCAATAAATGATGAGTTTGGTAAGAGATGTGCGAGAATATAAAACTAGTCAGCTTAACATTACATGCACAAACAACGTGTGAACGTTGCGGTTAGAAAGCCTTCACCAGCATATGACATCACGCATGTATACATAGTTGAGTCCCTATCAACTATACCTATACACTTTTTTTTTTTTTTTTTCCGTATCCAGAAACCATGAGTTATAAACCCTTTGGCTCGGTACTATGGGTATCGCAACCCTTCAGCCTTGATTCCATTATAGGTACCGTTAATCTGGGGAAAATGTGGCTTTTCTGCCTACCCCCGGAAGTGAACCCGGACCACAAGGAGTTCGTCACCCGGCCGCCGCGAAAGTCAGGTTTAACCAACTTCGCTAGAGAGCCGGGCATACCTATACACAACACAGCCAGTGCACAGTATACACTCACTTAGACACAGTTGGTTCCCTATCAGTATTACCTATCCACGACAAGCAGCTAGTGCACTCTGAACTATACACATACAATAACACACATACTACACTTATTCACATATAGATAATGTTACTTTTACTAAGGCGACTACACAAAATCTCCTAACCGAGGTATCTTTTTTGTAATGGTGGCACTTTGTGTCACCAGCAATTTATTTCTCGTTGTACGGCCCTAGTGGCATTGAACTTATTCATTTAGGAGAATTATTTAATCTTGTTTCCCTTAAACTATATGATACATTATAACATGATATGTAATTTTAAATCTTTTTAGTAGATTAATTTGTGTATGCGCTATAAGTAAGATTATTTTATAATTAGTTAAATATATTTACAACATTTACTCATAATTCCTTTGTTTATTAATCGGAATAATTTTGATAAATGATAGGAGTATATTCCAATACAAAAACACATATCATCAACAATAAACGACACCAACTAATTACTTACCAATGATCCAATACGGTTTGTATACGTGTAACGTGCTGGTGACAGCCTGCAGAACAGCGGTGATTGTCAAAATGGCAAAACTCCAGTTGGAAGCGAACAGAAACCATCTCCAGCCATTCCCCTGATAGAATGTCGTCGCTTCGTAGGCTATGTCTGCGAGCATCCAGCCGAACAGGGCGACCCCTACCGTTGTTCGATAGATGACGTATATCCATGGTCTTCCAGGCCACTAGGATGCAGGGGAAAAAGAAAGCATAGCGATGTGTTACGTTCAACTCTGGTGATGTAATCTGCTTCACATACAAAGAACTCCTTTTGAAAGTCGGAGTGCATCTGCCCTAGAGGCAAGGAACCGACAATGTGCATAAAAACAAGCAAGGACTGTAAAACTATGTTCACGCAAAATTCAAGTTATGGAACAAGACCACAGTCCAGAAGTGGACGAACAACCAGAGTTGTCCACTACAGTTTACTGGCGGTGAACGAAAAGAAGAAGGAGGCAAAGAAGACAAAAGAACTCTTTATCAATTTGTGAGAAAAGGACATCATCATAAATTGGCTTTAGAAAAGCGGTTTTGTCATGGCCAGAAACATTTTCTGCGTCTTCTTTTCTCTAGAACCTGTTCTATCTTTCGGCGTCAGGTTTTGAGAAGGAATTTGGTGGGAACATTTGTGTGTCTGCTGCATAGATGATAGTTTTTAAGGTCTTGGATATTCATAGTTGTGTGGGCGATCTCTATGTCCCCCCCCCCCCCCCCCTTATGTTGGAGTCGACTTCAATACACCAAGAAAGATATGATGTGAGAGGAAGAGCGAGCCAGAGGACAAAAGGAATTGACAACCATAAAGACATTATAAAACCACGACATTGAGCTACAACCTGGTATCAGTGAGACGATAAAATACACGAAACTGGGCTACAACCTAGTATCGGTGAGACAACAAAACCACAAAACTGGGCTACAACCTGGTTTCGGTGAGACGACAAAACAACGACACTGGGCTACAACCTGGTATCAGTAAGACGACAAAACAACGACACTGGGCTACAACCTGGTTTCGGTGAGACGACAAAACAACGACACTGGGCTACAACCTGGTATCAGTGAGACGACAAAACCACAACACTGGGCTACAACCTGGTATCAGTGAGACGACAAAACCCTGACACTGAGCTACAACCTGGTATCAGTGAGACGACAAAACCACAACACTGGGCTACAACCTGGTATCAGTGAGACGACAAAACCACAACACTGGGCTACAATCTTATATCAGTGAGACGATAAAACCACAACACTGGGCTACAATCTTGTATCAGTGAGACGATAAAACCACGACACTGGGCTACAATCTTATATCAGTGAGACGATAAAACCATAACACTGGGCTACAATCTTGTATCAGTGAGACGATAAAACCACAACACTGGGATACAACCTGGTATCAGTGAGACGACAAAACAACGACACTGGGCTACAACCTGGTTTCGGTGAGACGACAAAACAACGACACTGGGCTACAACCTGGTATCAGTGAGACGACAAAACCACAACACTGGGATACAACCTGGTATCAGTGAGACGACAAAACCACAACACTGGGATACAACCTGGTATCAGTGAGACGACAAAACCACAACACTGGGATACAATCTTGTATCAGTGAGACGATAAAACCACGACACTGGGCTACAATCTTATATCAGTGAGACGATAAAACCACAACACTGGGCTACAACCTGGTATCAGTGAGACGACGAAACCACAACACTGGGCTACAATCTTATATCAGTGAGACGATAAAACCACAACAGTGGGCTACAATCTTATATCAGTGAGACGATCAAACCACGACACTGGGCTACAATCTTATATCAGTGAGACGACAAAACCACGACACTGGGCTACAATCTTATATCAGTGAGACGACAAAACCACGACACTGGGCTACAATCTTATTGCAGTGAGACGACAAAACCACGACACTGGGCTACAATCTTGTATCAGTGAGACGACAAAACCGCGACACTGGGCTACAATCTTTTATCAATGAGACGACAAAACCAGGACACTGGGCTACAATCTTATTGCAGTGAGACGACAAAACCGCGACACAGGGCTACAATCTTTTATCATGAGACGACAAAACCAGGACACTGGGCTACAATCTTGTATCAGTGAGACGACAAAACCGCGACACTGGGCTACAATCTTTTATCAATGAGACGACAAAACCAGGACACTGGGCTACAATCTTGTATCAGTGAGACGACAAAACCGCGACACTGGGCTACAATCTTTTATCAATGAGACGACAAAACCAGGACACTGGCTACAATCTTGTATCAGTGAGACGACAAAACCGCGACACTGGGCTACAATCTTTTATCAATGAGACGACAAAACCAGGACACTGGGCTACAATCTTGTATCAGTGAGACGACAAAACCGCGACACTGGGCTACAATCTCGTGTCTGTCTGTCTGTCTGTCTGATGTAAGACGGGCCTGCGTGCCCAATTTGGGACCCTTTGAAAATAAAGTTTGTTCCTTCGTTCATTCGTTCTGACTGACTGTCTGTCCGTCCGTTTCCGCCCTTTCGTTCGTTTGTCTATCAGTCTGTCTGTCTATCGTTTGGTATGTGTTTCTGCTTGATTATCATCACGTCTTTATGTTTCTTCTTTCGCTCTTTCGCTCTCTCTCTCTCTCTCTCTCTCTCTCTCTCTCTCTCTCTCTCTCTCTCTCTCTCTCTCTCTCTCTCTCTCTCTCATATTTTCCCACTCTCACATTTAATATGACAAGATTTAATTTTTTTTCTTCCTCTTTTTCAAACGATATGAATTTACAGCAATTGCTTTCCTTAATCGATGTGGTAGCCATTAGTTCGCTGCAAGTTTCGCAATCGCTCACCAGCTTTCAATTGTCCACCAATTAACTAAGTCCAACCGATCGATATCCTCAACGAAGTATACTTCTTCTTCTTCATCCATTCTTTTCTGTCTCAAGTTAAAGGTTTATTGCACAGGGTTTAATCCCATATGGCTCGGTCTCTCGGGCTAGCCCACTGCCGAACTCATCTGCTCTGTTTACGGTACAATAGGTATACCAAATTTACGCTTTTCACGCTAATGGTCTATAGATGTAAGATACCTCGAGTGCTAGAAGTTCCGGGTTCAATCTTTGTTGAGGGTTGGGATTTTTTTAACGTGGACTTGGACGTCTAGTAATTCGCCTGATCTCTGGGTAGTGAGATCGGACGCCCGTGTGCATTGTTGAGCACGTAAAAAATCCTTTGGCAGTTGGAAATCGAACAAAGAAGCCTAGCAGCGCTGGCCATGCAAAATTTGTAGTTTAAAATCTACCTAAAGTATTTCAGGATAGTCGCCGGTGCTACAGAGCCTGTGCACTGTGCTGAGCTTCTTCGGACTCAGACTTGAGTTAGAAGAAGAACGGAACACTAATGGGTTAGTACGCATGTACCATGTTCAAACTTCAAACTTCAAACAGACAAATGATGACATACTTTTTCTCCATCAACCACTCGGCACGTGGGATAATGTAGTCAATTCACGCCAGCCGTCTTTACTTCTCATAAACTATCCTTGTATGGTTCTTACGTAAGTAAGTAAATTAAAAACCAATCTGTACAAGATGGGTAATGTGGTCAGCATCACACCGGTCGCCTTTACTTTCCGGGACTGCACCTGGTACCCACTCAAGGCTGGGTCGACCTGGGAGCCAAGGTCATTTTTGATTTCACGTAAATAAGTAAAGGACCCTTTTCATGTTCTGGCACATCGGGCTCATAGCGCTAGTTCTAAACTACTATGGACCACGAGCACTAGATAGTGATGGAGTCATTCGTCATTTTGGGAATGATCAACTCTGAGCCATAGTCAGTGATGAAAACAAATCCGCTTCTATGCAGGTAGGAATCCTCGATCTTCTGTTCGACCTGCTAATGTCTAGCCGCCCCGCCATCAAGGATTGAAGAACCAAATCCGCTTGCGAAGGAAAAGATCTTTGTGTACTGGCAAAGAAGAGGAGGAAGATTAAGAAGTAGAAGGAGAAGAAGAAGATGAAGAAGAAGAAGAAGAAGAAGAAGAAGAAGAAGAAGAAGAAGAAGAAGAAGAAGAAGAGAAGAAGAAGAAGAAGAAGAAGAAGAAGAAAAAGAAGAAGAAAAAGAAGAAGAAGAGATGACGACGACGATGATGATGATTTTGATGACGACGATAAGCGGTAGGTGAAGATGAAAAAAAAAACAGAAGCAGCAGAAAAAGAGGGAGTGTGAAAAACGAAAAGGAAAAATATTTTAGAGAAAAAAATAATTTGAACTACAGGCCTCCTGCGATCCATAGTCTCCTAGTGAACCAGATTTCCTTGAGCCCAGTCTGGTCATGCTTAATACCATTATATCACAACCGCCCGGCTCTCTAGCGTAGTTGGCTAAACCGGATTGCGCGGAGACCGGGTGACGAACTCCTTGTGGTCCTGGTTCAATCCCGGGGGTAGGCAGGAAAGCCACATTTATCCCAGATTTAAGGTATTTACAATGGAATCAAGGCCGAAAGGTTGTGATATCCATAATACCGAGCCCAAGGGTTAACAACTCATGGCTTCTGGTTACTAAAACAAACAAACAAAACAAACATATCACAACCAGTTTCAGAGCGGACCATTTTTCTGACCAACCCCTAGCCAACAGTCGGGACTATAAAATAAAAAGCAATGACTGAATTTCCAATACAACTGCCATTTTGTCTGCTTGCCATCGAGTTGCCCTCACAGAATCAACCACGTGGACATAATTTGATCAATCATTTGGAACACCGATGCAATCTAGGCTGCATTCGCGAGTTTTACCGTCTGTCTATGCACGGCCTTCTCTATTTATATATACAGCTGGACCTGGTCTATGATATGTGTCTATGCTACTGTATCAGTCAATGCCAAGCTACTGGCCTGACGAAGATATTAGGCCCCCTTACCTTTTTTCTAAACTTTGTGGTGAACACTCCAAAGGCCAAAGCTTTGTTCTTAAGTGATAAAATAATAATAACAATAATAATAATAATAATAATAATAATAATAATAATAATATTAAAACTTTAAATGAAATTAGAGATAAGTGACCAGAGGGGACTATCATCACAGCACCCCGCACAGGTCCATAGGTGCTCTGATCTCCTCCTCAGTTATTCAACAAGTGTAAAACGACCTATCACCCCCCTTTTGTGTTGATTAATCAGACGTCTTTTGCCATTGGTGAAATAAATGTACATGTCTGATGTCTGGCTGCTGTAGGCTGGACCCTTGTGTTCACCAGTCTGGAGATGGAAACTGAGTCGTGCTTATTGTCGTGACCTTTTTTTTGGGGGGATATGCATCCAACATGGTATGAAGTGTGTCTGTGTGTGTGTATATATAGTAAAGGCCCTTTTTCCAGGCATAAAGTGTACTGTGTATATAGTGCTAAACCCTATATTTTATAGACCAATGGACACTCAGTGATTGATTGTGGTCAATATCATACCTACCGCCTTTACTTCCCATGCCTTTACCTGATACGCATTTTCGGCTGGGGGGACGCTGGAGCACATGTCATTTTTTAAGGGGGAAAAATCCGGTTAAATGTGGATTTAAACCCTCCACCTGCAGGGCCGCAAGGCGAGCTTCTAGAATTGGCTAATAAAAACCAGATCCTGTCCCGACAGCTGAGCTATTTAGGTCATGCTAAACGCCACGGTGGCCTGGACAGAACGGGTGCAGTTTCCAGAAAGCGGGGCAGACGCCGACCTCCACGAAAGTGGTTGACCATGCATTCTGTTATGAAAGCACTCAGGGGAGAAGAATTCGCTAGAATAAGAGAAACGTTCAGGCCATCTGTGGTGAGAGCGACGTTCTGTAAAAGACCAGTTGATTGATGATGATGATGAATGTATGTACAGGGTGTTTGTAAAATCTTACTACACTTTATGTGTAGAACAAATGCGGAAAACAAAGTACGTGACGTCATCAAAATATGTGCTCCACAGTCTATCGCTAAGCAATATGCAGTGAATGTTTATCGTTTGCTGGAGTAATTCTTTGCACTCAAAACAGAATAATGTTATCAACGAAAGCAACCAGAATTAGCATTCAAGAAATAACAAAACATACGCTGCTTACGATACTTCACGAGGTAAAGAGACGTCTATAGGATGGCTTGGAGCCAGCAGTGAACATTTCCAAGACCTGTTACAATGAACATTCCATTGGTACTTTCCAGCCTGCACAAAACAGCGTTAGATCATAGCAGTAAATATTTAAGCTATTGTAATTACTTTTTTCTAAGCACGGTTTATGATAGCGTCATATACCTGAGTTTTTTTCTTTTTCAAAATTTGTTCTGCAAAGAAAGTGTAGTGAGACTTTGTTACAAACGCCCTTCGTAAGTAAAAACTTCTAAATGTAAATCTTTATAGAAAAACTACAACAGCCAAAAGATTCTGGGGTTGGCTCTGCAACGTCCTGTGAAGGATACACAGCTTACTATATAAGTCAAAATAGTTTTTTTTTTAAAGGCTTTGGGGAAAAAGGGGGCATGGAGCGCTGAACTTAAACCACTTATATATTTTATGCGGGTGAGATAGAGGTTGGGTCTCAACTTCATCTAAACGTTTGGAGGAGGGCAACTCACGGCGTCTAATCCCCGTGATACTGGCATCCCCGGTTATAAACAGCTGATTGTTCTCATGTTTGCTATATGTCTGTGTTCTTGAGTTTCCCCACATCGTAGATTGACGTTTGTTTCCGCTGGGGGAAGCTTGGGGAATTCCGTTGTAAATTCAGTCTGCCAGAATAGTCTGGAAGGCATAACCTTCTCATCACGGACTGTATTGACCCGAACACATCACACGGACACTAGACGTTTGAATGGGTAGCCAGTGGATGGGTAGTGGGGAGGGGAGGGGGGTGAGCGAACAGAAAACATCGATAGATACGGATATGTACAGACTGACGGAAGGCAAAGAGGGAAGGCGGAGAGACAGACAGATGAACGGACGGACAGACGGACCGACCCGCCGACCAACGGACAGACTGAAGGAAAAGAGTGAGTAATTTAGTCAGTAATTTATGTATATGTGGTTAAAGAGAGAGAGGAGTAATGGGGAAAAAAGTGACAGTAAAATCGAACAGAATACAAAAAAAAAAAAAAAATAGAGCGAGAGAAAGAGAATGAGGAAGTAATACTGGAGCAGAGTGATGACGTTTGCGTGTCAGTAGGAAGCGGAAGCGAGAGAGAGAGTGAGAGAGAGAGAGAGAGAGAGAGAGAGAGAGAGAGAGAGAGAGAGAGAGAGAGAGAGAGAGAGACCTCCATCAAAGATTAAAAGATCCATACACCGTCTAATTGTTTAAACACAATTATTACCCTCTAACAGATCTGAAGTCTCTATAGAGAGTCGGGTTTCACGAGTTGAAACGAAAATCGTTTTGCTCTCCTCAGATTTCTGAAAAAACTATCAACCAAGTTAGTTGTATGTCCATTCACAATAAGCCGAAGAATTTGTTGTATATTTGGTGTTTCGGTAAGCGATTTTACTAGGCATGAGTGGGGACTGTGTTTTCTCTACGCAGTTTTACATTCATTAGTTTGCCATTGTTCCTGAATAGTCGGTTCTCGATACCACCACTGTTGTAACTAACGCAAGGCGCTCTGCTGCCAAATCGCCCACAACTGATATCCTGTAATTATGAAGCGAGATAGCAAAGCTTGAGCTACAGGCCCGGAAACATTCGATTGTCATCAGCAGCTGAAAGCGTTCTGCTAATAAATCGTTCGCAGCTAACTTCTAACTTCAGTATGTCGGAACTGCAACACTGCGTTCATATCGCCTAAAACCCTGAGTTCTTGTTCTTCTGCGTTTAAATTTTAAAATGGCAGCTGGCACGCTGTGTTGTAGTTTACAGATAGTCTGCGCCTTTAGGAACAACAAACTCAATTTCAGCAAACCATCAATTAGTTGCCTCTTAAGACACACTTCTGTGGAAAAAGAGTGAGGGGTGAGACCCCGGAATCCACAGCTGAAACTCTGGGTCCATCAACTAGCAATTAAACACAAAACTGGAATGCAAACACTACACAGAAAACGCCATGACAAGCCTATAAAGAACTGAAGGTAACTAGGAAGTTCGAGACTTGTAAAGATTGAAAAGAACATTTCTAAACAAGTACGAAGGTCAGGAAACTACATGATATATGCACCAGTTCTTCTACTACTGCTGCTGCTGCTATTAATGTAGCTGTTGATACTACTACTTCCGTTACTGCTAATACGGATGCTGCTGAATATACTACTGCTGCTGCTACTGTCGCTGCTTCTGCGAATACTACTTGCCCGTTGTGCAAATCGAAGCAAACTCTCGAGCACGTCCTGTCCGCGTGCAGAAAAGCTCTAGGTCAAGGCCGATATACCTGGCGCCACAACAAGGTGCTAAAAGAGTTAGCAGCCGTTGTCGACCAGGCTAGAATGAGGGCTAACGCCAGAGCCAGTTTTAGTATCGCCCCCATTCGTTTCCTCAAGGCTGGGCAGGTTCCAATTGGTAAGGTCAACAAAAACGCATTCGCTCCATCTGTGCTAGACTCTGCGAGGGACTATTTACTGGCGGTTGATCTGCCAGGCCATGAACGGTATCCCGAGTTGATCCGTAAAACCGGCCTGCGACCGGACATCGT
The DNA here is from genome assembly GCA_905116865.2 of Candidula unifasciata. NCBI lineage: Eukaryota > Metazoa > Mollusca > Gastropoda > Stylommatophora > Geomitridae > Candidula > Candidula unifasciata. Next base: position 123,814 of record CAJHNH020001349.1, read on the forward strand.
TCTCCATTCTGCGCAAAAACGGCAACTCATCCTGATTGAGTTGACGGTCCCGTTTGAGTCGCGTATGGAGGAGAATCATTTGTACAAGCTCGAGAAATACAGTGATTTAGCAGCCGGTTTGAGGAGAAACGAGGCTTACACAGTACGGGTCTTTGCCGTCGAAGTGGGAGCGAGAGGCCTCGTTTCCACTTCGCTCTACAATGTGGTGAAAGAACTAGGATTGCGCGGTAATGAACGGAAACGAGCACTCAAAAAACTGGGAGAGGCAGCCGAAAGGGCCTCTAGCTGGCTTTGAACGCAGCGCAACAACGTAGGGGACGGGCCTCGGTGAGCTGGTCTGGGTGTCTAGTGGAAAAGAGTTTCTCATCCCTTTGAAAGTCCATCGTGTCCGAATTGTCTGCCAGTGTTCCTCTGTCAACTGCTAATAAAAGTCCAACATGTGTCCGGTAAACCAAAGTAAGCTTGTCGCTCGGTCGTCCAGGCACGCTGACTGCTCTAATTAAGCTGCCGTGGCGGCTTCTTATCTCACAGTACCTCCTTCGAAACCACCAAGTCGTCTTGTCTCTGGCCGAAAGTATAACACCATCCGGTAATTCCGTGCAGCGGGGAACCAGCCCTGAGCGTCATGAACTCAGGTGGGCCCGCCTCCGAAAACGTCTAGGAACCGTGGGCCGAAACGTGGTCGACGAGGTAATTTCTACTGACGATTGGT
>CAJHNH020001349.1:128005-175630 GCA_905116865.2 Candidula unifasciata
TACTACTACTACTACTACTACTACTACTACTACTACTACTACTAGAAATACTGCTAAGTTTCCTTTTTATACTATTGTTAACGGCGGCTAACGTGCGCCAGAATGACTTGTGGTTATTACTACTTGTACTAAATTAATATTAACAATAACAGCTACCACGATATCAAGTGCCAGGGCTATGAGCAAAGCAATAACTACTACCAGACGAATTGAAAGAGAGAGGGGAGATGGAAAAGGCGTTACTGAGAGAGAATGAGTTATTGAGAGAGGCAGGGGGAAAGTGGGAGCTAGGCAGACAGACAGACAGACAGGTAGAGCCAGACTGGCAGGCAAGAAAAGAGACAAATAGGTTGACTGACTAGCTAACTGAATACCAGTCAAACTGAATGACTGACAGAATATTCTCCACCAAAAACGGCCAAAATAAAGACCCATTCTTGTTGTTTGAAATACTGTTAGCTCTGAATTTGCACCAGTTTTGATGCCTGCAGGGAGATATCATTTTCCTTAACTGAGGTCAAATCACCGATAGCTCGTTCCAGAATCTGAGTTCACATCTGGTACACAAGCCTCATTGCTTACCAAGTAGTTTTGACCATATATCGCATCAGAATTTAGGCTGTTGAAACTATCCATTACAACCTAACATGCTCTTTGTCTATTTGTAATCTTCTCTTGGATATTTTGTCAATTAGCGTAGGTGTGTTGGGAAATAAACAGCCAGAACGATTGGCTTGTGCTGCACAAATGGGTGGTGACTTAATGCATGAGAAGCTGGATGTGGTCAAAGTCCTTTGCGAGCAAGTGTACCATGGGAAGGCGTGAATAGATCAGTGTATGGTGAGAAGAAAATGGTGAGCCGAACGAACGAACTTTATTTTCAGAGCCGGCAGTGACCAGGAGATTCTGGCTGACACTATACAAGACTGTCGCGTATTATTTTGTTGTTTTATTTGCTCACATAATTTTTAAATATTTGAATATTTTTGTTTTGTGTACATACTATTTGAATAGTTTTGTTTTATTTGTTCACATAATATTTGAACATTCATTACTTCGTAATGAAGTCACTTCAGTCAGTTAATTTGTGTGTGTTGTGTTTTGTTTCTTGTCGTTGTTCTGATAATATAAGTTAATGGTCGCATCGTTCTCTGACTGTTTATTGCAATTTGTATTGTAAAGCTGACCCAGTATTTTTTTTTTTTTTTTTTGGTAAACTTTTTAATTTTTTTTAAATTTTTCAACTTTAAAAAAAAAAAAAAAAAAAAGACTTTTTTATTTTTTCTTTCCAGTATATTTTGCATGTTATTTTTTTCCAGATCTTTTGTTAAAAAAAAAAAAGCAAGACGGACGTATAATAAAACAGCAACTGGTACCGTCGGAGTTGAAGGCCTTCGCTGGCTGCTGAAGATAAGGACGAATCGCATATGCGAATGCTTGAGTGCTGTGATGTTAGTTACTAAAAATCTCAACGCAAAACTCACGTCTCACCAAGTGACGTCTCTTCTTTATCTCCCTCCACATCCCCCTCTTCCTTCTCCTGCTCCTCCTGCTCCTGCTCCTCCTCCTCTTCCTCCTCCTCCTCCTCCTTCTTCTTCTTTTTTCTTCTTCTTCTTCTTCTTCTTCTTCTTCTTCTTCTTCTTCTTCTTTTTCTTCTTCTTCTTCTTCTTCTTCTTCTTCTTCTTCTTCTTCTTCTTCTTCTTCTTCTTCTTCTTCTTCTTCTTCTTCTTCTTCTTCTTCTTCTTCTTCTTCATCATCTTCATCATCATCATCATCATCATGATCGTCTTCTTCTTTTCATTGTTTTTCTTAGACTTCTGCCTCCTCTGCCTCCTCCTCTGCCTCCCTCTTTGTTTCTACTTTTGCTTACAGGTCAGCTTCACTGAAGAGTCATACAAATAAAACAAACACTGCGGTGAGAAGCCTTTGTTATCACCACGAAAAAACCACACAAATGCATGAATGAAGCTTAAGCATCTTCACTAAAACAAATATAATGTGAATATGTGCAGGGAAATTGAAACAAGTGTAATGAAGTGTAAAGCAATCACTAAAACCAAGCTTGAGAAAAGAGATATGCAAGTTTAATCGAATAACTAAGGGGAAAAAAAAACCTGGCACTGGACAGCGCTTGTTTTATTTTGAAAACCCGATAAGAGAAAAACTTGAATATCGTTGCGCAAGAGTTCACTTGCCGAAAGAGATAACGAAGAGTCATAAAACATTACGGGGAAATATAATTAGATTCAAGGGGGCTGCGTGGTCTAGAGGCATGGTGTCCACCTCGAGTGCAAGAGGTTCCAGGTTCAATCCCCGGTAAAGGCTGGGATTTTTTCACGTGGACTTGGACTTCTAGTAATTCCCCCTGGTCTCTGGGTAGTGAGATTGGACGCCCGTGTGCATTGTTGCGCACGTAAAAAATGCCTTGGCTGTTGTTAATCGAAATGATTAGCCAAATGGCGCTGCCTGGGCAAAATTTAAAGTTAAAAATCTACCCAAAGTATTTCAGGATCCTCGCAGATGCTACAGAGCATGTGCACTGTGCGGCTTCTTCAGACTTGAGGTAGAAATAGAATGGAGCACTTATGTGTTACTATCCGTGTGCCATGATGTTGATGCGTTGTCCAAAAACTTAAACATATGAATGAATTCAGAGATGAACGGTATGCGGAGGACTTGTATGTGAGTTGTAAAGGACCCTTTCTCCAGCCTTCAGTCGAATTGGGCACATAGGGCTAGACCTTTATTTTATATCAGCAGTTGGTGGGTGATGTGGTCAACACTACACCGGCTGCCTTTACTTCCCATGACTCTTCCTAGTACCAGTTGGGTCGACCTAGGAGCCGAGGACATTTTTGAAAAAATTCCGGCTACGTCAGGACCCGAAACTACCACCTTCCGATCCGCAGGCGAGCGTCTAGCCGCTACACTGCGTCGGCTCCCAAGTGAGCTGTAGAACATAGTAGAAGATGTACGTCCTGACGTGAGCTTGTTGAGTTCCTTCACAGACTGTGTTTGGCAACCTGGCTGTTCACAGGGGCCATGGAGTTCTGCAGCTGATTTGGCAACAGCCTCTGCGGTGACTATAAAGTCCTTATAATGAGTGCCGATCAATACACTTTCTGTTACTGGATTAATTCTATTAAGTCCAGCGCGGGAGCGACAGTCTCTCTCAAATTTTTAAACATTGATACGGTGACACCTCGGGTCCCAAACTTAGTGCGTTCTTAGACTCCGTTCGTGAACCGAAATGTTCGAGGGGCGAAACAGTTTTCCAAGCGACGTCAATGCAAATCCAATTAGTCTGTTCGGTCGCACCAGAAACTGGTAGTAGTAGATTTTAGCCCACTAGGACATCACACAAGCGATAAACACCCGATGACACAAAGTGCCACCGTGTGGATGAGGATCACCCTTGGAGAGGTCCCGGAAACCGCGTTCAGCCATTAGACAATATTTATGGCGAGGCTATATTGCGGCCCCTGGGGTTTCAAAATAACGAAACATTTTATCCCACAAGGGGATAACTTCATATATGTACCTGAAACATTTTTTGGGGGGAAGAATGTATAGTAAATTTGAAGTTACCCTTGTACGTCACGCGACTGCGGTGAACTTCTAGCGACTTAACACACCCCGATGGGTAAAATAAAAAAAAAAAAGCTATTCTCATTACAGTTGTATTTATTTAGTCTTTGTGTGCTTCATTTTATGTTGATGAAACTCTGTAGTAACGCACCGGACGAGATACAGCGAATATACCTGGCAATAAGTTGTGATATATGTTTTTTGTGTGTTCGCATTATAAAAGACATTTATTTAAAAATGGATTTATGTGTGACAAAATTATATAATATGCAAGATACAGTGTTGACTGTAGCTTTGTTGCTGTTTGTGGCTGTCATAGGAAGATGGTAAAGGATGGTATTATTTCTTCAAAGCATCACCACCATCATCAGTTTTTTAGGAGAGACAAAAATCCTTACTTTTAACCATCATCCCTGAAGGGGAAGCTTTAGGTTATAATTGTGACTAGGTTATGTGCGCCATATAAAATGGCTTAGTATTGCCCGCCACCTAAAGCCCTGAAAAGGACTCCTGCAGTGTTGATGCAATCAAAGGAAAACAAACAAACCCAAATACTGTCCCGACCGGCTACGAAGTCGTCTACCGCCGAGTTTGACATCATGGCATGGAGGATCATCTGTGTCAGAGTTGACTGAAGTACACGAGACAAAAAGTTTAGGATAGACATGACTGCCAACGCCACACGGCATGGACTCTAAGAAGAAGTGTTGTATGAGTTTTAATTTCTTTTGACCTCCACAAATTCCTAGCCCTATGAAAGCACCTCTTGCCGTATGTATTTTAATATCTATATTGTCTACTATGTATCAGGTAATCCCAGCATTCTCGGGGGGGGGGGGGGGGGGGGGGGGGGGGAGCTGGATATTGACTTTTTTTCCGGTCCACATTTTTATGAAACTAGGTGACACGACAGTTATAGGCGGAAATACAACCAGACCGCTTATGGTACAATCCGAGGTAGAACTCTATTCTGGCTGCTGTTTATACGGAAGGTGCGTTTATGGGAGAGTCCCGAACTACCGCTGATCTCGAGTAGTGAACTAGATCACCGTGTAAGAGTGCAAGCCGTCTAACTATTCAGCCGTTTTCACACACACAAGCACGCGCGTGCAAGGACACACATACACACCGGTAAAACTAGAGCCGCTGACACAGACGGTACCGGATCCAATGTAAAATGCCAGATTTCATACAGAGCCCGGTCCGGCAGACAATTTGATCACGTTGCATCCTATGCTGTCTCCGTCACCGGCTGCGGTTTTGCCGGTATGTGTGGGAAAGCGCCCTTATAATATTTCAACTCTCCGTTAAGATTAAAGGTCTTTAAAAAAACGCGAACTCTTAAAGGACAAAGCAGCATTTAAAAAATCCACGAAGAGTTAAATTATAAGCTGACAGTGCTCAATGTCTGACTTCGGCAAGGGCTCTGGGTCTTCAATTAGAAGCCGGAAATAATCCAGGCAGAATCTGGCAATGGTCGCTGACTGGAAATTATAGCTCTGTTTATATTGGCTGGCAACGCTCCCTTAGCGTGGTAATTCTGTTCTCCCGGTGTGGGTTCATGTGACCCCCATTAAGGAGGCCTCGGAGGAGCGGGGGTGGGGGGGGGGGGGTGTTGGGGTAGACCCACTGCTCCTAACAACTATGTGGTAAAAGACGACTAATTAGAAGTTTTGCTTTTTGGGTACTTATCACGAATGTGCCCACACGGCGAGAGTTCATATGTGCCGCAGTCGATCGCACGGCCTGTTTTAGCTTGTGTTGGTATTGGTGGTGGTTGTGGGTGGGGGATGGTCATTTATTCCCTATTTTTAAAGATTTAACAGTTTTCTGGATTCTGGATGCTGGATAAGACACACACACACACACACACACACACACACACACACACACACACACACACACAAAACAATAATAATTTTTGTCAATTTTAGCCAGCTCCTAGAATGAGCGGCGGTTTTATCTTGATTTCATTCATTTGATTGATGTTTAGATCTCTTTGTGTGTGTGTGTGTGTGTGCTGCGTATGGTAACGCTTGGTTTCAGGAATCAGGGCTACCACCAGGCACACCGACCCGAACCAGAAAAAAACTGCCATCGAGCTAAAACACACACACACAAGGCCATTTTCAGGGTTCCATATTAAACATCTTTTTTTTTTAAACTTTTCTTTTTTTTCTTATCATACATGCAAATGTGCGTGAACTTTGGGGGATGGGTGTGCCCCTCCCCTTTTGGGGGCTTAATTTATTTAGTGAGGTTTTCTTCCTGCTAGTTATGGCTTTAGTCGGCTCTGTGGCTAAGTCGATGCGAACACTTCGCTTCGTAATGCCGGGATGCCGGGTTCGATCCCAGCTGCGGGCCATGCGCCTTGCGTTGGTTTCGACAGTGGTATCAAGAAAGCCGACCGTCCAGGAAGCAATGGCAAACTACTGGACGTAAATTTGCCTAGAGAAACCACACAACAGCCAGGGGCTGTTAGGGTTGGTTCTGCAACGTCATATAAAGGATACGCAACAACCTTTTTAGTTATGGCTTTAGAAATAGAGGAAAATTGTCTGGTAGTCTGGTAGTCTTAGTTTCAGCTTCATAGCAAACGGGTTGCCCCATCTTTGCTCCGCTCCTGTGCCAGCGAAAAACACTCAGAATGTCTATCACAGTCCCTTGTGGAAAGATTGACAGACTGCTGTCTCAGCATATCTAGCATACACTCAACATCATAGCACACTAGTAGGAACCCATAAGTACCCCATTCTTTTTCTAACTAAAGTTTGAGTCCAAAAAAGCTCAGCACAGTGCACAGGCTCTGTAGCACCGGCGAGGATCTTGAAATACTTTAGGTAGATTTATGGTAGCCATCCGAAGTGCTAACACAAACAGTCCAACATTAGAAATGCAGTTCATCATTGATGATAGCAGAACTTGTCGTCAACAGATCAGCAGTTGTCCGCGTGATCAATTTTAATACGGGTCCCGCAAGCATTGAACGACAGGCATCGCGCCATTTTCTGAATCTACAATTCACACCACCACGTTGGTCACAGTCGAAAAAAAAAAAAAAAAACATTCCAAATGCGATACGCAGCTCACAGGGTCACGCCATGCATTCAACTCAGAAGCTGGGCGACGAAACTATATCCAGTCTACAAATGGAGCAAAAATGCATCGGCCACCGTCCGGCAGAAGCAAAAAATTTGCCTGTTCCGAACGGCGCCGCTGTCTAGCGTCCATTTTAACCGGAAGTAAATAGAGGACAATAATGTAGGTAGGGTCAGCATGAAAGCTGAAACGCTTTTGAGGACTTACAGTGAGGTAGAAAGATGGAGGTTTGTTTGTTGTAGTATCCAGAAGCCATGAGTTGTTAACCCTTAGGCTCGGTATTATGGATATCGCAACCTTTCGGCCTTGATTCCATTGTAAATACCGTAAATCTGTGAGAAAATGTGGCTTTCCTGCCTACCCCTGGCATTGAACCCAGACCACAAGGAGTTCGTCACCCGGTCTCCGCGCAATCTGGTTTAGCCAACTACTATAAAGAGCCGGGCAAAGATGGAGATAGATGTTTAGTCCGGAGAGCTTTTTGGGTTGCTGGCTTGCGTTCATTGGGCTTCTCTGGTCATTCCACAGGTGATTGATTTTGTCGCGTCAGTTGGGTCACACCTGGTCTTGTGTCGGGTGCTGTGTTTGCCTCCTCCGCTTTGTTATGGCTGTTAACCGGTCTCTCCTTTCTCGTGTCGTCACCGCCCACTATCATGATTATTTCCACGTTGTGCTGCTTGCCCGACTGTTGGTGAGGTTTTGAAACTGGGCTATTTTTGTATTTATACGTTCCTTGTCAGTGGCTTCTTTTTCTGGAGGGAAGCCTAGCTGTAAACCGCAACATAACAAGTCTATCGAACTTGCAAGGGTGAGTACGAAAAAAGAGGAATGATAATAGTAGATGATGATAATATTAATAATAATAGTTCCGGGGTGGTTCTACAACGCCCTGTAAAGGACACGCAACTAACTGTTATTATTATTATTATTATTATTATTATTATTATTATTATTATTATTATTATTATTATTATTATTATTATTATTATTCACTAAAGAAATACTTAGCCATCTAGCCACGGCAAATTGAAATAGGTCTTGGTCATCCTCCCCCTCTCAAACCCGGGCTTTTCTTCGTGTGCTGTTCTTAGAATCACAAAGTGTGATTTAACCACATTACATACTTGTCTTGTCTTGTCTTGTCTACCACGTCGTGTGTGAATTGATGCATCTGTTTCGGATATTTACTGGTTCCTGCCCCGCCGTTAAGCGTCGTGGGAAGATTGGTTTTCCCTCTCACGCGCCGGTTGAATTAACGACTGTTAAACGGCAACAAGTATGGCCTTTTAGACGCCATTACAGTGTTTACTCGGAAACTGTTTTAGACGCCATTACAGTGTTTACTCGGAAACTGTTTTAGACGCTGTTTTCACAGACTCAAATCATTTGTTGCTTGGTCAGTGGTGCTCTGGACCGTATTCTCTTTCTCTATTCTCCTTTTCCTATTCCTATATCTTATTTACCCCCTCATTTTCTTCATCTTCTTGAAGAGGCTGTCGTGTACATGTTTACTTTGCGTCTGCAAGATTCAAGATTTTGCTGGGACTGAAAAGATGTTCACTAGTTTTCCAATAGGACATGACAGCGAAGGAAATTTTGTGTCATCTTCTTCGATACTTCTGTCACAAAACTTATATCAGAAGGCGGGTAGCCCTTATGAAAGCTAGCGTACAGTCCATATCTCCTCGTGTACCGTAGTTCACAGTGGTTGGAACAGGCCAGATTGTGTCTCTGTTGACAGTATACAGTTCATAGTGTTGGAGCACATGCTCGGCATTTTATGGTGTAACGCTGCATGGACACACCCCCCTGTTTCCTACAAGGAAAATGCAGAACATATGCTGACGAAGTCTGTTGTGCCCTGTCCTTAGTCTGAATACGACACATCGTACCTATCTATAAAGGCGATAAAGCGAGTCTTGAGGACAGAATTTGGTTTGTGTATCCGTGCGGTGTAACAGGAAGAGATACAATCAGGAATGAAGAAATTAGAAGAAGACTAGGATTGCAACCAGTCTTACAGTTCTTTAAAAAACAACAAATGAGATGGTTTGGCCACCTGACGAGAATGCCCTGGTACCAACTGCCACAGAGAGCCATGCTGAAGAAATATAATGAACACAAAGCAAAGGGAAGACCACGCAAGAGATGGAATCGACATCATAAGGAGCAACCAACAGAAATAAACACCATCTTGCACAATGCATTAGAAAAAGCGCATAAACAATCCTTACATCTCCCCCAACACCTCGCTGAGTTAAATGGCGAAAGAGGACGAGGAGAAGAAGAATATACATCTTATGTGATCTCCACTGGCAGAGGATTGAAGCAGCGAGGGTAAACCCGTCTGCAGTCATTTTTTGATCCTCGACTAACGACTAACAGACATCTTTAGCATTCTTAGCTTCTAGGGGTTGCAGATATCACCCACTTTCATTCATTTATGCTTTTAGCTTTCTCTTTCCAGTTTATAACTCCAAGTGTGTGTAGCCTGTACTACATTAATAGATATACAAAAGTACGAAAATTCGAACATCTAGGAAGCTTTCCTTTCTTGTTTTGTTGGGGGGGGGGTGGGGGGTGGGGTCGTCGCGTTTAGCAAGCATCCCTGGAAGAGGAGTTTTTAGTTATAATTGTGACATGTTATTTGCGCTATTTTAAATTGCTCAGCACTGCACACCACCAAGAGCCATGGAAATGACTCCTGCAGTGTTGACGCGATCAAAGGAGACAGACCTAACTATGGTCCCGACCGACGACGAAGTCGTTTACTGGCCACCTACCACGACACTCGGCTACAACCTGGTATCAGTGAGACGACAGAACCCCGACACTCGGCTTCAACCTGGTATCAGTGAGACGACAGAACCCCGACACTCGGCTACAACCTGGTATCAATGAGACGACAGAACCCCGACACTCGGCTACAACCTGGTATCAATGAGACGACAAAACCATGACTCTCAGCTACAACCTGGTATCAATGAGACGACAAAACCACGATACTGGGCTACAACCTGGTATCAATGAGACGACAAAACCACGATACTGGGCTACAACCTGGTATCAATGAGACGACAAAACCACGACACTGGGCTACAACCTGGTATCAATGAGACGACAAAACCACGATACTGGGCTACAACCTGGTATCAATGAGACGGCAAAACCACGATACTGGGCTACAACCTGGTATCAATGAGACGACAAAACCACGATACTGGGCTACAACCTGGTATCAATGACAGAACCACGACACTCGGCTACAACCTGGTATCAATGAGAAGACACAAGAAGGAAAATATAAATATAAAATAATATATTTTACTCCCAGGTCGACCCAGCCTTAAATGGGTACCAGGTAAAGTCATGGGAAATAAAGGTAGCAGTCATGATGCTGACCACATCACCCAACAAACACAATTTGAGCTATTACCTGTGAGGTGACAAAATCCGAAGGCCATCCGTAGTTTAAACTGAGAGCATCCGGGTCGAGTTCAGTGAAGCACCACTTGACGCAGTCGTTGGTGTCCTCGCCTTCAATCCCCGTGGGGTGTCTAGGGACACTCGTTTTGGGTTTGGGGTCTTCCTTCGATGAGGTCATTCCGCTTCCTGTGGAAAGTCATGCTTCGTGTTAGTTATGTCGTTCCTCGTGTGGATTCAATGATGTGGATTATATAGGCGGAGAGGGGACGGGGTGCTAGCTCCTCCAGGGCGAAGGCAGACTAAGTAGAGGATGATGATGATATGTTATTGATGATGATGACACACTGAGGCAAACTTTTTGGCCAGAAAGAACAACAGTGGAACGTAAACTCCATGGTCGACTGAACGAATTAACAACAACAGTGAAATTTACAAGAGACAAAACTGCTGATATAGACAACTTATTTCTGGCGAACGAAAGAAGAAGGAGGAGAAGACGAAGAAGAAGAAGAAGGAGAAGAAGAAGAAGATGATGATGATGATGATGATGATGATGACGAGTTCCTATTTGTGTAATCATTGTCTACGAAGTTAGTGCAACGTATACTGTTAAAGGGTGTCTCTTTTTTAAAAAGTCATTTCCACATTACAGCTCTGTTCACAATCCATTCTACTGGTTAAATTACTAACAGTATTAGGATCAGTCACTTGAGTATCAGTAAATTACATAATAAATTGTTAAACAATCATATTTGAATAAATGCCACCCTTAAGGAATACATGATCAACCAACAATTCTTCAATAGTTATTACCATTATAGCTTAGATTAGTTACACAAACACCTGTATACAGCAGTGATATTATAAACTAACGACTACATGGCGCTTTAACCAAGACGTAATAAGTTAAAAAAAAAGTTAATATCCCATTTCATGCTTTTAGGCTCATCGGGCATATGGGAAGAGCTTCCATATTGTTACAGACTAATCGGCACTAGGTGGGTAATGTGGTCAGCATTACGCCCGCCGTCTTTACTTCCCCGGGTCATTATATCCTGGGACCTACTTTGGGCTGGGACGACCAGCGACGCCCTGTACCATGATAAAAATCCATGCAGCCAGCAGTGGGTTTCGATCGCGGTTCGTTAGAAAGAGTCGGACTCGCAACGCCTAAGCCACGGACGCCGCTTTCAGCTACTTGGGATTAGTGTTAATGATTTTTTACCGCCATCATAACCATCCGAGACACAGAAATGATATTATCAGACAGGCTGTAGAAACAACAACATGCAGCTGATTCACTGAAACGCAGAAAATCAAATGATCGTATTATCTAGAAAGAATACAGCTGGATGAACTATCAAAGCAGGCGCTTCTTCTTAATGCCATAACTCCATTTTTTCCCCGAGGTCTTTCGCTTGCTCTATACCTGCTGTAACGTTTTAGTAAGGCTCGCTTTGACATATAGTACCAGAGCATTCTTGTTAGGTGTCCAACCCACTTCATTCTTTGTTCTTTCACGACGTGTAAGACTGGCTCTATTCCTAGTATTCGTCTGATTTCATGATTTCGTATTCTGTCTTTCCTTGAAATTCCTGCAGCTCTTCTAAAGCATTTTATCTCTATTGTATCAATTTTACGTTCATTGGAGGATGTAAATGTCCATGTCTGGCACTGATAGCATAGTGTTGGCCACATGACAAGATCTGATAAGAAAACAAAAATTCGCCCTAAGAGAGAATAAACTGATGACATTAGGGAGGTTCTAAATCGACAAAGGGAGTCCGCGTGGCGGAGCGTCCGCGTCCGCGGACCGAAAGGTCATGGGTTCGCTTCCTGGAGGAGCCGGACATTTTAAAAAAATGACTTTGGCTCCCTGAATGTATGTCCTGGGGAAGTAAAGTCGGCTAGCGGAATGCTGACCACATTGCCCAACTAGTGCCGATTGGTTTTTAAAAATATAGGTGTTCTTCCCATATGCCCGATGCGCATAAAGGCGTGAAAAAGGATAATTACTTTTACTTTACTTTGGCTCCCAGGTCGACCCAGCCTTGAGTGGGTACCGGGTGCAGTCCCGGGAAGTAGAGGCGGCCGGCGGGATGCTGACCACATCCAGCATCTTGTGCCGATTGGTCTATAGAAATGTAGGTCTAGCCCTATATGCCAGATACGCCTAAAGGCGTGGAAAGGGGTCCTTAACTTATTTTTTCAACTCAAATCGACATAGAATGACACTAGCTATTGCTGCTCACCACACACTGGATTTGAAAGTGTCCCCCGCCATGTCGCTTAACAGCAGATGTGAAAATTAGGGAAGACGATTTACTGCATTATCTTCTTCTACTTCAACTTGAGTTGAATCGCAATAGCTTTTGATTCCATTTTCTGTCTATCGATTTTCATATAATATTGTATCAGGTCTGTGTTTAGATAGTTTAATACTTATAATGTATTAATGAGAATAAATTAATGTGAAATATGCCTCCTGGGGGAATTCAACAAGCTAAAGAAATAGATGACAACTTGACCTCCCTTTAATTAAGTTTATGTGTGTCTCAGCAAAGGAATTTTCTAATACAAGCTTGCAGCCAAGTGGCCTTTTAATTTGTAAAGGAAAAACGGAACGAATCAAGAATAAATATTCCTGCAGTCTGGAGATTCCTAAACAGGCGTGACAAAAGGCCATCCATAATCTTCGTTTATCTCTCTTACCACCCCAGTATAACCTTCAATAATCTCCCCGTGTGGGTTCCGGGGCCCTATTGTGGAGAAAACAAGAATAGACCCACTACCTACCCAAAGCATGTCGTAAGAGTCGACTAATTGAGAGCTTCCTTCGAAGTCGGATTGCATTTGCCTGACAGGCAAGAAACCAGCAATCTGCATGCAAATGAGTTAGATCTGTAAAACGGATGCACATGCAACGCTCAGGTTTTGGAATACCACTGCAGTCCAGAAGTGGACGAACAACCAGAACTTTCCGCCAGAGTTTACAGCTGGTGAACGCGAAGAAGAAAAAGAATACGAATATACCACATCATTTGTATATTGAGTTACCGTTAGCAAATTTGTAGTTGACCGGCTAGAATTCGTATAGCATGTAGCAGTGAGTGTGCAGAGACCATTCCACGTTGCGGAAAAAAAAAGATTGTCAAAAATCCTCATACATTGTCTCTCACTATATCTTTTCCCAACGGGGCTGCGTGGTCTCTAGGCATGATGTCCGCATTGAGTGCTAGACGTTCAAGGTTCAATCCCCGAAAGGGCTGGAATTTTCTTCACGTTGACTTGGACTTCTAGTAATTCCCCTGGTCTCTGGGTAGTGAGATCGGACGCCCGTGTGCATTGTTGTGCGCGTAAAAAATTCCTTGGCAGTTGGAAATCGAAAAAGAATAGCCTAACGGCGCTACCCAGGCAAAAATTTAGAGTTTAATATCTACTCAATGCATTCCAGGATCCTCGCCGGTGCTACATAGCCTGTGCAATGTGCTGAGATTCATCGGACTCAGACTTGAGTTAGAAGAAGAAAGAAGCACTTATGGGTTACTCACCGTGCACCATGATGTTGATCCGCTGTTCAAACCTCAAACCTCCTATCCTTTCCCGTGTATATTTACTGTTGCTACAACCCATCCAAACTGAACTAAGGGTTACTATGTAAACGTTTTGTAGTGCCCCAGTGTAAAAAGAATTCTTTCCACGTCTCCAGACGTATCTTCCACGTCTCCAGGCGTATCTTCCACGTCTCCAGGCGTATCTTCCACGTCTCCAGGCGTTTCTTCCACATCTCCAGGGGTATCTTCCACGTCTCCAGGCGTATCTTCCACGTCTCCAGGCGTATCTCCCACGTCTCCAGGCGTATCTTCCACGTGGTGGGGCGTACCTTCCACGTCTCCAGGACTATCTTCCACGTCTCCTGAGCGTATCTTCCACGTCTCCAGGCGTATCTTCCACGTCTCCAGGCGTATCTTCCACGTCTCCAGGCGTATCTTCCACGTCTCCAGGCGTATCTTCCACGTCTCCAGGCGTATCTTCCACGTCTCCAGGCGTATCGGGCATGTAGGCTTAGAGCTATATTGTTTAGACTAACCGGCACTTGGTGGGTGATATAGTCAGCATCACGCCGACCTCCTTTACTTCCCAGGACTACACATGGTGCCCACTCAAGGCTGGGTAAACCTGAGAGTCAGGGTCATTTTTTAAGAAGAAAAAGTCTGGCTCCATCAAGTCTGCCTTCACCAAGTCTGGCTTCATCGAGTCTGGCTCCATCAAGTCTGGTTTCATCAAGTCTGGCTTCATCAAGTCTGGCTTCATCAAGTCTGGCTTCATCAAGTCTGGCTTCATCAAGTCTGGCTTCATCAAGTCTGGCTTCATCAAGTCTGGCTTCATCAAGTCTGGCTTCATCAAGTCTGGCTTCATCAAGTCTGGCTCCATCAAGTCTGGCTTCATCAAGTCTGGCTTCATCAAGTCTGGCTTCATCAAGTCTGGCTCCATCAAGACCAAGCCCACGACCTTCAGTGCCCCGATGTTACTGTGCTAAACTGCTAAACAGCTGAGCTGGGTTTCTGGCATTTGTGCCTGTTCATTGACATCTTTGAGTTGTTAATCAAGCTATGGGGAAACCATGAAGGACCTGCTGCTGACATGCGAGTTCATAGAGGCAACCCACCTAATGGTCTGACCTCAGCATTACGAAACCGAACGCAAAGAAGAAAAAGAAGAAGAAGAAGAAGAATCAAACCAACTACGGTCTTAAAATGGAAAAATACAATAAACATTATATTAAAAATTATCATTACCACGATATATTCCAATGTTTTTTTTTTTCTTGTAATGTGCCACAAAATGACTACTGTCTTTGTCTGCCCATTGTGTTAAGCTGTCTCAGATTTAAGAAAAAAATATTTTTAACATTGTGCCATCTCTACAATGAAGGTTGTCTGCACTGTACCCACTGTTAGCTCTAGATATATTACGTGACAAAGCTTCCAACGTCTTCTAAAGTATGGCTCTCGCACCACTGTATGAAAGCTCTGATGGTCTCTGGGTAGTGGACCCTGGTAAATTTCGAGGATTACAGTGGGAAACGATTTCACTAACCATTAAGGCCTAAGTGTTAGCCTTCTTTAAAACATCCATCATTAAGGCATAACTCTTAGCCTTCTTTAAAACATCTATCATTAAGGCATAACTCTTAACATTTTTTCAAAATATCCATCATTAAGGCGTAACTCTGAGCCTTTTTCAAAACATCCATCATTGAGGCATAACTCTTAGTTTTGTGTGTGTGTGTGTGTGTTTTTTTTTCTTCAAAATATCCATCATTAAGGCATAACTCTTCGCCTTTTTCAAAACATCCATTTTTGAGGCATAACTCTTAGCCTTTTTCAAAACATCCATCATTCAGGCATAACTCTTAGCTTCTTTCAAAACATCCGGATAACTCATTTTGGATGTCGATTGAAATTTAACCATGTTTCTGGAAAGTCACATCTATGAGGCAAAGACGGGAGGAGAGGAGGCAAGACGAGTAGTGAATAAGCTGACAGGGGTACCATCAGTGTGGAGTTTTCTTGTGAGCTGCTGAGGAAGGAGATAAAGGTGATATGGACTTGTCCTGAATGCTGTAATGACGAATTTTTATCCAGGTTAACTAAAGCCACTAACAACACAAGATAGGACATCGTTACGAATACCAGCGTTCGGGAGAAAGTTGGAATAAGATCGTGTCTCAGTTATACTGACAGACAAAAAATGAAATGGTTCGGACATTTAGTGATTGCCAGACCAAACTGCATATGAGACTTTTTAGGGCAGAACATCAGAGATGAAGACGAGGGGAAGACCAAGAAAGGAAGGGATAAATGAATCCTGCAAAGAAAAAAAAAAAAAAAAAACTAATCCATCACCCAAGCCACCCGAGAAGATCAAGACAAATAAAGAAAACTAGAGCACTGGGCTAGAACTTGGTATCAGTGAGACGTCACAAGTACAAGGAAATCACCATTCTTATCATATGCGTGGGCGAAAATTCTTCTTTATAGCTCACCAATCCCACCCCCCCCCCCCCCCCTTTTTAACCCCCCTCCCTCTTTCCAAACTATCCATTCTTGTGCTGACACGGTTGCGTGCCATGACAAAACGCTGTCAAGATTCTTTTCTCGTTGTCTTCATCAATTTCTCTTTCTATAAACTTTTTCACTTGTCACAACAGGTTTTATTTTATTCAATTTTTACGCTAGGTCGTATCGGAAGTCCCTGTCTGTGTTTTACATTCCTATGGGTGAGTGTGTAACACTATATATATATATATATATATATATGAGTATATATATATATATATATATATATATATATATATATATATATATATTAGTGTGTGTTAAACACAAAGTAAGTTAAACAATTAATATCTTTAGACATGATATGAGTGGGAAAAAAATTCGAGAACGTAATGAAAACTGGCAGAATTGAACAGCATCATACAAACTTACCAACTCGGCAGCTCCCCTAACGATCGAAATGAGCAAGTCTGAAATCTAATCATAACCTTTCGAGATTAATCCCTTTGTTTACGAAAATATTAATATTTTTTAAAGTAAATGATCAGCATAAGACAGTGTTCAACCTTCTAGAACGTTTATAAGCCCCGGGAGCCGAAGTGGTGCAGCGGATAGATGCTCCCCTCGGGCTCAAAGGTTTGCAGGTTCAAATCTGCATCAAGCAGGATATGTTTTCTTTTTTTTTAAAAAGTATAGCGTTTTTGACTCCTAGATAGACTAAGCCTAAAATTGATACCATGTAAAGTCCTGGGTAGTAAAGACGGCCGGCGAGGTGCTGACCACATCACTCACAGAGTGTCGATTGGTCTATAAAATATAGGTCTAGAAATATATGCCTAGGAAGCCTAATGACGTGGAAAAGGGTTCTTAACCTTTATAGATTGCACCCCCCCCCCCTTTTACACCCCCACCCCGGACAACCTTCCATGAGAGTTTAAAAAAACAAATATAACTATTGATGGAGATTCAAATGTATGACCACCAGGTCGACAGCAAGAGTGCTACCAACTGTAGTAACACACAGGCGCGGTGCCACAAAGAAAGCACTGGGGAGACATCCCCCTCCTTTAAATTTTCGTTGCGAGGTGAATAGTCATAAACCTTGTGTAATTCGCAATAATAATAATAATAAAAAAACAAATAGCAAAACATTTTCTGTTTTTGAAGCCGGACAATTAGGTCTAGTTTTAGCTTTCTGTGAGGATACAATTTCTTGTTACTATCCAATTGGTGAAGTGTTTCCTTTCTGTGAAGGCGGACAATTAGGTCTAGTTTCTAGTGTTTCCTTTCTGTGAAGGCGGACAATTAGGTCTAGTTTCTAGTGTTTCCTTTCTGTGAAGGCGGACAATTAGGTCTAGTTTCTAGTGTTTCCTTTCTGTGAAGGCGGGGTTTCTTGGCGATGCCATGATGCATCTGACTTGGCAGCATTCGGACCAACCCTTCACTTCCCAAGAGTGCATGTTTTTTAGGTGTATAAAATACAGCCTGCATGGCCGACGCAGGTTTTGCTGACAAGTGATATTCTTCCAGTCACATCTAAAGCTGCCCGAGCTTCTTAAGTGGTTGGTGCAGCACTGTGAGCTGTGTTTTTTTAAAGTGGAATGCATTTCATATGTGCAATGTCTGAGCCGTGGTATTCAATATGGCCGGTTACCTGTTTACGTGTGGGCTGCGGAAATACCTTATGTAATAATTTTACGTGTGTTTAGCCAATGGATTATGACCGACGACTTCCATCAACGAGAAACTGCATTTCTGGTTGTGACTGTTGGCTTTGGCGCCTCTAGCAACTGCTTTATACATTTACTGCGTGCGCAAAATTATGGATTATTTTTTTTTTTTTTTTAAATGGGACAGTGAGGGACATTTCATTTGATTTTGACTCGAACATGAACGGAACAAGTATGCAGTTAAGTTGAAACCTCGACTAAGACTAAGGCAAGGCGACACAATGAAAATCAGATACATAGTAAGCATCTAATAACTCACAAATAAACTGTAGGAACACCCCCCACAACAGTAACGTTTCCTACCACATCTGAAGTAAGCCGACCAAATGCAAACCACCAACAAAGTAATCACCCAAACATGAACTCACACAGAACTTCAGAAGCACAAGTTAAGCACCCACAACAACTCCGCGCACTATTTGAACACCGTCTACATCCGCCTGCCATCTGCCCTCTAGCAGGGGAAACGATGCAGACCAATTCACTCACTTCTGGTCTGTGGGGTTCCACGCGTTGCAGCAATCATCAACTGATCAATGCACAACGTGAATCGCTTATTGTATGTGCTCCCTCTTCTGTTCTGGTTGCGATTGTTTTGTAGATAGTCTCTCAGCTCGCATTACCCGAGGTGCACGTTTAATTCCAATATGTGAACGTTTTCAGTAGATCATACCTATAAGGAGTGGCGGTAGCTAGCATTCTGGCCTGCCGACCTAGTGTTTTTATGTTCGAATCCTTTTCGAAGTATTGATTAAAACAGATTTGAACAATGCTCTCAGGAACCCACAAAGGAAATGGTGTGTGAAAGTAACGGTGATCGGCATGTACTTATCATATTGTTTAGTGAGCCTATACAAGTTTTAGAATTGCATCGTATACCCACCAGTGAGTTATTATGGTCCCTAAGAGAAGTAAAGAACAGTAACACTTTACTCATTCCCCATTTAGAGATTCAAGACAAAAGAGGTACAAGAACAAGAAGGAGGAGACGGAGTAAGAGGGGGAGGTGAGGTGGAGAAGAAGAAGAAGAGGAAGAAGAAGAAGAAGAAGAAGAAGAAGAAGAAGAAGAGCAAGAAGAAGAAGAAGAAAGAAGAAGAAGAAGAAGAAGAAGAAGAAGAAGAAGAAGAAGAAGAAGAAGAAGAAGAAGAAGAAGAAAGAAGAAGAAGAAGAAGAAAAGACGAAGAAGAAGAAGAAGAAGAAGAAGAAGAAAGAAGAAGGAAGAAGAAGAAGAAGAAGAAGAAGAAGAAGAAGAAGAAGGAAGAAAAGAAGAAGAAGAAGAGAAGAAGAAGAAGAAAGAAGAAGAGAAGATAAGAAGAAGAAGAAGAAGAAGAAGAAGAAGAAGAAGAAGAGAAGAAGAAGAAGAAGAAGAAGAAGAAGAAGAAGAAGAAGAGGAAGAAGAAGAAGAAGAAGAAGAAGAAGAAGAAGAAGAAGAAGAAGAAGAAGAAGAAGAAGAAGAAGAAGAAGAAGAAGAAGGAGGAGGAGGAGGAGGAGGAGGAGGAGGAGTAGGAGAGGAAGAGGCAGAAGAAAAGGAACAGTATGGGAAAATAGTCGTTAAAGGAAAAGAAGAAAAAAGAATATCTAGAAGATCAAGAAAGATATGCAGCAGGAGGAAGAAGAAAAAGGGAAGTAGTAGTAATTGTTGTAGTAGTAGTAAAGTAGTAGTATTAGTGACTGTGATGTGTTGGTGGTTCTCTCTGGACTAGCAAGCAACATTTAATTCCCAGCATAATAATAATAAGGAATATCTTTTGCAATTTTATTAGTTATAATAATAATAATGATAATAAATTCAGAGTCAAAGAGATTAGGGCCAGAAACTCAGGGACGTAAAAACCACCCATGCCTTTGAACCAAAGAAATCATTACTTTTTCCTCACATCAAGAAAAGATTTAAAATCCAGCGAAAAGTATATTAGCAAGCTTCACAATATAACAAATACAAACAAAACGTGAACGTTGCGACTATGGAGCCTTCATCAGCACAAACAAATTAAACAATACTACACAAACACACAAATTCACAGCTGGTATCTCGAAGCAGCCGGGTCGATGTATTCTCAGCTGAATACACACCTCACATGTACGAGGTAATTTACAATTTATGCAGCTCCTATATATGCCCCAGTTCGTGAACCTCTCCTGGTCTCTAATACTAACTCCATCAATCTGTCTGTCTGTCTAGGTTGGCACGGGACGCCACATTCTGTCTTTTGCAGTCTGTCTGATTACTACTGATTCGGTCAGATTCTGAATATGTTATCAGCTTACTGACGGGTCTCGGGGCTGATATTGGCTTCCCAACGTTGAGGTAAGAAGATAATTGAAGAAGTTTGAAATTTGAACAACGGATCAACATCCTGGCACACGTGTAGTAACTAGGGCTGTACCGAATAGTGATTTTCACTGTTCGGCCGAATACGAATAACGGGACTAACTATTCGGCCGAATACGAATACACATACGTATAGTGTATAAAATATATCTTTAAAGAAACACACACACACACACACACTCACATTCATAATGTCAAATGTACCCTGCACTGTTACTTCACAAACAGTAGCACAGAATAGTCATCTTCTTCTTTAGCATTCTGAACCCTCGAGGTTTACTGTTGCAGATATCGTCTCCATTCATCTCTCTGGCTGGCCTTCTCTGCACAATTTGTGACACCAGTTGTTTGCAGGTCTGTCTGGACATTATCTCTCGAATTTCTTTTTTGTCTGCCTTGTGGTCTACGCCCATTCCTCTCTCAAGTGTATACAGTTTTATTTCTCTGTCGTCTGACATTCTTTCAATATGCCACAACCGTTTTAGTCTGTTAGCTCTCGTGATGCCAGTGATCAGTGGTGATTTAAACAAATTATGTGATACGTTGTTGCTTCTCACTCTCCATTCCCCGCTGTTAGCATCTTTGATGGGTCCAAATATTTGTCGTAAAACTGTTTTCGAAAACCTGTAATAAGGTCTCATCTCTTTTATTTCTGCTTCAAGTTTCAGAGCCATATAAAACGACTGGTCTTATCAACGTTTTATATATTTTGATCTTGGTTTTGCGAGACAGACTCTTTGAAATTAGCAGATGTTGAAGGGCATAGTATACTTTATTTCTAGCTTGTATTTCTTCTCTCAGCATGTTGGAGCAGTTGGCGTTTGCTCCCAAGTACTTATATGTGTCTGTTCGTTTTATTTTCATATTATCGACTTGGATGTGGCCGGAGTTTATATTCTTTCCATGTCTAGTAAGTATTCGTACAGAATAGTAAACATTAAAATTTTTTTATGTTTTGCATCCTTCAGTCAGTCTATGGTAACTAATAACTAGGAATGAAAGAATTCTAAGTATTATAACAAGTAACTAAACTTGGAAATTGTCACTGACAGCTTAGTTAATGCATGAAAGCTGCATTAGCTTTCAAATTAAAAAAAAAAAAAAAAACAATCGTTCCATGTTGCATGCATTAGGGCCGTGTATGCAGAAGAGGGTGTAAAGTAACTACTATTTATATTCGGCCCGACCGCAATTTTTCGGCCGAATACCGAATAGTCAATAAGTGAAATATTCGGCCCCGAAGCGAATATTCGGTACAGTCCTAGTAGTAACCATTAAGTGCTCCGTTCTTCTTCTAACTCGTCTGAGTGCGAAGAAGCCCAAAACATTACACATGCTCTGTAGCACTGGCGAGGATCCTGAAATACTTTGGTTAAATTTTGAACTCCAAATTTGCCCGGACAGCACCGTTAGGCTACTCTTTTCGATTTCCAACCACCCGGAGACCAGGGGGAAATACTATGTCCAAGTCCACGTGAAAAAATTCCAGCCCTTACCGGGGATTGAACCCGGAATCTCTAGCACTCGAGGCGGACACCATGCCTCTAGACCACTCAGCCCCTTTTTAAGAAGATAACTGTGGTATCAGAGCAGATATTAGAAGTAAAGGAACTTTACATTGAATAAAACAGTCATCTTTATACACATGAGCTTTCACCTGTTAATAACTTGTATATTGCAAAGTTTTCTGAGATTAGCTGGCGTCCTTTAAAAAAGGAGGGGTGGAGGAAAGGGGGGGGGGGGGGGGGGACTCTGGGCATTTCATAGCTTACTAGATTTAGCTGCACTTCTTCGCAAGGGATAGTGAAAGTCTTATTCTCCTGTCCTCTATCTCATCATGGTCTCCATCACTGTCGTCCTATATGTAGGCCTAGTAGAAATAAAAGCTAACTAAAACCTTTTATTTAATATCCCACTTTCTAGTTTATCTTTGTCTTCACCGATTCCATATCTCTAATCATTGCCCTGAAGTACACCTGATGTTACCCCTGTAATACTAACACTAGTATTTAAAAGTTTGAGAGACAGACTAATGTATTGTCTTAGACAATATAGATATGTGGTTTCAAGGAAGATGATACCGAAACATACATTTTTTTTTTTTAAATTAGCTAAGGGAATTAATAGTGAAAATTATTGAAATGGCTATAATTCAGCGAAAGTTGTTTTTCTTCTCTGGATTGTCGCAATAAATAAGAAATGCACAATAACCTGGGCCGGCAATATAACTGTTAAATTAAACATTATAGTCATAACGGCAAATTGAAAATTTAACCCGTGTACTGGTTCGGTTTAGAAAAAGTAACCACTTCATTTATAATAAACACACGCAATCTTTTAACCAGGGCAACCCCCCCCCCTCCTTTTCCCCCAAACAGGTGCCGGTACTCAAAGTATCTATTAAAAAAAATAAGACAGTACTACCCACACAGTTTTTAGTACATTAGCGTGGGTGTGGAGGGGTAGGTGGGGGTGGGGGGGGGGGCGTAGAGGGGGACGATGTATTAAAATAATGAACCCGATGCTGCATTTCGTTGCTAAGTAGAACCCCTTTCTCTTCAAACGTGTACAGAAATGTCATTGTTAAGGGAAGCGCAGAAAAAGGGATCTTGACTTTTTATAAAATAGTAACGAAGTAACCAATAGTCCAGTGTGGGTGGGCTCTGTGGTTACTAACCTGTCAGTGTCAATAATCTCTTCAAATCTTTAGAAAGATGTTTATGTCACAGTCTAAGGGGTCGGGTCAGCACGGAGTGACCTTAGGAGTATGTATGTTTCAACGCACGCAAAAACAGGGGGGAAAAAAAGGGGGGGGGGGTGGCGGAGGGAAAGGAGGAGGAAAATCCAACTTTCATTCTAGTGGTATATGGCACCACTCTAATCAGTACCGTTATATTAAGCGAAAACACGGTAAACAACTAAGTCAATTACTGATAAACTTCAAACAGTCATTAACTGGTGCCTGCTTGGAATGGAGAGAATTAAATGGTATGATAGAATCACTCATGTAGAGCTTTCCGAGAGAACTAAACAAGTTCCAGGGGACCAAGAGGTGAAGACAAGACGCTGGCGTTGGATATTAGACACCTTGAGAAAACCTGAGAACAATATAACCAGAATGTCTTTGCACTGTAACCCGCAGGGGCATACGCATAAAGGAAGATAACAAACACTGAGAAGGTGCTAAATAGTGAAGTTAACAATATGGGGAGGACAAGGGGAGAACATTGGGGATTAGAAAGGCAGAAAAAGAAGATTTCAGATCTATGTTGGCTTTTTAGAAAGGCGAGAAAAAAAAAACAAACAAGTGGGAATTCCTCCAGTACAGTGACGTCACTTCTCTATTCATTCAACAGGTTACCCGCTCGCCATGGCTTGATAACCATTCAAGCGTTTCGAAGACAGTTTTTCGATCAATATGTAACTCTTTTCGCATGCAACACCTTACAAGGGTACGATGTTAAACGAATTACCATTTATGGGAGCCTTTAAAAAATGTTTAAAGCCCAAAGAAGGCTATGTTATGATCTAACAGATTGCATACGCACTTGCACAGCTGTTATCTGTTATACACACCCAGAAAGTAACTGTAACGATGGCGAAGAACTACGATGTTACATGGTAAGTGTTTCTCAGTTACTTCACTGACAAACTATACTAGTGATTAGTCAGTGTTATTGATTAGAATTATACACGATCTATACACATTATGTCATATAAGGTTATGTGACATGTTCTCTATCAGATGTGTATGTCTGAGATTGTTTCATAGGTATGCATAAATATTTTCGCTGTTAGATAGCAAGCGAATTTGGGTAGCAAGTGTGATTTATTTTATTGTTTATGGTAAGAAACCTAAAAATATTATGTAGTAGTAGTTAATTTGAACTCCGATAGCCTGGTCAACACATGAGGGTTATAACTTGGATATGTTGAGATTGTCTGTATCAGACAGCCTTGTAACACGGGAAGCTCAATACACGGTTGTGAGGTTAAGCAGTCATGGGCAGGACGTGACGATTACTTGGGTGAGCCCAGAACCAGAGCATCATGTGTCGGCTCTGCATTTATGGAAGCCTCCTTGGATGGCGGGGAATGCCCATGATCTGCCCCTGCCTTCCCCTGAGGGCTGAAAACTCTACATAGAGCTGCCTTAAGGACGACATGCCGGGGGCCACACTTGTTAAAAGTCAAAGAGGACACCACACAAATAAGGTAGCATCTCGACCCACACAAAACAATGGCCACAGTCAACCTAGAAATAGACTTGACGTCTTCCTCCGAAGTCGGAGTACATCTGCGGGAGAGGCGGGGAACGAGTACTGCAAACAAATAAGCCAGTAAAACGGATGTACACGCAAAACTCAGGTCAAGGTAAAAGCCAAAAGTCCATTTTGGACGAACAACCGTGACTTACCGCCGGAATTCACAGCCGGTGAACAAGAAGAAGAAGAAGTAACGGATATCTATGCCTCTCAAGTACGTTTGTTTATTAAATATTTCATAGCTTATGCATCAATGGTGAAAGAGTATAGGAGTGTATATAGAGTGTCGAGCTCAATATATTTTAAGTGAACTTTCATACAAATATACTACTTATACTGTTTAGTCAGTCTTCGCGGATATTTACATGTATTTGGGATTCCATTATTCTATCTAAAGATATACCAACTGATCATTTGTTAATCTCTATGCTTGTGATGTACTGTTTAATCCTTCCCTGTAGTTCTCTAAGGATCGTCTGTGATAATTTCGTCGATTTTTCACGGTGATATTTACATAGTAAGTAAGTAAGTAAATTGTACCCCACCAGGACATCACACAGAGCGATAACCACCCAGTGACACAAAGTGCCACCATGCGGATTAAGATCACACGTAAAGAGGTCCCAGAAATTGCGTTCACCTTTCAGACTAAATTGTTGCCCCCGGCAAAAGCCGGGGTGGGACTTCGAAACAATAAAATAATTGCGTCCCACATGGGGACGAACTGCAGGTTCAGCAAAGATATTCACATAGAAGAATTTAGGCTATACGTGTGATTTATTTTATTGATTATGATTGTATCTTTAATTCTCCCTATCTGAAATTTTGATGGGTGGTCATAATATAAAAAATCTATGTTATGCGGATGACAATGTTTGGAAAGCAACAAGTCAGAAACAACTAAACGAAATTATAGATACGGCGATGGCAGAAAGTGAAAGAATGTGCCCCATTCTGAACACGGAGAAAACAGGTAATATCAAAGAAAAGAATTGTGCTCAAATGTATTACAAAAGTTCATGAATTTATTCTAGAATAAGTAAATTTTTAATTATTACATACATCTGATGTGTGTAAAAACTTAATATCAGTTGTTATATATATATATATATATATATATATATATATATATATATATATATATATATTTTTATATATATATATATATATATATATAACTATATATATATATATATATATATATATATATATGTGTGTGTGTGTGTGTACGTTAAAATAAAATAATAATAACTGTTCTGCTTTAAGAGCTTGTTCTAGTCCTATGAGTACATGTACCTATAGGGTCAAATTAGCATACTTAGATTATAAGTCTATCGACCAGGAAAATCCTTCTACAGTCAAAAACGTTGAGCGTGATCGAAGAGGCACAAAACACAACAGATCTAGAGGAGACAATCTCTATAAAAATCCCTAAGCCTACGGTAGACCTACGTGCCTATCGGCTGAATGACTGTGGGTTATACAGTCATGAACGTGGAACGTCTGGTGGGGCGGCGCCAGACGTACAAACTCCGTTAGGACATTCATTGCCTCTTCCCAAGCAGGCAGGCAATGCTAGCTCACGCCCATCTTCAGGCTATTTGTATTTAGAGTTGGCCGAGGCTAGCTTGATCGTTTACTTCCTGCATTCACATAATATTTTCTATAGATTTGTACTTAATAATAAAAAGAATCATCACTGGAGCTACGGAAAGCGTGCTCTATGTTTGATACCATCTTCATGTGGCAACGAAAAGAGTCGGAAGAGGAGAAGACGAGGAAATCGAGAGAGAAGAAGGCACAGAAGTAGGAGAGCCGGAGCCTGGAGAGTCAGGTTAAAAATGAAGCGTCTGCGATAAAAGCATATTAGAGTGGGTTACTGGAATTGCCATAGTGACCAGCATATAATTTTCCCTCGGCTTGTGAACTGAAAAGCAGCTGTCCTGCATTCAGGTATGGTTACTTTTCGCCTGCGTATATGGACCTCAGAACCATGTAATATAGCCTTAGGACTACCCCAGAATTCTGCAATTTCACCAGTGCTCTTTAGTGTGTATACAAGCAAGACTGCATAACTTGAAGCACCAGTTGTAGTGAAATGCTAAAAAAGGACTCGATGCTCTCAAGATTATGGCAGCAATGGACATAGAACAAAGAATGTTCACAATGTTCCAGCATGTTATCCTGTCGGTGATAGATTATAGACTTGGAATGCTTACCATATCACTCAGCTGACGAAACTTGAACGCATACACAATGAAGCCACGCGGGTAATTCTGGGATGTACAAGATATACTCCGGTAGTATGTATGCGATATATACTTGCACTGCTTACTATTGCAGATAGGCTCAAAGTTCTGCAAGCAAAGTCATATCTCAGAGTAGCTGCAGACAAGAAGCACCTCTTGCATGCTGCCCTGGATAGAGCTAAGGGTCACAGACTGAAAAGAGGAAAGTCTTGGATGGCACAAGCTGAAGAAACAATCAGACATGTGTGCAGGCTTGATAAATTTGTGCGAGTTGAGGACAGAGTCAAGTGTCAGAGCAAGTTTCAGACTTGTGTAGAGTTCTTACCACTCTGGGAGGTGAGTGCGGGGACTGGCCAGCTGGTGCTGCAGAATCAGAAGTTCAACAAATGATTCACGACAATTCCTGCCCAAGTTATGTGATTATATATACAGATGGCTCTGTGTTGAGGGGCAGACGAAGTGCATAGGGGTTTATAGCAAAGGCGAATGGCATCGCTTAGTGCAACAAAACCTGGCATATGGTATCACAACGTCTAGTTTGAGAATGGAGGTGGAGGCAGTCACTGCTGCCTTCCGCTGGCTTGAGAATCAGCTGTACACACATGTCGTGATTGTCACTGACTTACAGAACAGTTGATAATGATGGAGACAGGCATGCTTCGTGCAGAGTGGCTATCGTCACTGAGAGGTCCCGGGTAGTTGGCATCCTTTGGATATTCTCTCCAGGTTATAACGGTGTGTTGGGAAATGAACAGGTAGATAGATTGGCCGGTTCTATACCACCTGGTGGTAAATTGATGTATGCCAAGCTAGACGTTGTGAGGGCCCTCTGGGTGCTAGTGAACAGTGCGGAAACGCAAATAGATCATTACGGTCTGAAGAGAAGTGTGCTGCGAGAAGTTACCATGGGATGTGGCTTAACAATCAAGGAAAGGGCCAGATGGATTTACATTCAGACAGTTTCTGATGCCATCGGAATTGGAAATCTTTGTTTGCTGCTAAAGAGGGGGGCGGAGCGCTTATAGAGGTGTTCCCGATTGCTATGATGTCGATTCTTAATTCAACATTCAACATTCAGTCTGAAATCAATGATGTCAGAAATGTCTCTGAAGACGAATAAAAAGGAAATTCCCGCAGGTAACAATATGTATAGCGGGAATTTCTGAGTCTTATTATCGTTATCATTTTCGGAAATTTCCACTTTAACCGACAAGCACCCTGAGGGAGGTTAAGTCTGCTTTCCGTAGCTTGATGTGTAGCACTTGCTGGTGTCATTTGGAATTAGAGTGGATGGCTTGATTGTTGTCGTTATTTAGCTTATTATTTGTAGAGCAATGAAGGAAATTCCAGGTGTCACTTGCTATATTATCGTTGAGTAGAGTAGATTCTGCTGTCAGTTGCTGAGTTTTATAGTGTGAGGAGGTTCTGTTTATAACTTAGTATAACATCTTTTGCATTAAGGTCATCTTGGTTGTATAATATGAGATAGACGACTTTGTAATTCTGTTTCTTAAAAAACGTAATTGTTAGTTGTTATTCTTTTAGTCAATCGTTAGTTTGTTGAGTATAGGAGTGGTAATTTTATTGTTAGTTGCTGTAGTTATTATACGACAAATTTTACTACATCTCTCTTTCATACCTCCACTGACTATTACCTGATCGTTTGGGGTGTAGACTTATTACTACACGCTCTACACAGGAGAACCTATTGTCCCCTTATACATCCTTTAACTATTATTTCTTCTCGTCTCTCTCTCTCTCTTCTTTTATGTCTCATCTCTTCTCCTCTATCCTCTCTTTAAAATGTACTCTGTTACACTAGGACAAGTACATTTTGAGATATAACATACATCTGATGTGTGTAATAACTTTATATAAGTTATTATATATATATATATATATATATATATATATATATATATATATATATATATATATATATATATATATATATATATAAAAAGTTAGCACTTGCTGGTGTCATTCCGTGTCGACGTACGACGTAGAATATCTGTTATGTCATCAAGCCATCATCTCCTTAAACGACCTCTTGTTTTCACGCCCGATATTTTTAGATGTAGTAGTCATGCTGTGTCTGCATTCTAAACAGATGGCCGAAACATTCGATCTTCTGTTTCTCAAAGAATTTGTGTTTGTGCATGGTGTTGTTGTTCCACAGTCTGTCTGATATTATCATTTCTGACTTCGTCTTGAATGGTAAAGTAGGGTGGACGGTCGGCCCACTGATACCACTGTCGAAACCAATGCAAGGCGCATGGCCCGGAGCTGGGATCGAACCCAGCACCCCGACATTACGAAGCGTTCGAATCGACTTAGCCACAGAGCCGTCTAGAAGTGGTATATAAAGGCAGTAATTGACGGTAGGCAGTTCATGTATCTCCTCTCGCATGTGTTAATAATTTGATGAAAGCCTTTGATAATTTCAAACTGTTTGCACAGCTAGCACAGTGTTGATATGAATATGCTGTTTATATTCTGTTTCTTGACGCTCATACTTAAGTTTGTTATGTGTTAATAGCGTTAGTGGTATATGAGTGCACTCCCTCTTTGACATCTTGTTTCTGTTTCCCGGGGGGGGGGGGGGGGGGCTCCGTGGTATCCAGGCCTGGTTTCCGACTCGAGTGCTAGAGTTTCCGGGTTCAATCCCCGGTATGGGTAGGGATTTTTTTTTACGCGAATTCGGACTTCTAGTAATTCCCCCTGGTCTCTGGGTAGTGAGATCGGACGCCAGTGTGCATTGTTGCGCATGTAAAAAAAAAAAAAAATGCCTTGGCAGTTTCGAAATCGAAAAGAGTAGCCTAACGCCAAATTTTGAGTTTAAAATCTACCCAAAGTTTTCCCCATGATCCTCGCTGGTGCTAGAGAGCCGTGCGCTGATTTGAGCTTCTTCGGACTCAGACTTGAGTTAGAAAGAAAACGGAGCACTTATGGGTTATGTTCAAACCTTCTATTTCCTGATTTAATCTCCTGTGCTCCGTGAACATATTTCCCAGATAGTGAAATTCTGTAACTAGCTTCACACAAGCACCATTCAACTGTCTGTAGCCGTCTATTAATTCTGTAACTAGCTTCACACAAGCACCATTCAACGGTCTGTAGCCGTCTATTAATTCTGCTTTCTTGCATTACAGTTTGCGATTCATTTTTCTTTTGCCAGTCTTAGACGGTACGCTGTACCGACACCATTTCAGTGACATAATTTCGTTGAGCACTACTGTAATAGACACTTCATGCTGAATACCGTTATCTTTTCTAGACGCTTTGTGGTCAGCACTGGCATCTTTACATAGATGGGTCAGTAATTCAGGGCAAGCGAAGTGCGTGGGTATTCACGGTAAGGACAAGGAAAACCATCAAGGAGATGAATGGCGCCTTTGCTGTTACAACTAGTAGCCTTACAATCGAAACTATGGCTGCAACAAGGGCATTATCATGGCTTGGTACTCAAAAGTTAACACACGCATGCATTCTTAGTGACTCGATGAATATGCTAAAAAAAATTCCAAACTGGATTTATCATTCAAGAATGGATTGCAACAATAAGCACTTCATGAATAGCTGCCCTAACCTTCAACTTTGTGCTAGGTCATGCGGGTGTTCAAGGGAACAAGCGTGCAGACTATTTTGCTGACACTGCGGTTGCTATGGCTGGTCCAGTACTGGCAAAGAAGTGATGTTATCAATGCCATGCTCTGCAGTTACCGTACCGAGAAGCATGCCAAAGGACATGACTCCATATCCCTGTCTAGACTGATGGACATAGAGGTACAGTCTGAAGCTGCAAGAAATGAACATTTCACTAAGGGGACAAGACGTTTCATTAACCAACACAGAACAGGCGCCATCAGTCGTTTTACATTTGTGGAGCATTTGAGGAGGAGATCGGAGCACCTATGGATCTGTCCGGTGTACTGTGATGATAATCCTTTTTAATCAATAATTACTAGCACCTTTCTGGGCGTTTTTAAAAGCCAAGACTATGAACCTGCAATAACCCATCCAGATGGGAAAAATCTGCACATTTCTAATGTCAGCTAAGAGTAACAGCCTTTATATTCTGCAGTGACGGGATTGAAACTGCAGTCTCTAAGACATGGTGTGGCGTAACCTCTTTATCCTGGGACTGATGACACTACTATGTTCTGGATCTGCTAGTGACCCACATCCACATTGTTCAACTGGATCGTGCGGGCAAGGGCACAGAATTGACACAAATGGGAATTGCATTAAGTGCGATAAAGGTAACAGTTTGAGCATTATAACAAGACCTTCGTTCTGAAAGACTTTTGTTTTTGCTTTTAGACATTCTTTAAAATAGGAACCTGAAGATTAGACAGCTTTATATACGGGAAACTGTTTTTGTTGACACACACATACACATATGTATATATATACACACATAAAAATTCACTTGTCTACGCCTTCAGGCATATTGGACACATAGTCCAAGACCTATATATTATAGACCAATCAGCATTCCTTATGTGATGTCAGCATATATATATATATTCATTGGCACCTTTCTGTCTTTGCAGACGATAGTGTTATATTGCGCTATGAGGAAGCATGAGACTCACAGCCCATGGCGATTCTTAGCACAAAGCCTGGGCAATATTGTAGAGACCATATGTTGCTGTTGCATGGTGATCCCTCCCTCGACCTGCCTTGTTTACATATATCCCATATATTAGAGCACCATAAAACTGTTACCCGGTCACCTGCCATAAGGTATAAATTGTCTGAGATCGTCTTTTCAATGATTTGATTTACGTTCACCCCACAAGGGCATCCAAACCGAACGATAAACAACCAGTGACACAAACTGCCACAATTTGGATGATGATTCCCGCGGAGACAGGTCCCAGCTTCATACATAACCCCCCCCCCCCCCCCCCCCCCCCACCAAAAAAAAAACCCCGCTTCAAAGGGGAAAGAAATCAGTTGATTCTTCGCTCCGTTTCAATAAGTGACTACTTCCCTTCACTTCGTAATTCCAACATACCGCGATTGAAAACCACTGCTGGCTGCGTGGATTTTTATCATGGTATAAGGCGTCGCAGGTCGACCCAGCCTAAAATGGATACCAGGCTGGCTGTCCTGAGGAAGTAAAGACGGCCGGCGTGAGGCTGGCCTAATTACCCACCTAGTGCCGATTAGTCTGTTTTTGGATGCTCTTCCTATATGCCCGATGCGCGAAAAAAGGCGCGGAAAGGGATCTTTACTTTACTACTTTCCTTCACTCAGAAAAAAAAATCTGTCCCACATTTATTCATTTAGTTTAGGTGGAAAAAAAAAGGGGGGGGGGGGGGGGGTAAATTTAAACAAATTAGAGTAATATAGAATCATCAAAGGAACTGAGGACATCACCCCAGCCTGTCTGTTGGATGATCTAGAGATTTGACCCCCGGGATATTTATAAAAACTAACCAAGGCTCTGAATGTCTTCTACTTCTTTTTCTCTTATTCGAATTTTTCAATCCATAGATAATTTCCAGATAATTATATTTATTTCTGTCACCCCCTTCTGGGATGCAATTTTTTTTTTTCGAAGCCCCAACCTGGTTCTTGCCAGAGGTCGCAATATAGGCCAGCCTTGAATATGGTCTAATTGCTGAACGCGGGTAATCCTCATCCGCATGGTGGCACTTTGTATCATCGGGTGTTTATTGCTTGCGTGATATCCTAGTGGGGTAAAATGTAATACTACTAATACAGATCATCATAGGCATGTTTTTTTCAAAAACTCATTGTGTGTGTGTGTGTGTGTGTGTGTGTTTAAAAATGTCATTTTAATGATTTTAAGGGGTTAAAAAATAAAATATCCAAATGGTTGTTAGAGTCTGGGGGGCCATATCCTAGCAGCTCACGCGCCTGAAGACCCTCATCCAAAAAACATTTTTTATTGTGGTCTTTGTTTGTCTCCAGGAACATTTATGCCCTTCCAAGACCATGCATGCAAGACATGCTTTTTCTGCAGCCTTGTTACTAGCCCTAGTGAAATGATTGTGACTCCCTGCACAGACAGACATGATACCCACATTGTCTGCAAACCTGGCTATTTTACAACAGGCCATAACAGTAAGTTACAGGGACAGGAATGAATTCTACAGGCTTGAAACTCTCCCGGTTTTCTTCTTCATTTTTCTCGTCCTCCTCTTCCTCCTTTTTTCTCTTCTTCTTCTTCTTCTTCTTCTTCTTCTTCTTCTTCTTCTTCTTCTTCTTCTTCTTCTTCTTCTTCTTCTTCTTCTTCTTCTTCTTCTTCTTCTTCTTCTCTTCTTCTTCTTCTTCTTCTTCTTCTTCTTCTTCTTCTTCTTCTTCTTCTTCTTCTTCTTCTTCTTCTTCTTCTTCTTCTTCTTCTTTCTTCTTCTTCTTCTTTCTCTTCTTCTTTCTCTTCTTCTTCTTCTTCTTCTCCTCCTCCTCGTCTTCTTCTTCTCTTTTTCTTGTTCTATTCTTCTTCATCTCCTTCTTCTTTTTCTTCTTCTTCTTCTTCTTCTTCTTCTTCTTCTTCTTCTTCTTCTTCTTCTTCTTCTTCTTCTTCTTCTTCTTCTTCTTCTTCTTCTTCTTCTTCTTCTTCTTCTTGAATGACCTAATAAGTAATAACGAAATTATCGACTATTCTTGAGTAGTAGGGAATACAAATATTAGGAAACATCTTTGTCATGTATCCCACTTCACAAAGCGAAATAGGAAAACAAGAATGCACTTTTCCCTCACATGGATCTACACAACTGGTTATGCGGGCGTAAAGGGTACTGAGGGAGCGGACAACTGGCAAGCAATGCACCAAGGCATGCGGGAAGAAGCATGGACAGAGCAGATATTACCAACGCTGTACAGACATTGCTAGTGGATAATGATGAATCTCTGAAACTAACACGACTGCATGACATGGGAGGCACCTCTATACCGCCTTCGAGGTCGAGATAGGATCAACCTCTTATCCGAACGAATAGATGTACATTGAAGAGGTTGCTGACTGGGAGGACTGAGCACACATGGGAATGCTAAGTGTGAAGTGACGTCAATTGTGTTAACATAAAATATATATATGTTCACAATCAGTACAGGAGCTAGGCAGGGATGTCTGCTTCCTTCTGTCTTATTTAACATATACATTTACAGAAAGCGAGTTCTACAGAAGTCGACACAAAAAATGAGGAACTTTACTTTCCAGAAGATCCACACACAATAAACGAACCATTATTTGCAGACAATTAGTGCATACTCTACAGTGACTGAAGTAGACTGCAAGGCCGTTTGACCAGGCCAGTTGAACATGTAGAATATATCAGAGAAAGTAAATACGAATAAAACTGAAGTTCTGGAGGTCAGTGGAATCCCTAGTCCGTTACAAACAGGGTTGAATGGTACTTGTCTAAAGACAACAACAACAAAAAAATTAATATATAAGAAGTTTATTTTCGGATGACGGGAGAATAGATCGGGAAGTAGAAATAGGATGCCAGCCAGCATTATATTACTTATATGCCAACTGAGGCCCGGTATTAAGACATCCAAACTTAGTTGGGACCGCCATAAAATATTATAAATAGCATATTCATACTCACTCTGTGCGATCAGTGCCAGACTTGGACATTGTCAAAGGCTAACCTACTTGAAATTATCACTTGTGAAATGAGACGCCCTAGGACATTGCTAACTTAACCATCAGATAAAACTGAGTAATGATACTACCAGATAGACTACTGCAACAATACATGCACCAAATTCTTGGAGAAAAAGAGGATCAAATGGACTTGTCATCTCGTTTAAAACAGCTATGCCAACAACCAGTGCTGGTACTACATTTGAAAAAAAATATAATGAGAAAGCAAGAGGTCACCCTATGATTATATGTATTGACGACATCAAAGACATTCTACAGCCACACGGAATTACATTACCTATTGCTATCCACCAAACAACAATTCCAAACTCGATCCTTTGCCAGCAGCCCGAAGACCTGCTATATGAAGGAAGGTTCCTTGGCTATCTTATTTTGTGTCCTTTTATTCGTGGTGTGAAGTCACATCTGATATTCCTTTTTTTTTTCTTCCTAAGTCCGGTGTGGTAATTGGGGTTTCGGGTCCTGATCTGGCCCGAAACCGCTTTCAGCCGTTAGGCTATATTTACGGCCCGGCTATATTCAGGGCCCCCGGCATAAGCCAAGGTGGGGCTTTAAATCACCAAAAATTGCATCCCACACGGGGACCACTGTAATAACATGGCACGGCCGCGTTACCACAGAATACACTGATAGCTGGGGAGCTTATTAAAAAGTAAGGTATTGACCCTTGTCAATGCCTTTAGGCGTATAGGGCATATAGGGCTAGACCTATATTTTATAGACCAATCGGCACAAGATGGATGATGTGGACAGCATCATGCCAGCCGCCTTTACTTCCTAGGACTGTACCCGGTACCCACTCAAGGCTAAGTCGACCTGGGAGCCAAGGCCTTTTTTGAAAAAAGTTCGGCTCCTCCGGGAAGCGAACCAACGACCTTTCGATCCACGGCCAGCGTCTAGCGGCTCCACCCCGTGGACTCCCGGGGACTCTATTACTAGAACTAAAATCAACAAATGGAAAGGTAAAGACTGCCTGTGCTAGCTTTGAAGATAATATATCCTAAAGCTAAAACTAACGAGGAAAAGCAACGATTTTAAGAAAGGCACACATAATAAATCAAATATTCTAGTGATACAATATTAATAAGGTTATCTAAATACTCATGGTACAATTTACATGTTAATCACAGAATAAACAGATGTGAACATAAAGTAACAAATATTAGCACAGAGACTCAATGAACACTTCATATCGCAGTTATAATCCTGAGGATTGAATAGGATAATGTTGTGAGCATTACTACTGTTGCTGCTGCTACTACTACTACTGCTGCTGCTACTACTACTACTACCACAGCAGTGGATGCCCATATCCACAGTAACAAATTTCCTTTGTAGAGACTTTACCTAAAACAAAAACGAGAGAGTATTGTGAACTAATTGATTCTAATTTTGTATTCATTTTCAGCCCCAACTATGAGATCGTGCACCAAGTGTCAAGAATGCACCAGCGATGAGTACTTATGGAGAGCCTGCACAGACACTCGAGATACCGAGTGTAGACCAGTAATAACTACAAATGTAACTGTTCTGAAGGAAGAATCAACAGGTATAGACAATTATGTGTATACAACAACAACAACAACAACAACAACCACAAATACAACATATGTGGTGGTTGAGACTATTGGGAGTTCTAGCAGTATAAACGCCACCACAGTTCAACTTGTAGCAATTACAAACAGCTCTATTGTTATATCTATTGTTATAGTAGCATTCATAGTACTTTTAATTATAATTGTTTGTATCATAATTAAATTCAGGAAACGAATTAGAAAAAATGAAAAAGACTCTTTAAAAGAAGGCACTTTACCAGATAGTTCCACAATGGTTGAATTAATCAGCTACAATAACGAACAAGATTAAAAAACAAGTCACAATTTAACATTTTTTTTCTGAGATACTTATCTAGTTTTAATTTATCTATTTAATCGATTCGATGCAAATTAAAACATAAAATTAGCAGGGATCGACAAACTGACCCAGGTGAGTCCAATACCTTGGTAAGCAAGAGTCTCAGTAACAATGTGATTGATAGCCTCTGGTCTTGAATTTTGAATTTTGAATTAAGAATTGACATCACAGCACTAGGGAAATTTCCATAAGTGCCCAGTCCCCATTTTCAACAGCAAGCGAAGAGTTTCAGTTCCGATGACGACAGTCTGATTGTATATTCGTCTCATCCTTCCCCTTGAGTGTTGGACGTCAGCCAGATCCCTTGGTAACCCCTGGCAGCGCCATTCTCCTCAGAACGTAATGATCCATCTTCGCCTCCGCACTGATCACCCCATCCCAAAAGGCCTTCACAATATCTAACTTGTCATACGTCAGTTCACCAGCAAGTGGTACGGAGCCTCTGGTCTTATGTCCATTCTCCCATGTTACACGTCAGTTAGAAAACGTGTTGGCCTGCATGTTGTGCACCAGGTCACTATTTCTAGTTCTAATATTATTTCAGTGACAACATGAGCCTGAGAAAGTTTGAGAACCACTTAAGATATATAGAACGAAAGTTAATTGCGTTTGGAGACAAATTCCTAATGAAGCTGAAGCACATAAAACATATCAGCAGTAACATGACAACGAAGATGGCACTTCACTGGACACGTTCTGAGAATAAACGAGCAGAAAATCACCAGACAGGAACTAACATGGGAAAAAAGGGATTAAAGAAGGAAGGACGTACATAAGCATATCTTAGACGAACGTTGATGAAAGAAGCCAAAGGTCCATGCGCTCAAAATGGTTAAGACAAGACTCTCCCATCAAGCCCTCATACGGACCCCGGAGGCGAAAAGAAAACGAGGAAGACCAAGAGAGACCCTGTGTAGAACCATCACCAGGAAAGGCTCAATCGTGGCTCTAATGAACATCAAAGACCTACAACAGGTGGCAACGAACTGACAGACACGGAGAGCTATGACCTCTGCCTTATGCGTCGCCCTAGACTCAAGAGGAAAGTTTAGCTAACCATGAATGAATCCTTACAGTTTAAATTTACAACTTGTATGGTCCATGGTAATGTAACTGTTACCATATAAATTTAAAAAAAAAATCCTTCAGACAGTGACTGGCAGTGACTGTGCACTCAATATAATTAATCACACATCCAGTCAATGACTGTTGAAATATGTATAAGCATTATAGCAATTCATATGATCGATCATGTTATATGCAAACAAAAGGAGGTGGTGGTTAATCAAAGACTGTTGTGGTATTAGGTACAGTTGTAACTTGTTGTTCATACTGAAATTCTTGCACTTCAGTCCTACCGGTTCGTGCTCCGTCCTCAGATGAAGCACACAGCTATACTTTCTATGCTCAAAGTACCTAGTAAGACTTGACTGGCATATCTTATTTCTTTACCTCACGACCGTTTTTTGTGTGTTTTGTTTTGTTGTTTGCATGCGTTGAATATACATTTCCAACATACAGTTCATCGTCTCTGACACGTGAGTCTCGACTTCTCTGGAACATATCGTATTCAGCATGTTTCCATGTCCTTACTTCTGCTTCCATAGATATCGCAGAAATGGCCAGTCTGTCAACTCTTTTATTTTCTCTCTTTATGGACTGCATGGTCTCGAGGCATGGTGTCCACAAGTGCTAGAGGCCCTGGGTTCATTCCCCCTAGGGCTAGGATTTTTTCACGTGGACTTGGACATAGTAATTTCCCATGGTCTCTGGGTAGTGAGATCATAAGCCCATGTGCAATAATGCGCTCGCAAAAAACTCCCTTGGCAGTTGGAATTCTAAAAGAGTAGCCTAACGACGGCAAAATTTGGAGTTAACCATCTACCCAAACTATTTCAGGATCCTCGCCGGTGGTACAGAGCATGTGCACTGTGCTGAGCTTCTTTGGACTCAGACTTGAGTTAGAAGAAGAACGGAGCACTTATGGGTTACTACAAGTGTGCTATATGTTGATCCGTTGTTCACACTTCAAACTTTCTTATATTCATTAAAGTCGGAGTTTGCCAGTTTGGGCCTTCTTGCCCACCGAGTCTGTCACTATCAATATGTGGATTGCTTTCTATTCCGCCAACCATACAAATGCCTCTGTCAAAGCTGCTATCTCTATACGCGTACCGGAAGTAGTTGAACTGAATGCCTGACATGGAAGGTATTAAGTCTGGCAGTACGCCTGGACCAGTACCGCAGTGTTTGCTTATGATGCCTATAGGGGCTTCCGTGTTGGCATTGAAACAGTGGCAACCATTGATCTTGAGGCTGCATAGAACAGAGTTTATTTGACTACCCCACGATACTGCTGGATCACATACGGTGAAACCGTAGACTATGCGATTTGTGTATTTCAGTTGAAGGATTTAATTTTGAGCCTGGCTGTATATTTTGCAATTTCCTAGTATAGACAGCAACAAAGGCCAGGGAATCGGTTCTGGAATATATTATTTGTTTTGACATTTTTTAGACTTTTTAGCAGCAGAAGATTGTGTTTTAGTTATTTAAGTAGATAATATACGGAATGAAAAGAGAATAAGCGTATTGCTGTTAGATAAGCTATATTGTTGCAATTTCTGACCATATACAGCAAAGAATGCCAGAGAATCAGTTCTTAAATATATTGTTTGTTTCGTATTTATTTAACTTTTTAGTAGCAGAAGATTGCCCAATGAGATAACAGACGATGACATGAGCGTGAGCGTATTACTTTTAAAGAGCCAATATATACTGTGCTCTAAGTGAGTATAAATAAATCTAAAACAGGTTTCAACGAACTGACAGACATGGAGAGCTATGACCTCTGCCTTATGCCAGATTTGTTTAGCATGTTCAAAGCAAATGTAAAATATATATTTACACACACCGTTCGGTGTTTGCTACACACTGATTTAATCTGACCATACACTGTATGTTAGCTGGGGTAGAAAGTTAAAAACAAAATGATTTATGGAAGTTTTCCAAAATTATATTTTATCAGTTTTATTAATTTCATCATTTATGAACCATGAGATCTTTCAAATTCTGCAAGTCTTTTTGACAACTCTGAATGTCTTTTTTTTATTTTCTGGTTAGTTTCTGTGCCAAATTTTTTCATTAAAGTACTCTAGTACTAATGTTGAATGAAAACGTGTATACTGACATACAGCCTAGCCGGTCGCATTACTGAATGTTAACTTGCTCTGATCTTATCTGCAATGATAAGACTTACATTGATCTTATATGCAATTATAAGAGTGTATGCTTGAATATTTATGTTTTTGCTTGTGTGTATTTGTGAGTGTATGTCAGGGGGTCCTCTCTGTACTGTTTGTTCCAAAAGCTGTATGTGTTGTCTTCCATTTACGTTTTCATTTCAAGAAAAAAAAAATGTGTGTGACATAGCACTCTCCTAGGAGGGTTTGTGTTAGGGCTAGTTCTAAATGTTTTGGGGTTGTTGATAGCGCTTGCATCCTTGAATATACAGCGCGCGATTTCGCCGGCAGACCAGGACACCCCTGTAACCTTCAGTAAAGGTGACCAGCCTAACGAAGTATGAATGAAAACTTGTGTAGTGTATAAATGGAAGGAGCTAACCCCGATGGGCCTGAAAACGTGAAATGTTCAGAATGGAAATTTAGAATCATAGGTGTAAATTATAACTGAATAAATCAGTGATCACAGTTTTATAATACATTTCACATAATAAATGGTAACACTTATATAACTTCATAGGGGTTCAGTGAATAATTAAGCTGGGTAATTCTATAAGTAAATTAAAAATTATCTCAGATAGTTCTATTACTGAATTTCCAATTCTCTTGGACAATTCATTTACTAGATATCTGATTATTTTGGATAATTTCCATAACAAGATTTTAAAAATGTTGTTGGATGATTCAGTAACACGATATCTTACACAATTCCATAATAAATTCCAGTTATCTTGGAGACGTCCTTAACTAGATCAATTCTCACAGGCATTCTATAAATACACACAGAAACATCTGGGCAATTCTACATCTAGATGTCCTTTGACAGGGACAGTTCTATAACTAGACAGTCAATTAAAATTATTGACATAAGCAAATCGCTTAATTATGGCAATTCTAAAACTATATGACCAACTAAAAAGACTATTTTAAAGACTATCTGTATTGTATATTTAGACTTTTATTTATGTTTATTGTTATTGTAGAAAAGCCATCTTAATAACTGACGTGTCATTATTCATTATGCTTAGAATGTTATCTTTTAGACTGATACAAACATGAAATATAAAAACAGCAAATATTCTTTATATCCACTTATGCAATCTGATTTACATATATGGTTACATCAATTATTTAAAAAATAAGTCACACATCTTTTTAATATTCACAGTGCTGTAATATACTCTTTAATTTGCTATTTAAGAGTTTGTTGATATACAGAGGAGGAAAGCTATAGTAACATTATCGACAGAAACTTTAATGTACAAAGAGGAGAAGTGAAGATCATTAACCAAGGAAAACTGTTAACATTATTGCATTGATCACACATCTCAACAAATTCATAGTTTCTATAGAAAGACTTTACTAAAAATACAAGTGAATTCACACACTTATTTTAATATTTATTAAATTCATCCAATGTTTTCTTTGTCAAAATGGCATTGTGCGTTTAATGTACAATGTGTCGCTAAACAAATACTTCACTTAAAACATGTCAATTCATACAATTAACAATTTAAAAATGTACCAAATGCTTTTTTAAACGTAATGAAAATTTACAAATTACTTGTTCACATTAGGAAAATGGACATTTATAAAGAAGCTTTTTTAGCAAAATTTTGAATTCGAACAGCGTATCACTGTACAAAGTATGGATATCTGCAATATACTTTAGAAAACTTGTGAATTCATTCATTTTATTTAACCATT
This sequence comes from Candidula unifasciata, assembly GCA_905116865.2. Lineage (NCBI taxonomy): Eukaryota > Metazoa > Mollusca > Gastropoda > Stylommatophora > Geomitridae > Candidula > Candidula unifasciata. Next base: position 169,268 of record CAJHNH020001349.1, read on the forward strand.
TTAAAATTAACTCAGTGCTGTACTTACAATATGTTAATTCACAAATTACCTCCTCATATTAAAAGAATGTGATTTTACAGTATGAAAGCTTTTCTGGATAAATAGGCAAAAGTTTGATCCACCCAAAGATAGACACAGGAGTTCACCCCTTCTCCTTTCGTCCTTCTTCTTCCTTATCCTTTCCCTTCCTCTCCTTCCTGCCTTCCTTCTTCTTTGCCGTTCACTGGGTCTACGTGCCGGCGAATAGTTTTTAACTTGTTTGTGAGCATCTGGACATTAGTCTTTTTCCAAAACATGAGTGCTACATGCACATCCGTTTTACGGATCTGGAATATTACTATGCAGACTGTTAGTTACTGTCTTTCGGGCAGATAGCAGTCTGGGTTATGTTATGTCTGTGTGCACTACTGAATGCTCCATTTTGTATCTGTATATCTCCCTGAATGTTTTATGTTATGTCTGTATGTAACACTGTATATATAACTGGATGTTCCATGTTATGTCTGCATATCTCCCTGAATGTTCCATGTTATGTCTGTATATATCACTGTATATATCACTGAATGTTCCATGTTATGTCTGTGTAAACCAGGGAATGTTCCATGTTATGTCTGTGTACACCAGGGAATGTTTTAAGTTATGTCTGTGTACACCAGGGAATGTTCCATGTTATGTCTGTGTACACCAGGGAATGTTCCATGTTATGTCTGTATGTCTCCCTAAATGTTCTATGTCATGTCTGTATGTATCACTGTATATATAATTGAACGTTGCATGTTATGTTTGTGTATATCAATAAATGTTCCATGTTAAGTCAGTGTACATCACTAAATGTTACATGTTATGTCTGTGTACATCATTGAACATTCCAAGGTAAGTCTGCGTATATCAATGAATGTTCAATGTTATGTCTTTATGTATCACTGTATATACCATTGAATATTTTATGTTATGTCTGTGTACATCACTGAATGTTCCATGTTTTGTCTGTGTACATGACTGAATATTATATTTTATGTCTGTATACATGACTGAATGTTCCATGTTATGTCTGTATATGTAACTAAATGTCCCATGTTTTGTCTGTGTACATGACTGAATGTTCCATGTTTTGTCTGTGTACATGACTGAATGTTCCATGTTATGTCTGTATATGTAACTAAATGTCCCATGTTATGTCTGTGTACATGACTGAATGTTCAATTTTTTGTGTATATACATGACTGAATGTTCCATGTTATGTCTGTATATGTAACTAAATGTCCCATGTTATGTCTGTGTACATGACTGAATGTTCAATTTTTTGTGTATATACATGACTGAATGTTCCATGTTATGTCTGTATATGTAACTAAATGTCCCATGTTATGTCTGTGTACATGACTGAATGTTCAATTTTATGTGTATATACATCACTGAATGTTTCATGTTATGTCTGTATACATTACTGAATATTCCATTTTGAATTTGTGTTCATCATAGATGTTATAACTGACATGTGACACAGATGTTTTTACTGACATGTGACACAGATGTTTCAACTGCTCTGTAACACAAATGTTGTAACTGACATGTGACACAGATGTTATAAGTGACATGTGACACTGAAGTTATAAGTAACATGTGACGCAGATGTTTTAACTGCCCTGTGACACAAATGTTATCTAACATGTGACACACATGTTTCAACTGACATGTGACACTGATGATATAAGTGACATGTGACGCAGATGTTTCAACTGCGCTGTGACACAAATGTTATAACTGACATGTGACACAGCTGTTATAACTGACATGTGACACTGATGTTATAAATGACATGTGACACAGCTGTTGTAACTGACATGTGACACTGATGTTATAACTGACATGTGACACAGCTGTTATAACTGACATGTGACACTGATGTTATAACTGACATGTGACACTGATGTTATAACTGACATGTGACACAGCTGTTATAACTGACATGTGACACTGATGTTATAAGTGACATGTGCGTAGATGTTATTGCTGACATATGACATAGATGTTATAACTAGGGCTGTACCGAATAGTGATTTTCACTATTCGGCCGAATACGAATAGTGGGAGCAACTATTCGGCCGAATACGAATAGGAATACGAATAGTATATCATCATCATCAGGTGCTTTGCCGACTGGTGTTGGCGATTTTACCTCGCCACAATCTGCGATCTCTTGCAGCATGTATCAGTTCGTGTGCTGACACACCTCCATGACATGCAACAGGACTGTCAAGAATCTTCTCTCGTTGTCTTCCTCTATCTCTCCTTCCACAAGTCTGTCCAGTGGTCACCACATGTTCCATTTTCCTACTTCTTATAACATGGCCGAAAAATGATGACTATCTCCTTCTGATGTCTGTGATTAGTTGTCTTCGGGCTCTCGCCTCTTTCAAAACCTAGTGGTTGCTTTTTTAAGGCTATCAAAGGTATTTTAAGCACTGTTCTGTAAAACCATATCTCTGAGGCCTCAACAAATTGTTTGGCCTGCCTACCAATTGTCCAGGACTCATAGCCATATTTTAAAACTGGGTGTATGTAGCAAGCAAGAATGTTCTTTTTTTTTTTTTAAATAAAATGCAGTTTTTGCCTGTCCTATTTTGTTTTTTTTATTTCAGTAATGTATCTTTCATCTGATTTTTTTCCATGTGCCAAATTCGCATTTAAATCATCGTTCGTTCATGCTATGTAATTTCTCAGGCGATGTAATTTAAACACACCTTCATATTCTCGTTAGCAATATCTTCAAATTTGATTTGGGCAAAGACACCCCGAAAGAACGAAAAAAATGCATGCTCTCTCTCTCTCTCTCTCTCTCTCTCTCTCACACACACACACACACACACATACGCACAAAAGCAACAAAGAAGAACGCATTGCCTTTAAAGATATGTACTTGACGAGGCTAACAGTAAATTGTACAGACCACATTGTCTACTTCACAATTTGAGCAAAAATCACAATGCATCTTCATGTCATATAAAAGTGCAGAAAGAAAACTATTTGTGGCGAGGAAAGAAATAATTTTTTAACTTTCAAGTTCACTAATGCATCCGTTTCTTGATTGGCGCCGCGGCACCCCTGACACCCAGTTTTAGGAATCTCTGCTGTATGCCTCGGTCGAGTCAGCAGCCAAGACCTTGCCGCCTGCAGTTACCACCGGGTCGCAGTTTTCCCCGCTACTACAGATTTAGGCAACGCTACTGTTGTGTAAATGATTTCAGTCAATGTATTCAGGCCGACCGCCACTATTTTAGCCCCGAAGGGATACGAAGCGAATCAGTACAGCCCCTAGTGTGACATGTGACTTACGTGACATATTTTATTAATCCAGTCTTTGTTAGAACTTGCATACTTGTCCCCGGTGTGTAAACCTATATCTCGTATAATTTGTCTCATGTGTACTGTCTTTTTGTCTTTTATATTATGCCCCTTGCGTACTTTGTCCCTTGTGCACCTAGGTTTCCTGTATTTCTTGAATTTGCCCTGTGACCTACGCCCCTTGAAAACTCGTGTGCCTTGGGGTATACTGCCCCTTGTGCACAAATGTCAGTTGTTCTCCTTGTCGGCTCTGTGGCTAAGTCGATGAGAACGCTTCGCAATGCTGGGGTGGCGGCAGAACCTGAGTGTTGCGTGTGCCTCAATTTTACAGATCTCATTCTCTCGAAACATAAGTGTTCTTGCCTCTCCGGCAGATGCACTCAGACTTTAAAGGAAGCTCCCCAATTATTCGACTCTAGATGCTTTGGGGGAGGCAGTGTGTTCTTGTTTTCCCCCACAATGGGGCCCCGGAATCTATTACACTGTGTTGAATGTGATCCCCGGCAGTATTTTTTCGCATGTTACTGGCGTATTCGTTCATTCTTCTCCGTGATTTAGTCATACCTGCTGAATTTTGCCACCTCTTTTGAGACGCGTTCTCCTTTGTGTAGAGCTATCTGTATTTTGCAGTATCGTGTTACTTATTGTGTTGTGTGTGTCCTATTTCTTACGTGCTGTGTGATATTTATGTGTCGTAACTTGCGGTGTGCTGTGTAACTTATTGTGTGTGTTGTGTGTGTGATTTTCTGTTCTTGTTGTTGTGTGTGTGATGACCCTGCTTCGCATGGTCTCTACGAGTACATTGTGGCAAGCAGGAAGTCCGTGCTACAAGTTACGGCACGAGATACTTGTGGCCGTTGGAGTAAGCGAGGCGAAGCCCGAGCTAGCCTCGTGGTCAGTCGATCATGAGAAGTCAGAGTAGACGGTTGTAGTAATTGAAGATGTATTTTTAGTCAGTTCATGTCAAGCCTACGTACGTCAAGGTTCTTTCCAAGTAAACCACGATTCATTCCAAGTTGAATCAGAATCATTTCAAGTCTACGTTTTGGTTCATTTCAAGTGGGAGCTCGTCCGGTATCTATACAATATCAAGATCGTCGAATATCAAACGTATCATAAAATAAAGAATGCGAGAATAATGAAGCATTCCTACAGTTTAAGTACAATCAACAGCCACAAAAATGCCAGTATTACATCGTGTGTACACAAATATTAATTGTGAAAGTTAATCAAGTTAATTATCTAGTGTTTGTTTAAATATTAAATTAATGAAGTATTTTAAAAAGTGCATAAACACCTGATTTCATTTATAAAAAGCAGCCACATACTGTGTGTATTGAACACCTTCCGTTTAATTTCATTACTAATTATTATTTTAAAGGTGGCATATCAGTGTATGCAGTCACTGAACACTGTTAATAGTATTGTTAACTTATAAAATTATAATATTTTTAGTCAGTATATCTCTTAAGATTATCAGTTCAAGCCTACTAAGAGAGACCCCAGAGCAGAGCAGACTGTCGAGCAAACCAAGGAATGAGAACCTGAAAGCAAGCGCCAGAGTACAAGCAAGACACACACAGCCTGCAGGGATGGATCAAGATCAAGGATAGTTATTGGAATGAATGGGAATGAAAGAGAATAAAACAGGTATGAATGATGAATGAAAGATTTCTGGGTAGTATTTTAATAGTGTACATGTAATTTAACTTAGGTTAGTAGTTCATTAGGAATAGTTTAGTATTCATGTAATGAGAATTAGTAGTTCATTAGGAATAGTTTAGTATTCATGTAATGGCAGTAGTTCAAAAGTTTAAAAAAAAAAAGAAAATTCTCTCCCCAGGAACAGCACACAAGAATTAAATCAAGATTTAGTGATAGATCATATAGAAATCTTTTTCCACAGAATGATTTAGATAAATTCAATTTGAAATGTTTTAATATAGGTGCACAACACAGGGACATGGTAAATTTGTCCACGACACCCAAGATTATAAACTGCTATAGTTATACTGATGCTTAGACAGACTGATGGTAAAGAAAGAGTACACACATCAAAGCACAAGCATAGTAGAGGAGTTGAACTCATCTGTATCCATCTAAAGGGGGAAAGGTGTGTGGGATTCCTTGGAGTTGAATACTCTGTTAAAGGTGATATAGAGACTGATGGGGAAACCCTAAACTCTATTAAAAATCATCCCAATAGTCATCATTTCATCTGAGATTCCTTGGAGTTGAATACTCTGTTAAAGGTGGTTATAGACTTGGAGGAAACTCTTAAGATCTATGAAAAATATATCTCAATTATCATTGTTTACAAATTGTTTAAGCTGTTTAATACATGGACCCAAAAAAACTGATAGTATGTCCAAGATCTGACGGCGTTGTGTTCAACCCCAGACTTTTAAAATCGGGGTAAAACCAAAGGGTTTTGTCAAGCCACGTCGTCAAGGTTTTTCCAAAATAAACCACGATTCATTCCAAGTTGAATCAAATCATTTTAAGTTACTTTTTGGGTTTTTCAGTGTGTATTTTCATGTTTGGTGTTATTGTGTGGCGTTTCTTAAAGTGGTTTGTGCATTTTTATTCTTGTGTTTCGTGATATTTCTATGTTTTTTAGTACCCTTTTTTTGAAATTTTAGTTAGTTTCATCGTCCAGGGGTTTGATCCACCTTTTTACGTCGCCTTTTATTTTCCCGATTCCTGTCTCCCGTCCAATGAGCTACCGGTCATGCAGAATTAGCTGAATTTGACTTATTTTCAAAAAAAGCCAAAAAATAGAGTTTGTGAAAATCAACAACATAATAAAATCCTTAAACTGCATTATTTTTTTCACAATTTCAAAAATTATCATCGTATCTTTTTAACTATCATACTTTTTTTTATAATGATTTTAAATTGATATAAGAAAAAAATGAATTTTTTTACCGCAGCGACGATTCAATTCAATAGGTGTTTTGGTCTTTTCCATGATTAAAATTTATTTTGAAAAAATTTCTAATACAAAAAAAAGTTGAC
>CAJHNH020001350.1:0-46813 GCA_905116865.2 Candidula unifasciata
AACAAACTTGTCTTGCTAGCTTGATATGAAAAGTGGTCTTTGATTTCCACCTTGTCCACCTTCACCTCATCTTCCTCCTCCTTCTTCCTCCTCTTCCTTTCCTTTTCTTCTTCTTCTTCTTCTTCTTCTTCTTCTTCTTCTTCTTCTTCTTCTTCTTCTTCTTCTTCTTCTCCTTTTTCTTCTTCTTCTTCTTCGCGTTCACCGGCTGTAATCTCAAGCGGAAAGACTTTTATCTTCTTAAAATAGTTGAGTACACATCAAGACAAAAGAGTGGTTTTTTTTGTTTTTTAATACTGTGATTAATGTGAATGTTTTTCTCTGAGTTCTTGTTATCAGTATCAGGTCCCCCCCCCCCCCCTTTTTTTCCCTCTTTCTTTGTGTGCCCCTTGTTTATAGAAAAATCATATTTGGTTATGTTGGGGAAAAGGGGTGTCGGTGGTTTTGCCCACGACCTACTTTAGAAGGGCCAAGCACCATTTCCGGTGGGCTGTTAAACGTAGGTTTTTCGAGTGAAGTGATTAGTGGAATTGCGATTTTTATGTTACCTTGTTTCTTTTTACATTTTCAAAACAGGCTGTTATGATGTGTTAAGTGTTATTAACGATGTCTGCGAAATGTTCTGTACCTGAAGGTATGTCGAATTGTCTAAAGTAGGTCATAGTTTTGCCATACACATGAAAAATGGATAGGGACCACTAAATTACAGCATCCAAATGTTGGGTTTTGGGGGTGGGGGTGGATGGTTTTATAGATCTTTTGTGTGTTCTTCATAATACGTTGTATATTCTGATCTTCATTTTTTTTTAGGCTGTTTTTGAGGAAGTCGGTTTTTTTTTTTTTTTTTTTTTGGTCTTCGACTTGCTTTGTGTTCAATATATTTCTTCAGTTTGGCTTTCTATGACTTTCAAGAGAGCATAGAGCTTCATTTGGATATAGCAAAGCATGCGAATCACAACCTACAAGTAGACCAATGAAAGCCTGGGATGAAGTCTGTCCTCTACATATCACAAAAGCTAAGGATAGGGATAAGAGGATCAAAATGGGACACGGACAGAAAGGAGCGGTCTAGGTGTTAGAATAGGAATGTAAAGCTACAGAGCTGGCGAGTATACCACAATCTTAGCATCGCAAGTGGCGCAAATAAACCAGACAACAAATATAGCTAGAGACTGTTGGCAAGCGCGGGGGTTTTGCCATATTCTCAAGGGCACGGGAACTTGCCATAAACCAGTGCGAGCACGGTGATTTTGAAATATTCTTAAGGGGCACGGGAACTTGCCATAAACCAGTGCGAGCGCGGGGATTTTGAAATATTCTAAAGGGGCACGGGAACCTTGTTGCGAGCGCGGGGGATTTTGAGAATAGGAACGGGAACTTGCCATAAAACAGTGCGAAGAAATACAGAACTTGCATAAACCAGTGCGAGCGCGGGGGTTTTGAAACATTCTTAAGGGGCACGGGAACTTGCCAGCATCGCAAGGGCGAAATATTCTTAACACGGGACCACACATAAATAGTGCGAGCGCTGAAAGATTCTTGTTGGAACTTGACATAAACCAGTGCGAGCACGGGGAGTTTTGAAATATTCTTAAGGGGCACGGGAACTTGCCATAAACCAGTGCGAGCGCGGGGATTTTGAAATATTCTTAAGGGGCACGGGAACTTGCCATAAACCAGTGCGAGCGCGGGGGTTTTGAAATATTCTTAAGGGGCACGGGAACTTGGCATAAACCAGTGCGAGCGCGGTGATTTTGCCATATTCTAAAGCGCACGGGAACTTGCCATAAACCAGTGCGAGCGCGATGATTTTGCCATATTCTCAAGGGGGAACTTTTGATATAACAAAATATTCTCAAGATAGCGGGAACCTGCCAAAACCAATGCAAGGAGACATGGTCTAGGGTCACGGAAAATAAAACGAGTGTGGGGGTTTTGCCATATTCTCAAGGGGCACGGGATCTACACCAAAGCGAGTGTGGGGGTTTTGCCATATTCTCAAGATAGCGGGACCTGAAAACGGTTGGAGACAATTGGTCTAGTCAGAAAAAAAAGAAGAAAATGTGTCAGTTGGCTGCGGGACTTTGTTAAATCGGGAGCTTGCAGAATTGTTAGAAGCAACAAAAGCTCAGTCAATAAACCAGTCAGATGCTGACTGCCCAAGGAAGGAAGGATTTCTATGATGTATCACGACCAATCTCTATCTATCTTCATGGTCGTACATTCTCTGGAGGAGAATAAGGAGGATGAGGAGCAGGGGAAGAACAAACACATTTCCAGCGGAAACGATAAAACTCCCTGAAGCAGATCAGCTGACATCTGGCTGTCAATGTCTCCAGTATCTGAACAACACAATCCTGGCCTGCTCACACAAACAACGGCACGTTTGCAGTTAACTACGCCATTAAAAAGGCGCAGTTGTGGTGTAGCAGCTAGAGCTAGCCTGCTAGTGGGTTCAAATCCTAATGGAGCCGAACTACTTTTCAAAAATGATATTGGCTTCCAAATCGACACTGGCTTAAATGGGTATTAGAAGAAGAAGAAGAAGAAGAAGAAGAAGAAGAAGAAGAAGAAGAAGAAGAAGAAGAAGAAGAAGAAGAAGAAGAAGAAGAAGAAGAAGAAGAAGAAGAAGAAAAAGAAGAAGAAGAAGAAGAAGAAGAAGAAGAAGAAGAAGAAGAAAAAAGAAGAAGAAGAAGAAAAAGAAGAAGAAAGAAAAAGAAGAAGAAAGAAGAAAAGAAGAAGAAGAAGAAGAAGAAGAAGAAGAAGAAGAAGAAGAAGAAGAAGAAGAAGAAGAAGAAGAAGAAGAAGAAGAAGAAGAAGAAGAAGAAGAAGAAGAAGAAGAAGAAGAAGAAGAAAACGAGGTGGAGGAGAATAACCAAAAAAAAAACGAATGAAGAGGAGAAGGAGGATAAGAAGAGCGATGTAGGAGAGGCCAATCATTAAAACCACCCGTTTTTGCATTTTTACATCAAATATGATTTGCCGTCTATTCCTCCATACCATTGTGCCCTGCACAATCTTTTCAACATAATGTACTTAAACAGTGTTTTTTTTTTTTTTTTTTAACTTCCCCCATTTTGAAATAAAAGCCGACTAAATGAGAAGAACAATAAACAAACGAGATGTCAGATTCAAGCAAAGCTTAATGTAGGCATCACGTCTTAATAGACAGCAACCCTGTTGCTACATTACCACCTTCCATTAAGCGATACATCACGCTTGTTGTGAAATGCCACGGTGGATTGGCCATCGGAAGTGATGTTAACCTGGAGAGAATAAGACACGAGCAGGGCTGTCGGAGTTGGTAATTTCGTGCACATTTGGCACTATATCCCACCTTTCTGAGCAATTATGTACTTTTGGTACCACGCCCGATGTTTTGATACTTTTTAGGTTTTTTTTCCTTCTGCCTAACAAAAATAAGATATAGCTCTTCTTTGAAGACCTTACCAATACATATATTGTGTGTGTGTGTGTGTGTGTGTGTGTGTGTGTGTGTGTGTGTTTGGTGTGTGTGCTTTTAATAATGTAATTCCGTTAATTTTTTTATAATTAAAAAATTTTTATGTGCTCTCTTCTGGGTTATTTTAGGACCCCCATCCCTTCCACCCCCACCAAAAAAATGAGGTACTTTTCACAAAAATATTTCGGGAGCCCTGGACTTGAGGTGTCTTTTTGAAGTGGCTTTCCGCCTGGCGTCAGCAATCATGTCTCTCTACAGTTCCAGTTATTCCGTGACGTTTTATTTAATTATTTTTAAAATTCGGAAACAAAACGAATGGAGTATTCAATGGCGTGTTTTATTAGAATACGGTAAAAAATTGTTGTGAAAAATAGAAATATGGTAGAAGGTTCATTGCTGCAGCTATTACATAACTATATGTGTGTGTGTGTGTGTATGTATGTATGTGTGTGTGTGTTTGTGTGTGTGTGGGGGGAGGGGGGGTAGGGGGAAGGGTGGGGTAGGGGGGATGTGTCAGGAAATTTCCTGCACCGGCCTTGCTACGTCATTGGTTTCTGGGTAATTTCCTATCACCCATTTAAGGCTGGATCGTTTGGCTTATTACAAAAATCTACTTTGTTGTGGCTTTAACCCGGGCAAATAATGATATCCCCATGGCTTATTACAAAGATCTACCTTGTCGTGGCTGTAACCCGGGCATATAATGATATCCCCTTGGCTTTATTACAAAAATCTACCTTGTTGTGGCTTTAACCAGGGCAAATAATGATATCCCCATGGCTTATTACAAAGATCTACCTTGTCGTGGCTGTAACCCGGGCATATAATGATATCCCCTTGGCTTTATTACAAAAATCTACCTTGTCGTGGCTGTAACCCGGGCAAATAATGATATCCCTATATTATTTAGACCGATGGGTATTCCGTAGGTGCAGTGCTCCAACTCATGCAGGTGAACTTTACTTTCTAGACAGTTGAACATGTACCCATTATAGGCTTAGCTGACCTGGGATCCCCCTTTCGAATTCGAACTCATGCCCAAAAAGCAGGCAAGCAGGAGCCCTAGCAACTGCGCGAATGTTCTCCGTCAAGTAAAATTAGAAGAATAAATCGAAAATAGATCTCTATTTTCTTATCTACGTCTATCTGCAGCATCGCTTCAGAGATCATGGGTCGTGAGTACCGTCTTTGAATATTTTATCCAAGAAAGGCAGTTGTGATGGAAAACTAACAAGCAGACATACTGGGGTCGGTTGTGCACTACTTGGTTTTAAACTAACAAGCTAGATAGAAATTGTCCTGGCCTTCTTCTTCTTTCGTTCACCTGAAACAAGCTGTCTATATCAGCAGTTTTGTCTCTTGTATAAATTTCACTGTCGTTGTTAGTTCTTTCAGTGGTAGAGTTTACGTTCCACTGTTGTTTTTTCTGGCCAAAAGGTTTGCCTCAATGTGTCAAAATCGGTGCAGTCCTGGAGTACATGCTCTGCTGCCCGGGGCACATTTCCACAGGTGCACATGGCTGATACACCTATCTTGAATTTTGTGTACATGTGGTTACGTAATCGGTTGTGCCCTGTTCTGAGGCGGAGGATGATGACTTTTCCTCGAGTTCAGGCCCCTTGCTTTCTCAGTGATATTTATTTTTCCCGTTCCTATTTGTCCCGCTAAACTATTGGCTAGACATCGTCCTGGCTGCTTTGAGATACGAAGATAAGTGATATTGTGTATTTGAGTAGTATTGTCTAATTTGTTTATGTGCTCATGAAGGCTCCATAGCCGCAACGTTTACGTTTTGTTTGTGTTTGTTACATTGTGAAGTTTTCCGATATAATTTTCGTTCTGGTTTATATCTTTCATAAAGGTACACATAGATAACCTTAGTCTGAAGAGAACAGTACAGCGAGGATTGGCCAGCGGATCTGTCTGAGGCTCAGTAAGTAAGTAAAAAAAAAAGTAAAGGACCCTTTTCCACGCCTTTAGGCGTATAGGTCATATAGGGCTAGACCTATATTTTTATAGACCAATCGGCACAAGATGGGTGATGTGGTCAGCATCACGCCGGCCGCCTCTACTTTCCCGGGACTGCACCCGGTACCCACTCAAGGCTGGGTCGACCTGGGAGCCAAGGTCATTTTTGAAAATAGTCCGGCTCCGCTAGGGAATGAACCCACGACCTTCCGATCCGCGGCGAGCGTCTAGCCGCTCGGCCACGGCGACCCCCCTGAGGCTCAGTACCCAAGAGAAAGGCTAGATGGATTGCTGCTGGTACTATCGGGAGTTGGAATTATGTTCTTGCTACTGAAGATAGGTAGGGTGCGCGTATGTGAAGGTCCTGGGTGCTACGACGTAGTTCTCGTAATCCAGCTTAACGGATCTGCTTCTGTAATTAACGAAACGATCTATACTGGTGGGCTTATTTATTATACTATTCTAACAACCTCATGTAGTGCACATCAGTTAAGCCTGTAAGTGTTGGGCAATGAAGAATTCACAGAAAGGATAACACAAGAGACTCTCGTATGGTCCCAGACAGACAGACAGACAGACAGACAGACAGACAGACAGACAGACAGACAGACAGACAGACAGACAGACAGACAGACAGACAGACAGACAGACAGACAGACAGACAGACAGACAGACAGACAGACAGACAGACAGGCAGGCATACATACATTGCTTTTTCTAGTAGAAACGGCAATAGAAAGCAGTACCAGCACCTTTTTAGGTTGCATTTGTTCAGCTTGGATGGATGGATGGATGGATGGATGGATGGATGGATGGATGGATGGATGGATGGATGGATGGATGGATGGATGGATGGATGGATGGATGGATGGATGGATGGATGGATGGATGGATGGATGGATGGATGGATGGATGGATGGATGGATGGATGGATGGATGGATGGATGGATGGATGGATGGATGGATGGATGGATGGATATAAAGTGTGAGAAACAAAGAAATGAAAGAAGACAGACAAGATCTTTTTAGATTTTTTTTCAGAAAATGATAATACGCTAACGCAATTGTGGTGATGAGTCAATGAACAAATAGAAGGATACACGAGTGAATGAATGAATGAATGAATGAATGAATGAATGAATGAATGAATGAATGAATGAATGAATGAATGAATGAATGAAAAAACCTATTAATAAAGAGAAAACCTCACAAAACAAAATGGTGGGCGTAAAAACATCAGCTCTTTTTACGCTTCTTTAGCCTTTTGCCTCTGGGAAAGGAAACTTGATTCTGTGTAATCTATGTTGCCTTATTACTGAGACGAAGGGAATGAGAACGAGAAAAGACAGACAACTGTGAACTACATTAGAAATGCGATGCTTATAAGTTGGGGATTGTTGCAGGAAGTCACGTGTCCTATTAAAGATAGGTGGATTATAGGACAGATCTTGTATACTCGGATGACTCGGACCTATGCTCCCAACAGTGCAGAAGGGTTAGAAAGGTTAATATTGTTTGTCAAGGCAGACAATGGAACTCCAGTATTCGCCATTAACCAGCTTCTGAGGGGGAGGGGGCTTCGGACGAAAATTAAAACAGACGAATATCAACTCCCCTCTTTCCTCTCCTTTCCTCTAAAGAAACTAGTTAGTTAGTTAGTTAGTTGGGTTATCCTCATTGCACTCCGGACATGTCCATAGGTGCTCAGATCCTCCCCTCAGTATGAACCCCAACGTCCGATGGCTAATAGTACCAGTTCTATGTTGATTAACAAGTCTTCTGGCGTAGCTGGTGTGCGTCTCGTTTTTTGCTGTGCCGATCTTAATTCCCAAGTCTGCCATTCTGGCGAGTGATGTGGATTCACTGCCACCAAAGTCCTCTATCCTTCCCATTTCTCTGAGGGCATTGATAATATCAGCATGATCCATGGGCTGACCGTCGGTAGTGATAGCGGATCCAGCCAACCTGTCCGCTCTTTCATTTCCATTGACGCCTGCGTGTCCCGGAACAAAAATAAAGGTGACTCCACGAACAGTGGACTTCTGTAATGATTCAAGCCATTGTCTTCGCACTGAACCTGCCTGAACCCTCCGGATCATACTCATTGAATCACTGAGTATACAAACGCGGGTGTATTTTTGTGTTTCAAGCCAGGCAAGCGCTTGTGTCACTGCCATCACCTCCATCGTCATGCTGCTGGTTGTCATGGAGAAGGCGCCGTTGGCTTCTTTGACTGTTGTTCTGCCCGCTGAGCGTGCTGTAAATGCCCATGCGCTTCTTCTTTGGCGTATAAACGGATCCGTCTGTATAGATTATTGCATCTGCTTCGTCTGAAATTTTCACCGAAGAGAGCGTTGACCTCTGCATTAACAGCAGCAACAGGATTCTCTTCTCTACATCGCCTGTTGAGTGTGACAATACAGGAAAATGTACAAATAAACGCCTGAGGCACAGGTATCCATTCTGCACCAGGTATGATGTCGGTTAGGCTGCATATTTGCCTAATAACATCTTCTGCCCGACCTAGCCACGATTTCCTCCTCTTCAGTCTGTCGCCCTTTTCACTAAAAAGCGCTTGATGCAGTGGGTGTTTCTTATCAGCGCATATTTTGAGATATGCCCGAGCCCTCCACATCCTGATCCTTTGGTTCATTGTTGGAAAGTCAAGTAGATACCTCATTGCTCCACAGGATGTGTCTCCAGTACATCCGAAAATAATGCGCATGGCTTCATTTTGCACCTTTTCGAGTCGTTCAATCTGGGTAGCACTGACAGTGAGGATGGCCAGAGCGTATTCAATGGGGGAAAGGACCAGACCGTAGAATAGAAGTATTAGTAGTCTTTGCTCAATATTGGAAGCAGCCATAATCCTCATTGCAGATAGACCTTTGCGTGCTTTTGTTATCACATGGTCAACGTGTTCCCTGAATGACAAGCTGCGATCGAACCTCACCCCGAGAAACGTCATAACGTTGAATCTGATCAATACATTATCACGCATTTTCACTTCTGGTAAGTCCGACTTGACAATGTGATTGTTCAAAGAGAACCACGACACTGATGCCTTCGAAGGATTGACATAGGCATTGGAACCATCACACCAGGCGGCAATTCGATCGAGTTCTTTGTACATAGTGCTGGCGATCTCCTGTCTATCACGCCCTCGTCGATAAATCAAAATGTCATCAGCAAATGACAAAGTCCTTCCCTTTCCATTCAACTGCTGCTCAGTGATCATCACCGTATAAACGTTGAATAAGACTGATGATAGCGGTGATCCCTGTGGCAAGACTGGACATATCGTTTGCGGTTCTGAGGACCAGCTACCACATCTTAGTACAATCTTTCTCTGGAACAGGACCGCAGCAATCCAGCGGATCAGAATAGGATTAACTTCTAGTTTAAGCAGTAATTGCATTAAATAATCGTATGGTACTTTATTGTAGGCATCTTCTAAGTCCAACACTGCCGCACATGTCTCTTCTTTAATCTGAAACGTTGAATAAGACTGATGATAGCGGTGATCCCTGTGGCAAGACTGGACATATCGTTTGCGGTTCTGAGGACCAGCTACCACACCTTAGTACAATCTTTCTCTGGAACAGGACCGCAGCAATCCAGCGGATCAGAATAGGATTAACTTCTAGTTTAAGCAGTAATTGCATTAAATAATCGTATGGTACTTTATTGTAGGCATCTTCTAAGTCCAACACTGCCGCACATGTCTCTTCTTTAATCTGAAATCCCTCGTACACATCGTAGGCGAAAACTGCAGCATTGAACCATGTCTCTTTATTTAACCTGTACCCTCCAAGTGTTGGTGGGAACTTATCATGTAGTTCCAAGTAGGTGGTCAATCTTTGTGCGACAATTTTTTCCAAAAGTTTGCCAACAGTATTCTGCATCGAGATGATTCTGTAGCCGCAGATCTTCGAATGGTCTTTATTAGGCTTTGGTAGTGGGAACAAATAACTATGGAGCCATTCCTCTTGTATCTGGCCACTCTGGATGCTGATATTGAATTCCTTTGCCACGCTTTTCAAATCAGCATTCGACATCATCAGCATGTCGTTGTATCGGATGCCGTCAGGGCCTGGAGCAGTGCTGCGCGATTTCTTGAGGCAAGTTCTTAAGGTATCTGCAGTGATTGTGAGATCAGTGCCTAGCACAGTGTTCTCGCACAGCATCGACAGTTTCATTTTATCCCCTATTATTGTAGCTTCGTCTTTTTGGTGAGTTTGCTCCAAGTAGCGCGCCAGAAGGGTTTTTCCTTTATCAGCATCAGTTCTCTGCCACATCAGGTCTGTATCCTGAAAATCAGGGATACCCCTTGGTCGTGCGGCGCCGTGCATGCTCCGTTGAAGGCGCCAGAATGTCACAAGAGATCCCTCGGAGCAAACGCTCTTGCAGAATTCGTTCCATTTCGCTGTCTTAGCTTCCTTCGCAATTAACTTGAAAGCCACTGTCTGCTTGTTGACCTCATCTTTCAGACTGATCAGGCGTTCAGAAAGTGACGGCTCAATTTTCCTTGTCTTTTGCCATGCTTTGACAGCTTTCCTTTTTTTTTAACCACGCCATGTTGACTACTTCATTCCACCATGGTGGCTGGGCCCATCTCTCCCGCCGTCTGCGATCTGCTCTTGTTTTACGTCGTCGGATTTTGCTAATGGCATCTTGCCCTGTACGGTCATTTATAAAAGCAGGCACATTGATTACATGACCTTTGTTGTTGCTCTTCTCTACCAGGACGACGCAAGGAAAGTGATCACTGTCGTGGTATTCCAGTGTGCTCCACCTGCATCCTGATGCAATGGAGGGAGACACTAGGGCCAGGCCAATTACGCTGTCAGAATCCCCTTGTCGTGTTGCCATTCGGGTAACCTTTCCTTCGTTCAAGCATACTAGATTGGCAGACACTAGGGCATCCTCCAGGTCTTCCCCCTGTTTATTAGTGATTACATTGCCCCACTGGTGTCCTCTGGCGTTGAAATCTCCGCAGTAAAGGACTTTCTTTTCCTCCGTCTGGAGCAAACTCTGCCATTTCGCTGTATCCACCTTTCCATTGCAGGCGTACACATTGACAATCACAAACTGGGCCGGGCCCATCACTCTGACTGCGTGTACTTGTAAGTCATCATTATTCCACTTAGACATGTCCACCTCAGACACCGGTACGTGGTCACGAACAAGAATGAGCTGTCCGAGGTGCCGTCCATTGTAGAAGGATTAGAAGCCCGCAATTTTAACGATCTCGTCATCGAGGTGTGTTTCCTGTAGGACAACAATGTCGTTGCTGTAGAGGAGCTTCTCAAAAATGGGTCGGCGTTGACTGAACGAAGCGCAGTTCCAGTAGAGAACACGAACATACTTTAAACTGAGTCTCTCACATTTCAGTCGCTTCCTGCAGGCGCTACCGTGCTTGCCTGTTCGCGTTCTCCTTGTCCGTCTACGGGTTGTTTTTAATTGGTAAATAGTCGCCATCGGACGTCGAATACACCCTGAGGGAAGTCTAAACTCACGTGCATGTACTCCATTGCACGTTTCAGACCCCATTCCGATGAAACTTTCAAATTATACGTGAGCGAAAATAGCAAATTTGCGCCATTCGCCTCAACGGACGAAAAAGCGTACCGCCATTGTGGCTGTTTAGAAACTAAAAATGGATTGATCAATTCCAGCCTTGAATTTTGCCTTTCTATTCTTTAACAGCCACACACTTTCACTCAAAATTACATCTAAGAAATCATTGCAAATACATCTTAATTACATAAAACCACTGTATTTATTATCGCTTTATCATTATGACAGAGATTTACTCGTCCTGATGACGTAAGTATACTGTACGCCTTAAATATATATATAAAGAAGATAAGGAAAACAAAATTTACCATTTGAAGGGGGGGGGGAACGATGGCTATTGTTTGGAAGAGGAGGAAGCTTACAATATCTTCTTTTTCTCCTTCTTTTGTCATCTCACTAATACCAGGTTGTAGTCCAGTGTCGTGGTTTTGTCGTCTCACTGATACCAGGTTGTAGTCCAGTGTCGTGGTTTTGTCGTCTCACTGATACTAGGTTGTAGTCCAGTGTCGTGGTTTTGTCGTCTCACTGATACCAGGTTGTAACCCAGTGTCGTGGTTTTGTCGTCTCACTGATGCCAGGTTGTAACCCAGTGTCGTGGTTTTGTCGTCTCACTGATGCCAGGTTGTAGCCCAGTGTCGTGGTTTTTCTGTATTTATTTAATGGATCTGTTCATTTTTTTTTCCTCAGGCTTCTGCTACACCATTTATCTAACTCTTTCTTTGTCTTCCTCTCTCTTTCCTCCCAGATGTTCTGCTGTAAAAAGTCTCTATGCAGTTTGGTCTGGCTGCATACTTGCTAGATTTCATTCTTTATCTGTCAATATAATCCAGACACGGTCTTGTTCCAAATTTCTCTCTAATGCTGTCTCTTCTTGTATTGTTAGTGACCTTGAGAAGTCAGTGCATTTTACATGTTGTTATTTCCTGTTCTAGTGCCTTATTCATTGTGTGTTTACCAGAATTGCAAAAAACTGCTGACACAACTTAGCCTTCAGCAAAGAGTTGTAATGCAGTGGATACCATCACATTGTGGAGTGCCTGGAAATGAGAAAGCTGATCAACTGGCAGGAGAAGGTGCGACAAAAGTGCAGCCGGATGTACCAGTCACATACCACCAAAAGAAAAAAATCATTAAATCAATCAGGAAACCACCAGCCCCAGCACAAGACGACTATTTTATTTTGGACAGATCAGAACAAGTCATTATCCTCCGCCTCAGAACAGGGCACAACCGATTGCGTAACCACATGTACGCAAAATTCAAGGTAGGCGTATCAGTCATGTGCACATGTGGAAAGGTGCCCCAGACAGCAAAGCATGTACTCCAGGACTGCACCGAATTTGACACATTAAGGCAAACATTTTGGCCAGAAAGAACAACAGTGGAACGTAAACTGTATGGACCACTGAATGAATTAACAACAGTGAAATATATACAAGAGACAAAATTGCTGATATAGACATTTATTTCAGGCGAAAGAAAGAAGAAGAAGAAAATTGTGTGTTTAATATTTCTTGTGTAGTAGTAACCAATTACACCCCTGTGAAAAACCAGAGCTTTCACCGGTCAGAGACAGGATAAAGAAGAAAAACAATTAGTTCATCAACCTAAAAAGGGAATCGGGAAAAGAATAATGCCCATAGATAAATTCTCTCTCACTTCTCCTCCTCTCTCTCTCTCTCTCTCTCTCTCTCTCTCTCTCTCTCTCTCTCTCTCTCTCTCTCTCTCTCTCTCTCTCTCTCTCTCTGTGCTACTACTCTGTTTTTCCATACTCTGAATAGTAACCACACATAGCGAAATCCAGATGGCCCGTTCAGCCTACAAGGACGGTGTCATTAAAGCACAAGTGACGGCTAAACTGTGTGGTGCACATTGGCAGTCCCGTGCTTGTGGTGGAGGTTTGATCATCTCAACAACAACTAAACAAAAAACAAAAAAAAGCACCGGAACAGAAATAACTCAATTCATGAAACATTTAAAAGGTGACAAACTTTTGCAAATCTTCTTCTTCTTCTTCTTCTTCTTCTTCTTCTTCTTCTTCTTCTTCTTCTTCTTCTTCTTCTTCTTCTTCTTCTTTTTTTCTGCTTCTTCTTCTTTTTCCTCTTCTTCTTCTTTTTCCTCTTCTTTTTCCTCCTCCTCCTCTTCCTCTTCCTCTTCTTCTTCTTCTTCTTCTTCTTCTTCTTCTTCTTCTTCTTCTTCTTCTTCTTCTTCTTCTTCTTCTTCTTCTTCTTCCTCTTCTCCTTCTTCTACTTTTTCTTTTTCTTCTTCGTCTTCCTCTTCTTCTTCTTTTCCTCTTCTTCTTTGTTTTCCTCTTCTTCTTTGTTTTCCTCTTCTTCTTTGTTTTCCTCTTCTTCTTCGTTTTCCTCTTCTTCTTCGTTTTCCTCTTCTTCTTTGTTTTCCTCTTCTTCTTTGTTTTCCTCTTCTTTTTCCTCTTCTTTTTCCTCTTCTTTTTCCTCTTCTTCTTCTTTTTCTTCTTCTTCTTCTTCTTCTTCTTCTTCTTCTTCTTCTTCTTCTTCTTCTTCTTCTTCTTCTTCTTCTTCTTCTTCTTCTTCTTCTTCTTCTTCTTCTTCTTTTTTCCCCTCCTTATTTTTCTTCTCCTTCTCCTCCTCCCCCTCCTCCTCCTTCTTCTTCTTCTTCTTCTTCTTCTTCTTCTTCTTCTTCTTCTTCTTCTTCTTCTTCTTCTTCTTCTTCTTCTTCTTCTTCTTCTTCTTCTTCTTTTTCTTCTTCTTTTTCTTCTTCTCCTTTTTTTTTCTTCTCCTTCTTCTTCTAATCCATGCCGTATAGTGTTTCTCTAGTACTTTCAAGCAGTTCCGACACAGATGATCTTCCATAATGACAAACTGTTCAACATCTTTTTTTTTCCAGGTCCCCCTCTGCATCTCCTCGCCTCCAACTTTCCAACTATCACCATGTACTCCGGTACTCTCCTTTTGATGATATAACCAAAGAATGTGGACTGTCTGTGTTTGATGTGGCCAATCATTGCTTTCGTAAGTCAGTTTCCGTTCAGAAATTTTCATTACTGTGTTCCCATGAATCATCTATAAAACCGCCATATCTGCCGCTTCCATATAACTTTTAACCGATCTCTCCTTGATTTATCCAATATTTGATTTAAAAAGCTCTTGATAATTCTCTTTCTCACCTAAACCGACAAAGAAATAAATTTCTATAGAATATTCTTTATCTTGTCAAAATTATGGCTTAAAAACTGGAAGAACAAACCTTTAAACAAAATTTACAACATTGTTTTAGAGCAGCGTTGCGAGTCCGAATCGTAATTCTAACATACCGCGATCGAAACCCACTGCTGGCTGCATAGATTTGTTTCATGGTATGGGGCGTCGCAGGTCGACTCAGACTAAAATGGGTACCAGGATGCATGTCCTGGGGACGTAAAGACGACCAGAGTAATGCTAACCACAATACCCATCTAGTGCCGATTTATCATTATCATCAGGTGCCTTGCCGAATGGCGTGGGCGATTATGCCTCTCTATAATCTGCTATCTCCTGCAGCATGTATCAGTTCGTGTGCCGACACACCTCCATGCCATTCAACAAGACTGTCAAGCATCTTCTCTCGTTGTCTTCCTCTATCCCTCCTTCCACATGTCTTTCCAGTGGTCACAACATGTTCTATTTTCCCTCTTCTCATAACATGGCAGAAAATGACGACTGTCTCCTTCTGATGTCTGCAATAAGTTGTCTTCGGGCTCCCGCCTCTTTCAAAACCTCTTGGCTGCTCTTTTTGGCTGTCCAAGGTATTCTAAGCATTCTTCTGTAAAACCACATCTCTGAGGCCTCTATAAATTGTTTGGCCTGCCTACCGATTGTCCAGGGTTTACAGCCATATGTTAAAACTGGATGCATGTAGCAAGCAAGAATTTTTTTTCTAACTCTCAATGACAAGGATATATTGCACAAGATGTTTTTATTTTATAAAATGCCGATTGGTCTGTAAAAATATTGGTTCTTTTCTAATATACCGGATGCGCCTAAAGGCGTGAAAAGGAATCTTTACCTCTTTTTTTTTACTTACTTTAGAGCAGCGGTTCGCAGCCTGTGGGTAACGGTGCCTTTAGAGGAGAGAGGGGGGGGGGGGGGCTTGGTTGAACGACTCTTTCACAGGGGTCGCGATAGACAATGGAAAAACACATATTTATTGAAGTTATGAAGGAAAAAATGTTTGCAGGTCACCACAAGATGATGAAACTGTATTAAAGGGTCGCCACAAGATGATGAAACTGTATTAAAGGGTCGCCACAAGATGATGAAACTGTATTAAAGGGTCGCCACAAGATGATGAAACTGTATTAAAGGGTAGCCACAAGATGATGAAACTGTATTAAAGGGTCGCCACAAGATGAGGAAACTGTATTAAAGGGTCGCCACAAGATGATGAAACTGTATTAAAGGGTCGCCACAAGATGAGAAAACTGTATTAAAGGGTCGCCACAAGATGATGAAACTGTATTAAAGGATCGCCACAAGATGAGGAAACTGTATTAAAGGATCACCACAAGATGATGAAACTGTATTAAAGGGTCGCCACAAGATGAGGAAACTGTATTAAAGGGTCGCCACAAGATGAGGAAACTGTATTAAAGGGTCGCCACAAGATGAGGAAACTGTATTAAAGGGTCGCCACAAGATGATGAAACTGTATTAAAGGGTCGCCACAAGATGAGGAAACTGTATTAAAGGGTCGCCACAAGATGATGAAACTGTATTAAAGGGTCGCCACAAGATGATGAAACTGTATTAAAGGGTCGCCACAAGATGATGAAACTGTATTAAAGGGTCGCCACAAGATGAGGAAACTGTATTAAAGGGTCGCCACAAGATGAGGAAACTGTATTAAAGGGTCGCCACAAGATGATGAAACTGTATTAAAGGGTCGCCACAAGATGATGAAACTGTATTAAAGGGTCGCCACAAGATGATGAAACTGTATTAAAGGGTCGCCACAAGATGATGAAACTGTATTAAAGGGTCGCCACAAGATGATGAAACTGTATTAAAGAGTCGCCACAAGATTATGAAACTGTATTAAAGGGTAGCGGCATTAGGAAGGTTGAACACCACTGTTTAAGAGGATTCACATTTTTTTCTTCTGAAAAAAAAAAAAAAAAACGACAGACCAACCAAACAACCAGCACTCAAAATTACACAGACTTTACCGATCCAGTGTCTATGAATTAGCCTTATACCTCAGGAAACTGGCACTAGCGCCCAAATCCCTAGCATCCCCACCATCGCGCCACTGGCAAGGCTAACAGTCGAGGATTCAATCACTAACACAAGGCCACTCATTTTGCTTTCTAATTCACTACACCTAAAACGCGAAACCCGATCCAAATGTCATGAAACCAATTACTGCGAAGTAAGCGTCCTACGGTCTACATCTGTCGGCTTTTCAACGAATCGCAATTTTGGCTTTGTGCAATTAAAACCCTGAAGCTTTATAGTCTAGACGTGGTTCGATTTAGAATGAGGTCTCTCTCTCTCTCTCTCTCTCTCTCTCTCTCTCTCTCTCTCTCTCTCTCTCTCTCTCTCTCTCTTTCTCTCTCACTCTCTGTCTGTCTGTCTTTCTGATGTGTGTGTGTGTGTGTGTTTACTATTGTATGTCTACGTATGTATGCGAGTGTGCATCTGTTGAACTGTCTGTAAATGCGTATCTTCTTAGCATCTACCGGTTGTAAATTCTGACGGAAAGTTCTGGTTGTTCGTCAACTTTTAGACTTATCTCTTGTTCTGGATCTTGAGTTTGTGCATGTACATCTGTTTTACAGATCTGACTTATTTGTATGCAGACTGCTGGTTGCTTGTTTCTTAGACAGATGACTCCGACTTCGACGCATACACTACTAATTAGTAAACTTTTACGACATGCTTGTTAGAACACAGTGAGTCACCCTTCACCCCAAAATTGGGCCCCGGAATCCTCACTCAGAGGGAAATGTGTGTAACTGTGTATCTATGTATGCTAATGTGTAGGCATGTGCGTGACTGTGTATCTAAGTGTGTTATTCTGTATATATGTTTGTAAATGTGCATCTACGTGTGGCGTGTATGTGTGTGTATGTGTGTATGTGTATGTGGGCGTATGCGTGTATGTGTGTGTACGTGTGTCACCACCATCGCGCCACTGCAATGTGTGTATGTGTGTACTGTGTGTATTTGTGTGTATTATACACCTGTGTGTGATCCAAATGTATGTGTCTGTGTACGGTCTACACATCTGTATGAATGAACGAATGAATGAATGAATGAATAAAACCCTGATGCTTTATATGTCTGGATGGATGGATTTAGAATGGATGGATGGATGGATCTCTCTCTAGATGGATGGATCTCTCTGGATGATGGATGGATGGATGGATGGATGGATGGATGGATGGATGGATGGATGGATGGATGGATGGATGGATGGATGGATGGATGAGTGTGTCTATGTGTGTATTGTGTATGTATTAATGTATGTGTATTTATGTGTGTGAGTGCAGTTGTTATCTATGTGTGTGATTGTGTATATATGTGTGTATTGAGTATGCATGTGTGTATGGTTGTGAATCTATGTGTGTTATTGCGTATGTATTATGTGTGTGATTGTGTATGTATGTGTGCGTGTGATTGTGTATGTATGTGTATGATACTGTTGCTTGTGTCTTGACAATGTCGACTTGACGCAAATGGTAATATTGTGTATTTGTGTGACATGCTTGTGTATCTATGTGAGTGACCCTGCACCCCAAAATGGGTGTGAATCCTCATATCAATGTGTGTGAGTGTGTATCAATGTGTGTGAGTGCGTATCAATGTGTGTGATTGCGTATCAATGTGTGTGATTGTGTATCTATGTGTGTGATTGCGTATCTAGTGTGTTATTCTGTGATGTTTTATAAATGTGTGTGTGTGTATGTGTGTGTATGTGTGTGTGTATTGGGCGTATGTATGTGTGTGTATTGCGTATCTATGTGTGTGATTGTATGTATGTGTGTGTATTGCGTGTGTATGTGTGTCTGTGTGCGTATCAATGTGTGTGAATGCGAATGAATGAATGTGTGAATTGCGAATCTATGGATGGATGAGTGCGGATGGATGTGGTGGATTGCGGATGGATGTGTGTGAGTGCGTATCAATGTGTGTGATTGCGTATCAATGTGTGTGAGTGCGTATCTATGTGTGTGAGTGCGTATCAATGTGTGTGAGTTTGTATTTATGTGTGTGATTGAGTGCAGTTGTTATCTATGTGTGTGATTGTGTGTGTGTGTGTGTGTGTTTATATATATATATATATGTGTGTGTATTAAGTATGCAAGTGTGTATGGTTGTGAATCTATGTGTGTGATTGTGTATGTATTATGTGTGTGATTGTGTATGTGTGTATGCGTGTGATTGTTTATGTATGTGTATGATTCTGTATCTGTGTGTGTGAATGTGTATCTATGTGTGTGATTGTGTATTTGTGTGTATGATTGTGTATCTTCGTGTGTGATTGCGTATCAATGTGTGTGATTGTGTATCTATGTGTGTGAGTGTGTAATTACATGCAGACTACTGCAAATACTGGGCATATAGGGCTAGAAATACATTTGATAAAGCAACCAGCACTTGGTAGGTGAGGTGGTCAGCATCACACCCTCCGGCTTCGTCCGGACCCGAACCCACGACCTTCCGATCCGCAGGCGAGGGTCTAGCCGCTACACAACGGTGGCTCCATAATGTGTCTTCATTCAGACGATTTCTAAAATCTGCGACAAAGACAGATAAATGCTATGTACAAACATATATATATATTATATATATATATATATATATATATAAATATATATATATATAGTTATATATATATATATATATACTACACTAGGCTCAGACGCCTAAGGCTTTCCTATCCCCGCCTGAGTACAGTTTTTACTTTAGGATTGAGCCACATTCCCACCCCACCACCCCCTCCCTCCCCCACACCTCCCTTATTTTTGCCAAAGAAAATGTGCGCAACAATACACACGGGCGTCCGATCTTACTACCCAGAGACCAGGGGAAATTACTAGAATTCCACGTGAAAAAATCGCGCCTTCACCGGGGCTTGACCCCGGGACCTCCAGCACTCGAGGAAGACACCATACCCCGAGACCACTCAAGTCCCCTAAAATGTATTACAGCCTGACAGTTGAAAAATTCGGAAACTTCCGGACCTGATAAGCGATAAATCTGTGGGGGGGGGGGGGGAAGGGGGAAACCGAATTTTTTATGGTTATTTATGCTGACGGAGAACGGAAGAATAGACTAGGTAATAGAAACTTATACACCAACTGACACTGTTATTAAGAATCCTAACATAAAAATGAGAGTCAAGAAACAGATTATAAACTGCACAATCATTTTGCTCCAGGATTCGTTTTAAAACTGTGCTACGAGTGCACGACTAGGTCATTATCAAAGGCTAATCTAATTAAGGCAACCAGGGATCGTGATCTGTGGAGACGCATGAGCGCCTACGCATGTTGGCAGGGCACATGATGATGATGATGAACCTGCTTCAAGTTAACATCTGTGAAATTAGATGCCTGAGAAAAGCCGCCAACCTAATCATCCGAAACAACACTATGCTTCAAATTCATTTAGAAACAAAAAGACCAACTTGCTTGTCTATCTAGGAAGAATGCAGCAAGAACAATTACAAATGAAGACGGTACACATGAAAAGATACGATAGAAAATCGGGAGGTCGTCTAAGGAGGCAATGGATTGATGACATCAAAGCGCTTCTACATCAACACGGAATGACAGTAGCCATTGCTGCCCATCAAGCAATGGATCGTAAAGTGTTCCATCTCATGCGGTCTAACAGGAAAAGTGAAAACTGAAGATATATATGCTGAAAATATTCATCATAATCTGAGTGTATGTACAGCCCTCTTAAGAAATAAAATTAAACTCTGTGTTAAAAGCAAAGGAAGTGTTAATGTTCACTAACTAAATAAAACGAAAGTCCCAGTGGCAGAGCCGCTAGACGCTCGCCGCGGATCGGAAGGTCGTGGGTTCGCTCCCTGGCGGAGTCGGACTTTTTAAGAAAAAATGACCTTGGCTCCCAGGTCGACCCAGCCTTGAGTAGGTACCGGGTGCAGTCCTGGGAAGTAGAGGCGGCTAGCGTGATGCTGACCACATCACCCATCTTGTGCCGATGGTCTATAAAAATATAGGTCTAGCCCTATATGCCCTATAAGCCTAAAGGCGTGGAAAAGAGTCCTTTACTTACTTTACTTACTAAATAAAACAGTTCTACAGACTTGTAATTTTACTACGAAAAGCCAAATAAGTTTCTCAGAATATATACATATTTATGTATATATAAAGGCTTTCAGAATTTGTATGTGAAAATGCGCTCCAAAATCTATACCGGAAATATAAAGGAAACGGATTTTCGATGGCCGGATTTTTTTTAGGGGCAACATGAATTCTATTTTTTCACCATTTTAGATATTGGAATTATTACTATCATGATTGTTATTATTATAATCATGCACCTTAAACAAGGATTAAGAGCACTCTGCCCCCAGAAAATATAAAGGGAGCTCCTCCCCCCCCCCCCCTCCCTCAGCTCCATTATTTGTTTGCCGTGGCGCCTTTAATTAACACGTTTATAAACAAATTAAACACCAGATAGATAACCCTTATACGGTCAGTGTAATGTTATCTTCCTCGATGCTTCATTTCACCACTTTAACAAGCCAAAACACTGTCAACTGGGAATTATCGCCACACACTTATCGCCGTTACGCTGATAAAACATGTTGATAACAGTAGTCACACGCAGGTGATAAGTTGAAATATCACATTATGAAATATTTATCAGTAAGTGTATGCATTATATATGTTTTGAGTCGTTTGATAAAGAACTGCGTAAGAAACCCACTTTAAACTGTAAGGTAAAATTTGCTTCTACCAGAGGCAACAAATTACACGATTCTGAATCACTTGTTTCGACCTGCATTTTATAATTTACAACCCCGTACGGTAAGCATTATTTACTCAATTTGACCATCATGATCATCATGATCATCGTCTATATCATCATCATTATCATCATTACCATCATTCCTACCAACATCAACATCTCCCTGTGTGTGTTCCGAGGGCCATGTTATAGGGAAAACAAGAATGAATCCACTGCTTAAACAAAAGAGTGTCGTAAGAGTCGACTAATTTGGAGCTTCCTTCGAAGTCGGAGTGCATCTGTCTGAGAGGCAAGGAACCAGCAGTCTGCTTGCAAATGAGTCAGGTCTGTAAAACGGATGCACACGCAACACTCATGTTTTGGAAAGGACTGCTGTCAAGAAGTTGATGAACAGCCAGAACTTTCCGCAGGAGTTAACAATTTGGAGCTTCCTTCGAAGTCGGAGTGCATCTGTCTGAGAGGCAAGGAACCAGCAGTCTGCTTGCAAATGAGTCAGGTCTGTAAAACGGATGCACACGCAACACTCATGTTTTGGAAAGGACTGCTGTCAAGAAGTTGATGAACAGCCAGAACTTTCCGCAGGAGTTAACAACTGGAGAATGCGAAGAAGAAAAACATCACCATCATCCGTATCATTCCCATCATCATTATGTTGCGCGTCATTATGTTTCACAAAGGACTCGCACTTTATCCCTCCTTTCCAGTTATCTGTACCAATCATTTCCATATCATTGGTGGAATCCAGGCCAGCAAATCTGGCTTCTCTCATCAAAGTTCGTTTCAGGGCTCCTCTTGTAAACCCTCATTTCCATATCCAGTTATTTCCAATTTCAGTGCCTGTTTGGGGATTATCTGCTAGCTTGTTCTCATCATAGGGAATCAGCGTGGCGGAGTGGCTAGACGCTCGCCAAGGATCGGAAGGTCGTGGGTTCGCTCCCTGGCGAAGGCGGACTTTTTTCAAAAATGACCTTGGCTCCCAGGTCGACTCAGCCGTGACTGGGTACCGAGAAGTCCTAAGAAGTAAAGGCGGCCGGCGTAATGCTGACAACATTTTCCATCTTGTACCGACTGGTCTATAAAATATAGGTCTAGCCCTATATGCCCTATAAGCCTACAGGCGTGGAAAAGGGTCCTTTACTTTACATCTTCTCATGTTGTTTAGGACTGCGCCATCTTTGTTGTCAAGTCTTTTTTTTTAAAACCAGTACTTGGGTTTCGAATACAAGATCTTAGGGTTTGACAGACGAGCGTCTACTGCCTTCCGCTGGCTTGAGAATCAGCAGTACACACCTGCCGTGATTGTAACTGACTCACAGAGCATGCTGAGAAAGTTGGAGACAGGTATGCTCTGTGCAGAGTGGCAAGCATTACTTCAGAGGTCCCGGGTAGTTAGCGTTCTTTGGATATTTACTCCATTACTGCAAGTAATGCTGGTGTATTGGAAAACGAGCAGGCAGATAGACTGACCCGTTCTGCACCACTTCGTGGTGAACGAATATATGCCAAGCTAGATACTGTGAGGGCTATTTTGGAGCAAGTGAACAGTGTGGAGGCACAGACAGATGATTACGGTTTGAGGAGAATGGCGCTGCATGGAGTTACCAGGGGATCTGGCAGACGCTTAAAACTCAGGGGAAGGGCGAGACGCATATACAATCAGACAGTTACGAGCGCCATCGGAATTGCAACTCTTCGTTTGCTGCTGAAGATAGGGACGGAGGGGGAGGGGTGGGGGGGGTGGAGAGAGTGGTGTTCCGAGTGCTGTGATTTCGATTCTTAGTTTAACATTAAACATTTAAGACGAGCGTTTAGCTACAACCCTACCCGTTTGCCTATACACTCTTATTGCTAGAGACACTCGAGAATAGGGGAATCTACTGCAGACTATATTTGACCTAATATGGAACAACAGGATGATTGTGATCAACAGCCCGATTGAAAAAGGATTTGGCTGGAGTTCAAGGAAGTGCTCATTAAAAATTAAATTGAAGGTGGATCAATGAAGGAAGAGGCAAACTAGATAGACTGTCTCTGCAGCAAATGGATTTAAAGACCAAGATAGAAAGATGGTGGATTTTTCAAGCTCCTGAAATCTCAGTGCAGAAAATTACCACTAAAGCCCACGTATCGAACTGAGATTTCTAGTCTGCTGGGCCCAGGACAAAAACGTCATATCCGGCATTTTAAAATGACTAGATTAAATGGAGACGGATAAGTTGGCTGGTTGTAAACAAGGTGTTTTGTTATCGTCGGTGTTGTTGCTACTGAGGATGAGAATGATGATAATGATGATGTTGTTAGTTGTCGTCGTCGTTGCTGCTGCTGCTGCTTATGTTGTTGGTTTTCGTCGTCTTCTTCTTTTTCTCCTTCTTCTTCTTCTTCTTCTTCTTCTTCTTCTTCTTCTTCTTCTTCTTCTTCTTCTTCTTCTTCTTCTTCTTCTTCTTCTTCTTCTTCTTCTTCTTCTTCTTCTTCTTCTTCTTCTTCTTCTCCTCCTTTTTCTTCTTCTGCTTTTGTCTTCTTCTTCTTTTTTGTCTTCTTCTTCTTCTTCTTCTTCTTCTTCTTCTTTCTTCTTCTTCTTCTTCTTCTTCTTCTTCTTCTTCTTCTTCTTCTTCTTCTTCTTCTTCTTCTTCTTCTTCTTCTTCTTCTTCTTCTTCTCCTCCTCCTTCTTCTTCTTCTTCTTCTTCTTCTTCGCGCACACACACACACTCTCTCTCTCTTTCTTTCTCTCTCTCTCTCTCTCTCTCTCTCTCTCTCTCTCTCTCTCTCTCTCTCTCTCTCTCTTGTACCCCACCAGGACATCTCACAAGCGAGAAACACCCGGTGACACAAGGTGCCACCATACAGATGAGGATCACCCGTGGAGAGGTCCCAGAAACCAGAAACCCCTTTTAGCCGTTGTGCCATATTTATGGCCCGGATTTATTTAGGGCCCCCGGCAAAAGCCAAGGAGGGGCTTCAAATAACGAAAAATTGCATCCCACATGGAGACGACCGAAGAATAGGCAAATCTTCGTCTTCTGCTTTCGATCTTAAATGAGCGCACGGCACTTTGTATTGTGGCTAACATCTAGGTTGCGTTATCTGCCTATTTTAGCACAACACATACGATTTTAGCAAATCCCTAATTAGCCACAGCTTACAACATGCTTTTAATGGGGTACGCATGTTTAGCATATAAAGAGTTAATGTCAGCCTGCTTTAGAAAGCGATATATTAGCTTTAAATAAATACAGTTGTGTCTGGTAAACTGCAGTTACCGCCTGTATTTGCTACTTTTGCGGTGTAGACAAGGGGTTCTTTGAGCCTGAGGATTTCGGATTGCAAGACTAGTGCTGTCGCCGCGGACTGAAAACTAGGATTATATTTATGCCCTACTTTACAGGACGTTGCAGAACCAACCCCAACAGCCCCTGGTTGTTGTGTGGTTTTTTTAGGCAAATTTACGTCCAATAGTTTATGCCCTACTAATTCATTCATTCAGTAGCATGTCCCTCGCGGAACCTCGCTGCCATAACAACCCTCCGGAAAACCTTCCTATCATGAGCAAGATGTCCTGCGTCTGATACACCCATCTGGAGATCATCTGCCACATCCTGCACCCATCTTCTCCTTGGCATTCCTCTTCCTCTCTTCCCAGGCATATACCCCTCCATTATTGTTCTCTCTAGACTTCCATGACGTTTCAAGTGACCAAAATATTTTTCATTTTCTTTTGTTTTATTGTCTTTACTAGCCAACCCTCTTCAATATTCAGCTCTTGAAGTATGGATGCATTTGTTCTTTTCTTTACCCAAGATATTCTTAGAACCTGTCTGTAACATTTATATTCAAATGCATTTATGCGCTGTTCCGCTTGTTTAGTAAGTGTCCAGGTCTCACAGGCGTATGTTGCAATGGGAAAGATGCATGCTCTTAAAAATCTGACCTTTGTAATTCTATCTGTACAATTCCATAATTTATTCAGTTGTTTTAGTCTTTGAAGAGCAATTTTATGCCCTACTCCAGAACACAAATCAAAACTTTCCCGAGAATTCAAGCCCTTGTATCTTGCACGAGAGCCCTGCAAACTTAAATGTTCGACCAGCCGCTCTATTGTATGCCGTCTCCATAATGAAAGTTGGCTACAGTGTAACCACTGCTGACTGATTGATTGATAGACTGTGATTGATAGACTGACTGACTGCTTTGTACCTTTCTGTCTTTCCAGACAATAGAGTCATATTACGCTATGAGGAGGCATGGGGCTTACCGACCACGGCGAAGACGAGGGTGACTAGCAAGATCCGTCCGCGTTAAGAAAAATATTTCCACAATTATAAAATAAGATTTCAAGACCGTTGGTTGTCAACATTTGTGTTTAGTCTGTTTCTGATCACACGCTCAGCCCTCATCCTTTCTGCAATAATTTCTTCCTTTATTCGCATTCCCTTCCTGATGTGCCCGCTCCACACAACACGGCCCATGGCATTCTGTTTCCACTTGTTGCCACCACTACTATCGTTGGGAATATTACGGAATGAGGGTTCCTTTCTCTTCCTCGGGGTCATCCTTGTGACCTTGTCCGAAAACCAAGATAGCCTTTTTATTTTTTTTTTATTTAACACACACACACACACACACACACACACACACACACACACACACACACACAACTTTACGCTGTCGAAATTGAGCCCTGATTTTTGTTAAAGTTTGAAACCTTTATATCAAAGTTCCAACGATTGCCATCAAGCGATACCCAAGAGATCAACCAACAGATTATTCAGCAATGTCTTTGTCAGGAGCCCAGCGCCTTTGCATGGCCGTGATCATCGTCGGATTCATCGTCTCGTTGACAGGCTACGTGTCGCCATACTGGGAGTACATTAGTGTCGATGTAAGTTGATATTCATTTGTTCTGTTGCAGAAACTTGAGTATATTCTTTCGTTATCATTGATGACCAAAGCATTCTACATTCCTTTAAAATAAAAAAAGGAAAAAACTCATCATTCCCTTGTGATGTCATGTCGCGGAAACATTCACAATTATGATATAATGTCGCGGAAACATTCACCATTTCTTTATGTCATGTCACAGAAGCATTCACCATTTCTTTATGATATCATTTCGCGAAAACATTCACCATTTTTTATGATATCATGTCGCGGAAACATTCACAATTATGATATAATGTCGCGGAAACATTCACCATTTCTTTATGTCATGTCACAGAAGCATTCACCATTTCTTTATGATATCATTTCGCGAAAACATTCACCATTTTTTATGATATCATGTCGCGGAAACATTCACCATTCCCTTATGCTGTCAACTCGGGGAAGCATACACAATTTCTTTAAGATGGTGTGAGCATTCACCATTCCTTTCATGTTATGTCACAGCAACATTCACCATTCCTTTCATGTTATGTCACAGCAACATTCACCATTCCTTTTATGTTACGTCACAGCAACATTCACCATTCCTGTCAGGTTATGTCACAGCAACATTCACCATTCCTTTCATGTTATGCCACAGCAACATTCACCATTCCTGTCAGGTTATGTCACAGCAACATTCACCATTCCTGTCAGGTTATGTCACAGCAACATTCACCATTCCTTTCAGGTTATGTCACAGCAACATTCACCATTCCTTTCATGTTATGCCACAGCAACATTCACCATTCCTTTCATGTTATGCCACAGCAACATTCACCATTCCTTTCATGTTATGTCACAGCAACATTCACCATTCCTTTCATGTTATGTCACAGCAACATTCCCCATTCCTTTCATGTTATGTCACAGCAACATTCACCATTCCTTTCATGTTATGTCACAGCAACATTCCCATTCCTTTCATGTTATGTCACAGCAACATTCACAATTCCTTTGATGTTGATCAGCATGACCAGACTATGTATGGGAGACATTTATAATGTAGTAATTATAATCTAGTAACATATACGGACAGAAAGTAAGATAACTTCAAACCACAACTGGTTTAAAGCAATGGAATGCCATAACCAGCCTCTTCTCAACTTAGCCCATGAGACAAGTGTCAGGAACATAAAGACGATTGTATTATGGGAAAAACTACAAAAATATTCGACTGTGCCGATGATTTAGATACAGTTAGAGAAAATAAACTAGAGACAGTAAAAACACTGACTCACTTAATGAAAGGAAGCAGCTCACAAAATGGGACTAGTTATCAGTAAAGATAGGACTGGATAGAATGGTGATAACAACACAGTGACGGGAATTTTTTTTTTTTTTAAACTACGGCCATAAACAGATAGATAATATGAAAATCAAACGAAAGAAACATACATGTACTTTGGTACAAGTTTCAACTGCTTCGACAATTTTAAGTGGGGGAAAACTAGAATCTGGAAATAAAGTATACTACGCCCTACAAAACCGACGTTGTTCCAAAGCCTGGATAAGAAAGAAGCAGGTTTGGACGGAGAGCCATTTGCCCCAACCTCCTGAACGATAAATTTGCTATACGGACTTACAGAAACAAAGCTATTCCGGTGTACAAATAAGCAAAGAAGTGTGTGATGCACTGAGTACAGGAATGACGGTCACGGGTGAAAGCCGCCCTGCGGAAATCAGTGGCCAGACATGGATCCTGTTTGGCAAAAAAATAATCACTACATTTGTAGAAATGAGTGGTCGTGGTGTAGCGGCTAGACGCTCATCTGCGGATCGGAAGGTCATGGGTTCGCTCCATGGCAAAGCCGGACTTTTTTCAAAAATGACCTTGGCTCCCAGATCGACCCAGCCTTGAGTGGGTGCCGAGTGCAGTCCTGGGAAGTAAAAGCGGCCAGTGTGATGCTGACTACATCACCAATCTTGTGCCATTGGTCTAGCCCTATATACCCAATTCTACTCAAAGGCATCGAAAAGGGTCCTTTACTTAAATTTTTGGAATATTAGGGCTATAACATGAATTTACCAGGAGCAGTTCGCTACATGCAATGTTTTGTACAGGCTAAATATCCTTCTCCAGGTGTGGTTGAGGCTAACATGAATGTATATACCAGGAGCAGTTAGCCTTCCTCAGGGTCTCAGCGAAGCTAATTAGCCTGTGCCAAATCTTGGATGTGGCTAACTGCTTCTGGTACACAAAGTCATGTTAGTCTCAACCACACCTTGGAGGTGGCTAACTGCTCTTGATATAAATGTCATGTTAGCTTCAACCACATCTTGGATGTGGCTAACTGTTTCTGGTATATATAGTCATGTTAGCTTCAACCACACCTTGGAGGTGGCTAACTGCTTCTGGTATATAAAGTCATGTTAGCTTCAACCACACCTTGGAGGTGGCTAACTGCTTCTGGTATATAAAGTCATGTTTGCTTCAACCACACCTTGGAGGTGATTAACTGCTTCTGGTATATAAAGTCATGTTAGCTTCAACCACACCTTGGAGGTGGCTATTTAGCCTCCACAAATTCTGTTAAAAAGGAAACGGGGGAGGGGGAGGGGGCTACTGGCTTGCACCATTTTTGTTAGAGCCCCAATGGAGCCGTTGACTGCATAAGTAGTAAGGCTTCCATCGATCGAGCATAAACATGATTTAACATTTAAAACATACTGACCAAAATTGTCCAGAAATATGCCATCTTGTCTTTTACTTTGAATCTTAGCCTCAGGAGCTGCTCCTAATTTTCACAGGATCCGCCTCATGGTATACTACTCACGCCTCGCCCCAGTGCTAAAGAACATCTGCTGATATCTTATGTTCTATTTCGTAACACCGCGATCGCAGTAAATAAAAAGCCGATACGGCTTTGTGTGGCTCTGAAAACCGGAGAAAAACTATAAGCAATGAAGCCTTCATAAAAAATAAGAAATTGTTAAACAGTCTTTGGACCAATAAAACGTAGGAACAGCGAGAAATGGAGAGGGAGAAGCAACAACTAAATTCATAATCAGGTCCTGTTCACGTTTACCGGCCCATCTACACACTGACCTTTCATTCATACGTTCTCAGACTCTTCTACATCAGAGGGATGTCACGTTGTCTTGCGTCCAATATATCAGCGCCGATGTCGCGTGTTCTATACTGCACGACGACACAGCTTTCAACAACACCAGAACATCTAGAACTGGCCATACCCCAAACCCCTCTACCCACAGCCTAAGCCTAGGTCACACGAGAAACTCTTTTCGAAGAAAGCAGTACAACATGACACCCATCTGACCTAGATCAGACTGATAAAGTGTGAAGATGGACCGAGAAACGTGAACAGGTCCAAAAATAAATTAAAATCCCCTCTGATCCCTGGTAGCATGACGGCTAATAGGCCCACATGCCTGTGTCATATAAAGAGAATGGTAGACGACAGAGAGGTGACAACTGTGTACAGAAGGGAGCTGAATTGCCGCAGACCACGAGACAGACCATGAAGATGTTGGAGAGAGAGAGAGATAGGGGGGGGGAGTACCCATGTAGACCTACAAACACCTGGAGTCACCAGGTAAAAATTACCATGTGACTTCGGGGCTTCCTGGTGGGGCAACAAGAATAGACTCACTGCCTCCCTTCCCCTCCCCCACCCCCGCTTTTCCTATAAAGCATGTCATATAAGTCGACTAATTACGAGTGTTTCTTTCGACGACGAAGTGCAACTGCCTCAGAGGCGACAAATCTAACGCCTGCGAAAAAGCCAGTTTTTTAAAACGGACGTGCACGCAGAACTCAAGTTCTAGAACTAAAATAATTTCCAGAAGTGAACGAACAACCATAACTCTTTGACTGCAGTTTACATCTGATGAATGTGAAGAAGTAGTAGAAGATCAACTAGAAAGAGCTGGCCAACCACAGAGATGTATGTTGAAGCGAGTGATATCTGCAGTAAAGAGCTTGGAACGCTGAAGAAGAATTACTATCTATCCAGTATGTTCTGTTATATGAAACATTCAATGTTTCCTTCAAATGTTCGACAAACAAACATTATACTTTTAAAATGTCATGTTACAGAAAAAGTCTTCAATTCTACAACTTATGAAACATTTACTATTCCCGTGGTATATTATGTTACAAAACCTTGTTTTTTTTTTTTTTTTTTTTTTTTTTCAACATCATTTTCTGTTTTCTGTTAGAGAAATACAGCATTCAATATTTATACAATTTGTGCAGTTAAAAAAAACACACACAGTATCACTTTCTTAACACCAGTGTGCTTAAGGATAACATTTGGTGAACATGAACAAAGTTAGGGTTCACTGCGGATATATTATTGTTATTCGTCCCCGGTTGGCAACTCAATTTTCCATCCATTGGAAGTCACGTAGCGAGGTTTCAATATATAATCATTCCCACAGTTTGTTCTTTAAAGTAATTGTGATAATTCCGACAATATATTATGTCAAAGAAGCATTATCTACTCTGTTTATATGTTATGTCACAGCAACATTCTCTCCTTCAACAATATGCTTTATGGTAGAAAGATTTATTTTATATAGAAAGCAAATCTGCACAAACATTTATGTTCATTAGGCAAATCGCAACAATATGCTTTTCCACATATACAGGCTGTAGGTGGCAGTATGACCAGTGAACTCGGATTGATATTCGGATGCTACTCAATCACAATCACAACTCAAACAGTCTCGGAATGCGACGTGATTGCCTGGGATGCAGCGGCTGGTGATAACAGCAACACTTACTTCAAAGCCGTTCGAATTCTGATGGGCGTGTCTCTCTTCTTCGGCCTCTGCAGTTCCTTAGCTGGTCTGGTTTTATGCTGCAGAACAAATACCCCCTCAGTTCTGAACGCCAGCGTCTTTGCTCTGGGAGCTGGGATTGCAGGAATTGCTGGGGTCGCCACCTTTGCTATATGCTCCAAAGGGGATATCAAGACATTGCCCGTTGCAATTCAGCAACACCTGCTGAAAGGCTGGTCGTTCTACATGAGCGCAGCAGGAGCTGGGTTAATGGCTCTTTTTGGAATTCTAACTCCGCTGGTTCCAAAACAGAAGCAACAGTATATTTCCAGTACAGTACAAGGGAACCAGATGACTCCGACCAAGGGATATGGCAGATTCTACTAAATACAGCAATACCTTTGGCACAACAGAGATAGGAAGCACAGTAGATTATATAGTTATTACTACATAATATTTTTTACAGCCATTACAATTAATGTTATTAAAGTAAATGCATATGTATTTATTATCTAGTGAGGTCGCATATATATATATACACAATTGTTTTTAAAACCGGTAACCATTAGCACACACTGCAGTACGACTTAGCTATGTGAACAGTTATTTAAGGTGGTGCAGCATATCAAAATGGATTTGTTTAGGGAGGGGGTAAGGGGGGGGGGGCAGGGGAACACACACATACACAGAAGAGGATTAATGAAGTTGTTGGCGTCTCTGCTTTTTGTCCTTGAAAAGTTTATGGGTTAAAAACAGGTTTTTGCTTTTCATTCTTTTTTGAGGTACGCAACGGTGCACAGTACCAGCACGTTTGTATGCATCATGTTGTCAGCACCACCGTAATAAACACTTTGTGGAGAGTACCGACGTTTTTTTCTTTCTGATACACAGAAAGCCTGGTTAAAACTATACTTTACCATCCTTGCTAGACGGCGTCCCGGTAAATGTCTATGCACAGACATAATTCTTTATGTTCTTTTTTCAATTCAATTGATGATTATGACACGCGAAATTAACATTTGTCCGGTTAGTTAGTTAGTCTTTCCTCTTGTGTCGAGTGCGGCACATAGGGCAGAGGTCATGACTCTCCATGCATGGCGGTTCGTTGCAATCTGTTGTAGGTCTTGGATGTTTGAGTGGCCCATGAGCGAGCCTTCCCTGATGATAGTTCTACGTAGGGTTTCCCTTGGTCTTCCACGAGATCTTTTCCCCT
Organism: Candidula unifasciata; assembly: GCA_905116865.2. NCBI lineage: Eukaryota > Metazoa > Mollusca > Gastropoda > Stylommatophora > Geomitridae > Candidula > Candidula unifasciata. The sequence continues at coordinate 31,850 of CAJHNH020001350.1, forward strand.
GTGGTGTCCAAATGAGGGCTTGCTTGGTAAGGAAGTCTTGATTTATCCATTCTAAGGGCGTGGCCGACATAGTTCCAGCGGCGTTTTCGTATAAAATTAGACACATACTCTTGCCTGGATTCTTGCCTTATTTGTGTATTGGTTTTGTCCGGTATCGAAAGTATATTCAGGCTGTTACCTAAAGGTGAACAGAGCAGAAGAAACTATTTGGCATATATTTCATGGTGCGGGAAAATCTTATGGGGGGGAAAAAAGGTTGTCCTCATTTGGGGCGAAAGTTTTCGTTACTTGGAAGCCCCACCCTTGCTTTTGCCTCAGTGGTTGGGGTGGGGGGGGGGAGGGTTATATAACCTAAAGTTTGAACGCAGTTTCTAGGAGTTCTCGACGGGTGATCCTCATCCGCATAGTGGATCTTTGTGTCGCCGGGTGTTTAACGCTCCGTGTGGTGTCCTGATGGGGTATAATTAATTTACCAAAAGTTTTATGGAAGAAAAGTTAAAAACCATTGTGTCAAGGCAAGACTAGAAGCTAACACTTAACTATGCTTAGACTGTTGTATTCTTTCAGGGATCATAATCGATAACAATTGCATTCACCAATTAACTAAAAATAAAAGTATGCTGCAACATGTCTTCTGTGTATTTATGGTTGGATTTGATGAAAGGATCGTCTGAGTTCAAACACAAATGGCAATTGGTGTGTAACGTGCAATCTGTGGTTGGTTGTATATACATACGAACGTGCTACTAGCTAACTTGCAATCCACAAGTGCTCTTTTTAACTTGAAATATGTAGCTGGTGGGAGTCGCCGTGGCCGAGTGGTTAGACGCTCGCCGCGGATCGGAAGGTCGTGGGTTCGCTCCCTGGCGGAGCCGGACTTTTTTCAAAAATGACCTTGGCTCCCATGTCGACCCAACCTTGAGTGGGTACCGGGTGCAGTCCCGGGAAAGTAAAGGCGGCCGGCGTGATACTGACCACATCACACATCTTGTGCCGATTTGTCTATAAAAATATAGGTCTAGCCCGATATGCCCTATACGCCTGGTGGCGTGGAAAAGGGTGCTTTACTTTTTTTTACTTACTTATGTAGCTGGTAACGTACAGTCTGTAAATGGCTTTCAACTTGTAATATGAACATGGTATTGTTTTTTAATTTGCAACCCGTAACCGATTATGTTAACAGTCAAATCTGACCGGTAACTATTTTTACAGGATAACGTAACTGTGGAAGAATATCGAGTTGGTCTGATCTTTGGGTGCTATACACGAAGAACGCCCATTGGAACCACAAGCAACTGTCAAGTTATTGACTGGGACAACGCAGTTGACGAAATGATCTTTTTCAAGGCTGTTCGACTGCTAGCCGTGACTTCTCTCCTCTTTTACACCAGCAGCTGTGTTGTAGCAGCCATCTCCTGCTGCAACTGTCGGAAAATTACTTCTGTTGTCTACTTCAGTTCCCTGGCAATCATGGGAGGACTGACCGGTGTTGCTGCAGGAGCCACCTTTGCAGCGTTTTCTGAAGGTAACACGGATTTCATTGAAGAACTTAAAAAACCAGGAGTGCATCTACACAAGGGGTGGGCTTTTTATCTGAGTACATCCGGAAGTTGTGCGGTGCTCCTCCTTGGAATTTTATCTCTAAACGCCCCCAAAAAGCGCACGATGTACGTGTTTACAGCCACAAATGAAAGTACCAGATTCTCTAACTCGGGATACCAGCGATTCAAATAAACACTTTGCTGACCGTTGAATGTATTTTGTACTTTAATTGTATACGACCACATCTCGTAGAGATTTCGTAGGGAATTCCTTAGGATCTATAAATATTTCACTGGACAGTACCATATTATAGGAGGAGGGGGTTAGGGTTGAGACTAGCGTTAAATAAAAATCGACTACTACTAAGTCTAACCATAACAACCCCAATATTATGGGGTGTTCTGAGAATTTCCCTACCAAATCTCGAAGCCAACGAGATGTGGTCGTATAAAATTAAAGGACCTTATGTCCTTACTATTTGCCTGTATATACTTTGTCAGGGCAGTGTAGGGCAAGGGGAGGCAAAGCCTGAGGTTTTATGGCAGCATAGCTACCGTATTTCCCCGAAATAAGACCGGGTCTTATATAAATTGTTGCTTCAAATTATACACTATGGCAGTGGTTCTCAAACGGGGGGCCGCGAGCGTATGCAAGGGGGCCGCGAGCGTATGCAAAGGGTGCCAGGAGCGTATGCAAGGGGTGCCAAGAGCGTATGCAAGGGGGGCCGCGAGAGTATGCAAGGGGTGCCACGAGCGTATGCAAGGGGTGCCAGGAGCGTATGCAAGGGGTGCCGCGAGAGTATGCAAGGGGTGCCGCGAGCGTATGCAAGGGGTGCCGTGAGCGTATGCAAACGGGGCCGCGAGCGTATGCAAACGGGGCCGCGAGCGTATGCAAGGGGTGCCACGAGCGTATGAAAGGGGTGTCACGAGCGTATGCAAGGGGTGCCGCGAGAGTATGCAAGGGAGCCGAGAGCGTATGCAAGGGGTGCCGCGGCCATAGTCAAGAATTTTTCAAAATCTGCTTGAGATCAGCGAAGACAACAATTTAAAATTGAAATACCGCGAAGGAAGCCAAGAAGAGTTCTGGATGCATGTGTATTCAGAAGACACTGCTATTCTCAAGGCTGCAGTGCATTCTCAACGTACGCATACTTAAACACACACACACACACACACACACACACACACAGAGGGTAAAATTAACTAAGCTTTCCATAAACATAAAGAAAATAATAAAGAATTCACCCAAACAGTTTCGTTCATCGCATTGAAGACAAGTAAATATTAAATGTGCAATGTTTTTTTTCCCCTTCTTTTCCTAAGTTTTTAAACCGCTCTAAGGGCAGGTGTGCCGTGAATGTTTTTTTGTTGTTGTTGTTGTCCGACAAGGGTGCCGCGGCGAAAAAACAGTTTGAGAACCGATACACTAGGGCTTATGTTCAGGGAATGTAGGTTTTCCATACACATAATTCTACATTTACTTAAATACACTCATGTCGTGTTTTTTTTTTTTTTTTTTTTTTTTTTTGGTGGTGGGGGGGAAGGGGGGGGGGGGGGGGGGTGCATCGCCATATTTCTCCAAATGCCGAATTCCGGCTTGAATTTCCAGTGACTTGATTTCCTTCAGAACCATAGGTCCTTGTCACTTGTGTCCAGTAATACAGCTGTTCTGAAAATGAGCATTTCTTGCCTAAATAGTCTGATCTGTGTGCATTGGTAAAACAGCTGCCGGTGGTCGATCTTATCTAGGTCCTATTTTTGGGGTTGGGCCTATATTAAAACCTTCATGAAAGGATCGAGCTAGAACTTTTTTTGGGGATGGGGGGGGGGGGGGTAGGGGCTGCTAGTTGTTAGGAGTTGTTTATTTTAAGAGACTGATTTGTATTGGGGTCCCAGACACCAACTCCCCCCCCCTTCACTCCAATTCTTGTTAACAGTGCTTGGGCGCAGGGACCCACGGGGAAGGGGAGGAGGGGGGGGGCTCAGATTCTCTGACCCTCAGTGGTCAACATTGCTTAGCCCATGGGCCACATTGAGCCTTAATGACCAACAGTGCTTAGCCCATAGGCCACATGGAGCCTTAACGACCAACAGTGCTTAGCCCATAGGCCACATGGAGCCTTGATGACCAACAGTGCTTAGCCCATAGGCCACATTGAGCCTTAGTGACCAACAGTGCTTATCCCATAGACGCGGAGACCAGGGGAAAGAAGGGAGTTAGGGAAGCTCAGATTTCTTGAGCCTCGCTCCTCCCCTCCCCCGAATGGATTTAGAGGGTTAGATTGCCCCCACCACTCCTCCCCTCCCCAATACCTGTTTTTTTTTTTAAGGTTGAAAGGAGACTAAAGAATTCCCCTTTACTAGTGCATCCTTCTACTTTTCTACTTCTTTATATGAGTGCCAATCAATACATGGTTTGTTTGTGAATCATTCAAATAAATTAGATTTAAAAGTATTCGTTCATCCAAAGATGTAAATGCGTTGCGCCCCTTTACAACATGGCCTTTGGCCGACACATCCAACTTCTGCAGGCATTTGTTGATCGGGTAAACCTTTCCGAATAAATTCGATATTATTTCAAGTATAGTATATTATGTATTTTGCTATTCAGCACATTAATAATAATAATAATAATAATAATAATAATAATAATAATAATAATAATAATAATAATAATAATAATAATAATAATAATAATAATAATAATAACAATAATAATGTTCTGAATGACAAAATTAATATAATAAAATATTTGAAGTAATAGGAAATGTATTTAGAAAATGCTTCAACATACAGTTTATATGCATGGTTAAAATGGGCTCCCTCAAAACGATCTTGGAACTGGGGAGGGACGGGTCGCATAGCTATTTAGATAACCGCTGCTTTCAGAGCACTAGCCTGGGCAGTTGAATTTGCTGTTATACAAGCAGTAATCGTTTCAGACTATATGAACATGTTTCAGAAAAACAGCAATAGATAGTAAACGCTACTGAGTGGGTAGAAAGCATAGTGAAAGAGGGAATGAACGAGCGGATTGGCTTGCTGGCAGTGCTACGGTAGGTACAGAAAAAGCAATATACCGTCATGCCGATATGCCGACATTCTCAATGCTCTCAAGGAAGCAGGACGAGAATCGGATTCAGGAGACGACGCTCAAACGGCTACACTCAAAAGACTACAAGAGCTTCACCTCAAAAGAGATGTCGCCAAACAGAAAGACTACACGGGTAGTGTAGAATAGTAAAACAACACATATCTATTGTTTCAGTCGCCACTTGCTGAGGGATATGCTGAAGATGGGATCCGAGCGCTGACGGACTTGTCCGATAGGCAGTGAGGATATTCTGTCGATTAACGAACTAACATTGTGAAAAATCTGTCGATTAACTAACTAACATTGTGAAAAATCTGTCGATTAACTAACATTGTGAAAAATCTGTCGATTAACTAACTAACATTGTTAAAAATCTGTCGATTACCTAACTAACATTGAGAAATCGACCAGGGAATGGACGGTGTAAAAAGTAATGAATAAGCGGACCAACTGGCAAGCATTGCACACCGCATGTAGGTAGTAACATGGACACAGCCGCCATCATCACTGCTGCACGCAATGTTTTTCTACATGTTACTGTCAATTAACTAACTAACATTGTGAAAAATCTGTCGATTAACTAACTAACATTGTGAAAAATCTGTCGATTAACAAACTAACATTGTGAAAAATCTGTCGATTAACGAACTAACATTGTGAAAAATCTGTCGATTAACAAACTAACATTGTGAAAAATCTGTCGATTAACGAACTAACATTGTGAAAAATCTGTCGATTAACTAACTAACATTGTGAAAAATCTGTCGATTAACGACCTAACATTGTGAAAAAATCTGTCGTTTAACTAACATTGTGAAAAATCTGTCGATTAACTAACTAACATTGTGAAAAATCTGTCGATTAACTAACTAACATTGTGAAAAATCTGTCGATTAACTAACTAACATTGTGAAAAATCTGTCGATTAACTAACATTGTGAAAAATCTGTCGATTTACTAACATTGTAAAAAATATGTCGATTAACTAACTAACATTGTGAAAAATCTGTCGATTAACTAACTAACATTGTGAAAAATCTGTCGATTAACTAACTAACATTGTGAAAAAATCTGTCGATTAACTAACATTGTGAAAAATCTGTCGATTTACTAACATTGTAAAAAAATATGTCGATTAACTAACTAACATTGTGAAAAATCTGCCGAATAACTAACTAACATTGTGAAAAATCTGTCGATTAACAAACTAAAATTGTGAAAAAATCTGTCGATTAACTAACATTGTGAAAAATCTGTCGATTTACTAACATTGTAAAAAATCTGTCCACTAACTAACTAACATTGTGAAAAATCTGTCGATTAACTAACTAACATTATGAAAAATCTGTCGATTAACTAACTAACATTGTTAAAAATCTGTCGATTACCTAACTAACATTGAGAAATCGACCAGGGAATGGACGGTGTAAAAAGTAATGAATAAGCGGACCAACTGGCAAGCATTGCACACCGCATGTAGGTAGTAACATGGACACAGCCGCCATCATCACTGCTGCACGCAATGTTTTTCTACATGTTACTGAATGAATGTTTCTCTATAGGTTACTGAATGAATGTTTCTCTATAGGTTACTGAATGAAAGTGTTCTCTACATGTTACTGAATGAATGTTTCTCTACATGTTACTGAATGAATGTTTCTCTACATGTTACTGAATGAATGTTTCTCTACATGTTACTGAATTAATGTTTCTCTACATGTTACTGAATGAATGTTTCTCTACATGTTACTGAATGAATGTTTCTCTACATGTTACTGAATGAATGTTTCTCTACATGTTACTGAATGAATGTTTCTCTACATGTTACTGAATGAATGTTTCTCTACATGTTACTGAATGAATGTTTCTCTACATGTTACTGAATGAATGTTTCTCTACATGTTACTGAATGAATGTTTCTCTACATGTTACTGAATGAATGTTTCTCTACATGTTACTGAATGAATGTTTCTCTACATGTTACTGAATGAATGTTTCTCTACATGTTACTGAATGAATGTTTCTCTACGTGTTACTGAATGAATGTTTCTCTACATGTTACTGAATGAATGTTTCTCTACATGTTACTGAATGAATGTTTCTCTACATGTTACTGAATGAATGCTTCTCTACAGGTTACTGAATGAATGTTTCTCTACATGTTACTGAATGAATGTTTCTCTACAAGTTACTGAATGAAAGTTTCTCTACATGTTACTGAATGAATGCTTCTCTACATGTTACTGAATGAATGTTTCTCTACATGTTACTGAATTAATGCTTCTCTACAGGTTACTGAATGAATGTTTCTCTACAGGTTACTGAATGAATGTGTTCTCTACATGTTACTGAATGAATGTTTCTCTACAGGTTACTTAATGAATGTTTCTCTACATGGTACTGAATGAATGTTTCTCTACATGTTACTGAATGAATGTTTCTCTACATGTTACTTAATGAATGTTTCTCTACATGTTACTGAATGAATGTTTCTCTACGTGTTACTGAATGAATGTTTCTCTACGTGTTACTGAATTAATGTTTCTCTACATGTTACTGAATGAATGTTTCTCTACATGTTACTGAATGAATGTTTCTCTACATGTTACTGAATGAATGTTTCTCTACAGGTTACTTAATGAATGTTTCTCTACATGTTACTGAATGAATGTTTCTCTACGTGTTACTGAATGAATGTTTCTCTACGTGTTACTGAATTAATGTTTCTCTACATGTTACTGAATGAATGTTTCTCTACATGTTACTGAATGAATGTTTCTCTACATGTTACTTAATGAATGTTTCTCTACAGGTTACTTAATGAATGTTTCTCTACATGTTACTGAATGAATGTTTCTCTACATGTTACTGAATGAATGTTTCTCTACAGGTTACTGAATGAATGTTTCTCTACATGTTACTGAATGAATGTTTCTCTACAAGTTACTGAATGAAAGTTTCTCTACATGTTACTGAATGAATGCTTCTCTACATGTTACTATATGAATGTTTCTCTACATGTTACTGAATTAATGCTTCTCTACAGGTTACTGAATGAATGTTTCTCTACAGGTTACTGAATGAATGTTTCTCTATATGTTACTGAATATATGTTTCTCTACATGTTACTGAATGAATGTTTCTCTACATGTTACTGAATGAATGTTTCTCTACATGTTACTGAATGAATGTTTCTCTACATGTTACTGAATGAATGTTTCTCTATAGGTTACTGAATGAATGTTTCTCTACAGGTTACTGAATGAATGTTTCTCTATAGGTTACTGAATGAATGTTTCTCTACATGTTACTGAATGAATGTTTCTCTACATGTTACTGAATAAATGTTTCTCTACAGGTTACTAAATGAATGTTTCTTTACAAGTTACCTATTGAATAATATAAACACTCTTTAACCCCCGTTCATTCACTCTGCCATTTGTAAAACGCAACACGTAAAACATTACCACGATTGCGTGATTTGGGAGTAAAACATGGTGAAGTACCTCAATGCCGCCTGCGAATTCGAGACAGGAGACGTTATCGTCAGCTGTGAATAATCAGAAGTACCTGCTGTTTGGGAGGATGAGCACGCATCGGAATGCCCAGTGTGGAGGGATGTAGCATTCTGATAACATAACATTGAATAATATCTCACCCCAGATGATGTCACAGGAAAGTCCAACATTTCAAAACTATGTAAGACTGAGTTCCCGGCTTTCTGATGCTCCTAACGACCCCCAAAACATCTAGAACTGGCCCTAACCCCAACCCACCTACGTCCCAGGAGAGAGTGCAACCTAGGTTCCACGACTGAATGCTGCCTATCTAACCACCCCCTGAAATATTAAAATGTCCCGTGACCTGTGGATTTCCCGTTTGTGGTAGGATATTAATAAAGCACCGGAATTCCTAGGGATCCCTAGGGGGTTTAATGGACAGTACCATATCAGAGGGGGTTAGGTGAGGGCTAGTTTTAAATGAATAACGACTACTCTAACCCTATGGTTAATTTCACGTCAGTCTCCACAAATAGAGTAGGTCACTTTTCATTCACAAGTTTGTTGGGCTGGTCGACTTTCCTGAAGTTACGGGTGTGTCCCGCTCTGTTGTTTTGGTTTTTCCGTTGTCTTGAGTTTACGTTTTTATTCAGAGAAAGAGAATGCCTGTGACATAGGTTGCAGCACTCTCTAGAGGAGTTGTTTTAGACCCAGTTTCTACATGTTTTTGGAGTGTTAAAAGCCCTGGTATGCTGAAATGTATAACACGCGATATCAACGGCGTTGAGGAACACCCCAGTAACCGATTGCGAAGTCGCGGTGCTCAGGGAGTACTAATCACCTAACCCTGCATATTATGGGGTTGGGGGGAGGGGTTAGTATTAGAGTGTTAAATGAACAGCGACTACTCTAACCCTAACGCCCCTATACTATGGAAGGTTCTGGTGATTTCGCTACCAAATCTCGAGGCCGACGAGATGTCATCATCAATCAACAAGTCCTTTACAGAACGTCGCTCTCCTTCCGGCATGCTTGAAAGTATCCCTCCATCTATAGACGAGTTGTGGTAGTAAAAAATAAAAACACCATTAATTCTTCTGATCTGGTAATTGAAAAGATGAAAACCACTTACCATTACTCCCGGCAGAAAAAAAATCCGTTGAGAAAAAAAAATAATAACCTGCGAACCATAAATCCGCTTTACCTTGGTGAAAAGGGACATAACTGAATCAATTACGGTTAAGTGCAGGATATTTTTCCAGAAAGCGGTGTACCCAGGCTAACGTGGGCAGCTGTCGACAAATCATGCGCTATTTCTGGCTAGTGGCTAGTGATGCTGGGTTAAATGAGAGCAGTGTGTAAGCTTAGGCGTTGTGCGTAAATGGGCGATTGTCACTGATGTGCAAATATAGAGGTAGAAGTGGCTACCGCACACTCGTTGAACACATTATCATCTCATTCGTTACGACGATTTCAACAAATATTTACCGTCCTTTTAAGAATGAAATTTTTTTTTTTTTTTTTGGGGGGGGGGGGGAGAACCCCACCCTGGCTCTTGCCAGGGACCGCACTATAGCTAGGCCATAAATATGGTTAATTGGCTAAACGCGGTTTCTGGGACCTCTCCACGGGTGATCTTCATCCACATGGTGTAACTTTGTGTCATCGGGTGTTTATCGCTTGTGTGATGTCCTGGTGGGGTAAAATGAAGATGGATAGTACGATTTATGTCCAATGAATAATCTTTGTTGTCCCCCTTGTGGAATGCAATGTTTTATTATTTTGAGGCCCACACTGTGGTTGTTGACAGAGGCCATAATTTAGCCCGAACGTTGACCGCTGTGTCCGGAACCTCTTCACGGGTGATCCTTATCAGTTCAGAAACCCGTTCAATCCTTAGGTTACACTAGGGCACCCGAGAAAGGCCGAGGTAGGGCTTTTTAAAAAAATGATGTCCCATATTAGGGCTAATTATGATTGGCATCTTTCCGTCTTTACAGACGATAGTTATTATCTTGTCATCCCTTTGAGGGATGCAATTTTTCGTTATTTGAAGCCCTACTCTGGCTCTTGCTAGGGGCCGCAAAATAGCCCGGCCATAAATATGGTCTAATGGCTGAATGCGGTTTCCGGGACCTCTCCACGTGTGATCCTCATCCACATGTTGGCATTTTGTGTCATCGGGTGTTTATCGCTTGTGTGATGTTCTGGTGGAGTAAAAAAAGATAGAGTTATATTGCGCTATGAAGAGGCATAGGACTCACAACTCATGGCGGTGGCGAGTGTGACTAGTAAGACCCGCTTGCCTTAATAAAAGTCTTTCACAAATACAGCATGGGATTTGAGGACCATTGTTGGCAACATTTGTGTTTAGTCTGTTTCTTCTCAGCCACTCAGCTCTCATCCTATCTGTAGTCATTTCTTCTTTCTATCTCATTCCCTTTCTGATATGACCCCTCCCTCACACAACACGGTCCATGGCATTTTGTTCCCACGAGTCCACCTCAATACCTCTATCATTCATGTCCCGCTTGCACACGACTTTATATCGTAGTAGACATCTTTTACCCATTATTGATTCACCATAGAGAATGTCCTTGGGCCATCTTTTAACATCCAGGTGTGACTGAGCCTTCGTAGACTATAACGATTGAAAAGACTGAAGGGGTGGGGAGCGGATATATACGGGTTAAGTATACTCTGTGTCGTTCAATCATACCAGCACTGTACAAAGTTTTCAACGCATTCACTAACCTCTGGGCCACCGAATAGAGCAGAAGTAAAAATGTGTCGTTTTCAATTCCTATTAATTTTATTACCATATAGACTACCATACTATCGTCAGTGAAAAGGCCATTAGCGAACGCAGTAAACTATTTGTATGCTGCAGACAGTTATTTTATGACAGATAGAGAAGTCACTCAGGTTGAAACCATAATGTATCAACGAAAAAAGGGCGTAACAATAAATAGTAAACGGGTAGATAATATCACAAGTAATGGGTTTCTTCTTCTCTCTTGGGCTTGCAACAAATGACGATGACGAATGTCACCATTCTTTTATGCTGACATAGGACATTCGTTACATCTCTATCGGACTTCTTGTACTGGGTTGAGCAGCGGTTCTCAACCTGTGGGTCACGACCACTTTGGGGTCGCCTAAGACCATCGGACTACGCATATTCACTGAAGTTATGAAGTAGCAAAGAAAACAATTCATGGTTGGGGGTCACCACAACATGCGGAGCTGTACTGAAGGGTCATAGCATTAGGAAGGTTAAGAACCACTGACGTAGAGGATCATTTACACCATGCTAGGTGTATAAGTTTTTGTACTTAGTAGGTGTAGGGGTGAAATGCGAGAGGGGGAGGCAAACCTGTCTGGCAGAGAGAGAGAGAGAGAGAGAGAGAGAGAGAGAGACACAGAGAGAGAGAGAGAGAGACAGAGAGAGAGAGAGAGAGACACAGAGAGAGAGAGAGAGAGAGAGGAGAGAGAGAGAGAGAGAGACAGAGAGAGAGAGAGAGAGAGAGAGAGAGAGAGAGACACACAGAGAGAGAGAGAGACAGAGAGAGAGAGAGAGAGAGAGAGAGACAGAGAGAGAGAGAGAGAGAGAGAGAGAGAGACAGAGAGAGAGAGAGAGAGAGAGAGAGAGAGAGAGAGAGAGAGAGAGAGAGAGAGAGAGAGAGAGAGAGAGAGGAGATAGAGAGAAGAGGAGGAGACAGAACTATTTTTTTTCTAAAAGGTTACAAATTGGGCACGCAGGCCAGTCTTACTTCTGACCCTTCCAAACACGCATCTTTCATACGGCTACTGTATTTTAGACATTAAGCATTCTGTGGTTCATATATCAAAATTGTAAAGTAAAAATACAACAGTATAAGAGTAAAGTAAAATTAGAAAGTGAGTTATCTGAAGAGAAAGGCCAAAGGCAGAGAGAAAACAGGAGTGAGAGAACACATAAAGAGGACAGGGAGACAAAGAGTCAGAGCAAAAGAGCGAACACACATAAACACACATACGCACACAAGTACACAGACAGACAGACAAGACAGACAGAGATAGAGACAGACAGACAAGACAGACAAGACAGACAGACAGACAGACAGACAGACAGACAGACAGACCGACCGACCGACCGACCGACCGACCGACCGACCGACCGACCGACCGACCGACCGACCGACCGACCGACCGACCGACCGACCGACCGACCGACCGACCGACCGACCGACCGACCGACCGACCGACCGACCGACCGACCGACCGACCGACCGACCGACCGACCGACCGACCGACCGACCGGCAGGCAGGCAGGCAGGCTGGCAGGGCAGGCAGGCGGCAGGCAGGCAGGCAGGCAGGCAGGCAGGCAGGCAGGCAGGCAGGCATGCAGGCAGGCAGGCAGGCAGGCAAGGCAGGCAAGCATGCAGGCAGGCAGGCAGTCAGGCAGGCAGACAGCAGACATACAGACCGACAGACAGACCAGGCAGACAGACAGACAGACAAGACAGAATACAGACAGACAGTACAGACAGACAGACAGACAGACAGACAGGCATACAGACGTACATGACAGACAGACAGACAGACAGACAGAACCAGGATGTTAGATAGATAGATAGTACAAGACATGGACAGATGGATAGGACAGATAGTAGATAGATTAGATATATAGATATATAGTATAGATAGATTAGATAGATAGATTGTGATATATAGATAGATATGATAGATAGATAGATAGTAGATAGTAGATGATGGATAGTAGATAGATAATAATAGATAGATAGATAGATAGATATATAGATAGATGATAGATGATAGATAGATAGATAAATAGATAGATAATAGATAGATAGATAGATAAGATAGATAGATAGATAGATAGATAGATACGAGATAGATAGATAGATAGATATATATAGTAGATAGAAAAAAAAAAGAAAAAAAGAGGGAGGAGAGAGGAGAGAAAGGTAGTTTGGGGAAATACTAGTAAGAAAAAACAAATTTACTTTAAAATTTTTTTTTTTCTTGCCCATGGAAATCATAGAACAATTTTCTTTCAGTCCTATTTGAAAACTAGTAAAAACCAAATCAGTCGTAGCAAAATTGTGAAGCTCGCATTCGCAAGTAAGTGCATAAGGTGGCTGTCAGTTGTGCCAACACTAACATTCCCACACTACAATAGCAGCTCCTGGTAATGCAAGCTGTCATTTGCCAAAGCTAGCGTTGTACACGTCTTTATCACTGGAAGAGGGCAAAGAGCTATGAAGAGAGTGGTAATGAGGAAGGAAGGAAAAGGAGGGAAGAGAGGCTAGGTTTTAAAATTTAAAGGGGAAGGGGGATAGCTACTCTGAGAGCAAGAAAGGATAACGAGAAAAACTTGAAAAGTAAAACATATTGAAGAACGAACGAACTTTATTTTCAAAGGTTTACAAACTGGGTGCACAGGCCCGTCTTATATTCTGGCCTTCCAAGCACTCATCTTTCAGACAAGAAGACGAGGGGGGGGGGAGGAGAGAGAGAGAGAGAGAGAGAGAGAGAGAGAGAGAGAGAGAGAAGGGGAGAGAAATGCGATTTGAAGGGAAAATAAAAGGAAAAAAAAAGGTTGAGGGGAAAAGAGAATAGTCAGAAAAAAGCCCAAAAGTTTGGAAAAAAACATGCAAAAACTATAATATACGGTCAGAATTTATTTATGTATTCCCGGGCATTTTATTTTTTTAGGAAAGGGATTTACCAGATTTTTCGAAAAAAAAAACGGAAAACAGGTATAAAAAAGGTGAAAAGGGCGGGTTTTACCGAAAAATTTTGGGGGAAAAGTGGGCAAATTCAAAGTGTTGGAAGCTATTTATGTACATCCTCTCCTTTAATCAGGAGAAACGCCAGGGAGAAGATGTATCCGATCAAAACAATGAGGCGGAAGGATCCAGACAGCGTGAAAACGTCTTGATGGAGAATAGCTGGGGAATCTGTCTAGATAACCATGGATATCCTCTGTGGACAGAAGCTGGGATGGCCTGCCCGGTTATGAGATTTTTTGTAATGTTGGTATGTGGGTGTATTGTGTAAAAAAAAAGAAAAGGGTGGGGGTGTGAGTTTTTGTTTAAAAATTTGGGGATGGCGGGGGATTTTTAAAAAAAAGAAAGAGGGGAGGGAGTAAAAAAAAGGGGGGGGGGGGCTATAAATGACACATTTTATACGGAGAGGGGTGCGAGAAACAAAACAGAGACAAAGAAAAAAAAAGAAGATAGATAGAGAGAGAGGAGAGAGGAGAAGGGGAGAGAGAGAGAGAGTGAGAGAGAGAGAAGAGGATTGGGGGGGGGGGGGGTGGAGAAAAAAAAAGAGGATATGTTTACACAGTCAGACAGAAGGAACGAACGAACTTTAATTCTCAAGAACGTTTACAGATACCAATAATAATAATAACAAAACTCGGCAGCAACATTACAAAAGCTAGAATTTCCTCCGAATAATAATACTTGTAATAAGTGGTTTTTTATTTCCCACTCGTTTTTTTTGGGCGGGGGCTGTTGTGTGGTGGAGATTTTTCTCACCGCTCCCGTTTCACAAAGGCACCCGCCCCACACAGATGGGGCTTACGAGACATGAAATTTTTTGACGTATTAAAAAACTTCCCCCAAAAACGAATAGTCCCGTTTTGGTTTTTCCTAGTGAAAGCTTTTGGACACAAAAAGCCCTGCAGCTTCAAAGAACAGTCCCTTTTGCAGGCATTCAAGCAACGATGGGTCCCCTGGATTTTAACATTTTTGTTTGGCATCTCAACCTGGCATGGTCGATCTCCGCTTAAAACTTCGTCCCGGGAGGTCTCCTT